>JADBJO010001047.1:10000-40000 GCA_016801955.1 Conus betulinus | reverse complement strand
TCCGAGTTTGGGTACGTCTTCAAGTGCAGCCATCCATCGTAGTTTTCTGAAGAATCTTTCAACATCAGGGTGGTTTGGGTATTTGTTGGCGGTAGGTTGAATGGGGATAAATTTTAGACCTTTTGCCAGGGCGATCTTTCATCGTTGGAGAGGGCGAGATTATCAGAGATGCTGTGGACAAAGTGGCGGAGTTGTTCAGAAGTGGTAGTGGGATCAGTGTTGTGCGTTGAGGAACACGACTGGCCTGGGAGGGTTGTCTTGTGTTTATTCTGTAGTTTCAATAATTTGTCTTCCATGATATTGTAGCAGTGGTTGTGAATGAGTTAGGTGTATCCGTGGATGAACTGTCTGGGTCTGGAAGCAGTGGCTATGGGCATGATGATTGTGGTTTGCTGTTTGAAATGTTGGAGAACACGGTGAAGACATTTCAGGAGTGAAGTGAGTGTTTTGATACGTGCCAACATGACTTTGTGACTGATTTGGAAATGAATCGTTGTAGTGGTAGTGGTGAGTGAGGTTATGGAGGTTGGATGGGGTGTGAAACAGTGAGAAGCCATGAAGAGTGATACATTGTCTAAGGCATTGTTTTAGACAGTTGAGATGGGACGCCGACTTCATTTTCTGAAACTGTGTTCAGCGTGACTTGGTTCATAGGGTTGGATGATGGGTGGTAGAAAATGAATGGACTGGTGAAAGCTGGCTTGGATGCAGCAGACGAATTGGGCGGCCGGCATTATGTTGTGGTTCTAATTGTTATGTTGAGATGATTGAAAGATAAAGAGGTGGTTGCAAGATAAAGAGGTGGTTGAAAGATAAAGAGGTGGTTGAAAGATAAAAGCGGTGGTTGAGAGATAAAGCGGTGGTTGAGAGATGAATGCGGAATGCCAAATAAGGATCGCACGCACACTGCTAAAAACGAACGTGAAGCAAAATAAGGAACAATGAAAAATAGTAAACAACGATCACAAGTGCACACCTAAGTTCGATAACCTAAAGCAAAATACAAAACAATGAAAGGTAAAGGTCAGTATAAATCAAAATCAGTTCCAAAGGGAGATAGAATACAGTTCACTGACTCACTAAATAACATTGACTCACTGAAATCTAGAAAAAAAAGTCCTAACCATGAATGCTTATAAACTGAAAATCCTTAGTTTTGTGATTCTTTGTGAAGCAATGAAAATTTCTTAAATTTCATTTTTAATTTATGGAGTAAATAATAACAACCATGACGGTACTTTTGTCTTGTCTGAAATCAGTTAACCTTTCAACAGCACGCTGAAACAACAGACTTCACAGTAAAATTTCATCGTGACAAAAATGAACACATTTCCTTTAGTTTTCACTCTTGCAAAAGCCAATCAAACAGTAAATAAACAATACATTTTACACTTGAGGAGTATAGGATTTCTATCACCGAATCTTTGACTTGAAGTCTTGCCTTATGTATGCATGTACACACACACACACACACACACACACACACACACACACACACACACACACACATACATAGATAGATAGATAGATAGATAGATAGATAGATAGATAGATAGATAGATAGATAGATAGATAGATAGATAGATAGATAGGTAGATAGATAGATAGATAGATAGATGTGTGTGTGTGTGTGTGTGTGTGTGTGTGTGTGTGTATGTGTGTTGGTGTGCGCGCGCGCGTGCATGTATGTATGTATGTATGTATGTATGTATGTATGTATGTATGTATGTATGTATGTATGTATATATGCTGAACAATTTAGTGAGGGGGGGAAACAAGTGTAGGCTAACAATTCTTCCCTCAGTATACTTTAATGACTTGTAAACAGATTTTTTTAAGGGGGGGGGGGGGGGGGGGGGGGGATGAGAACATGAGATCAGGGAAATATATTCTATGAATTAAACCCTTCACTGGCAGCATAGGGGAACCATCAGAATCCATCCCCAAGACAGGTCGTTTCATATTGCCTGCTCCTATACTTAGGCCTTTCGGCCTTTATCAGGTGCTCACACGTTCATCTTTGTCATGTCATACTCCGTTTATTGCGTTGAGTCCTTGTTCGTGTTGAAATAGTTGCAGACGAATTTAGGTTCGTCCGCATTTATGATGGGTTTTTTGTTGCCTGCGTGAATGGAGTTGTCTCTGTGTTCAGTTATATACAACATGTATTTGTGTAATTGCCTCGTTTATTCATAGTTGCAGGTGTGGGAGTGGGTGGGGTGGTGGTGGTGGTGGTGGGGGGGGGGGGGGGGGTCGGGTGTCAGTCTGGCTCCGCAGCAATGACTATGATCCTTTTATTTGGTCTTCACACTTTTTCCTCTCGCTCCGACCTATCCTATGTCAGGATTTATGTCACTATCTGCCAACTAAACTTGCGAAACTGAAAACTATGCCATTTAGAGTAGACTCTAGTGGTCTTTTCTGGAGTGTCTTGAAGACAACATGGCATTTTCGTTTACATTTTGAATCAGCCTCAAGTTAATGATCATGTTATGGGATCTGTAATCGAATTCGTTTGTTTGTTGTTGTTGTTTTTGGGGGGTGGGGGGGAGGGTAGTGGTGGTGGTGGGAATGAAGCGAAACAGAATGCACCTTCAGTACAGCTCAAATGTAGGCCTTAGTTGTGAGCTGTTCAGCAAAGAGTTTATGGATTTGTGTGCATAGCTATGTGTGTGCATATACATTTGATGTATGTAGACATTTTAGCTCAAGGGACGTAATAGATGAAGGCTGTGATTTGCCTGAACTTGTTTCCCTGGTTGCGAAGTTGTTCAGTAGAAATAAAGAAGACAGCTGGTTCAGGCATAAGTAACCTTACGTGAACGTGAATTACATTTTGGTGTTTTACTGCCGAGTTCTTCTTGAGAGGTAATGAAGCAGCTGTACTTGTGCAGATGTGTATATAGTCAGCATCTATCAAATGTTATGAGTATGTTTATCTCCGCTAAACGTTTAACTAAGTAATTCACCGGCTAACCAATTAACAAACTAACCAGCTAAGCAACTAGGTCACTAAAACAAATAGGGTAAGTGACCTTCTAAGTAAATAATTACCAAAACTATGAAAAAAAAATCAATAATGCAGTTTAACGACCTGACGGAAAGGTATTCCTAATTTGTCATTTAGTTTATTTACGGACATATGTCTTCTCAGACTCACTTAGCATGTTTTTGTGACCGAGAATCAGAACTTCAGATCCAGGCCTCTAATGAAATTCATTCCTGGTGCTCACATTACTCTAGTTTGCTTCTGTATCTAGCTGGAAATACATGGCTTACAGTCATTCCTTCAATTATTAAGTGCATAAGCAGCCCCGGCTCTTGACTGTATCGTCACATATCATGATTGTGACACTGTGTGACGTCCAGCGTTAAGTAAAAGTGTGTGTCCAAAAGAAAATTAACGGTAAAAAAGTCCGAAAGTTCAAACATCCCCGAAGACTTGAAGAAACTTGATCATGCCACGGTTCTGTTCATATGTTGTCACTGGAGAGGGTGTGTGTGTGTTCCATTAATGAAATAACATAATGTAATGCAACATGCCATACCTTCTGCTCATATGTCGTCACCAGTAGGGGGTGGGGGAGGGCCAATATGCCACACCTTCTGCTCATATGTCGTCAAAGGGGGGTTTCAACATGTCACACCTTCTGCTCATATGTCGTCACCGGGGGGGGGGGGGGGGGGGGGGGGGGGGGGGGGGGGGGTCAATATGCCACACTGCTCATATGTCGCCACTGGGGGTTTCAACATGTCACACCTTCTGCTTATATGTCGTCAGTGGCTTTTCATTAATGAAATAACATAGTGTAATACAACATGTCACGCCTGCTCGTGTGTCTTCACTGGCTATCCATTAATGAAATAACATAGTGCAATGCAACATGTCACACTGTCTGCTCATGTGTCTTCACTGGCTATCCATTAATGAAATAACATAGTGCAATGCAACATGTCACACTGTCTGCTCATGTGTCTTCACTGGCTATCCATTAATGAAATAACATATTGTAATACAACATGTCACACCTTCTGTTCGTGTGTCTTCACGGGCTTTCCATCAGTGAAACAAGATAGTATCATGCAACAAGACACATCTTTGCTCATAATTATGTGGGGTTTTTTTTTTATTAGATTCCTATCGGTGAAAGAACACCCTACAATGCTACCGCTGTTCTCTCTCTGTATTTTTGACTTAAGGTCCACGCGCACGTACCTAGGAAGGCCTATCTCTGATAATCTCAGGACACATTATGACATGCTTTACTGTCTTCTTCTGTCCCCTTCATCTCCTGGGGAGTCACTGGGGCACCAAACTCATGAACGCTTCACCAGGTTCCTCCAGTTCTGTTGGTGGTGTGTCAAAGTTTGGATTTCTGGAATTCCCCCCCCCCCCCCCCCCCCCCCCCCACGTGTATTCTGCAGTGTCGTTACTCCATTGTCTTTTGACTCAAATGTGCAACAAGTGAGTCTTTGTATTCATACTGTTTCAGGTATGTGAGTGGGGTGGATGATGGTGGTGGTGGTGGTGGTAAACTTTAACATCACCATTTTTTCAGCTGGTAAACACATGAGAATAACAACAAACTGGCAGAATGATACATTATTTAGGATCTTTCCCATGTTTGACAATGTCACTAAATTACAATGACCGTAAATCTGTGATAAGCGTTTTCAGCAATAAAGTCAGTGTTTTAAATTGACATTGTCCTGTAAGTCATTGCCTTTTAGAACTATTGTTTTAAATACTTATACAGGCTTGTGGAATTACATTATATGCCGAAGTTGTTACAAATGTAAAGTTACACTTGTCAAGAACAGACTACTTAATGCGATATCTGCAAATCAGACGTAGATATGTGAACACATGTATTACGAAATATAAAATGAAGCTAGATCACATAATTAGAATACAAGATCATGCATGCTACGTCAAAATTTCTCAAACTGATGACGCAATCTTTCAGTACGCAAGCGGTCAGTTTTCTTTCTTTCTTCCCTTTTTCCTTTTTTTTTTTTTAAGAGCTGTGACAGCAATGTCTGACAGAAGGAGATCTCTGGGATAAATCTTTCACCTTGAGAGGTTCATGTGTGGTCGTTGCGTTTGTGGGCAGGCAGAGCTGCAGTAATCAATGTCAGGTCATCTCAAGAGATCGAATACACCAGTGCACGCAAGATTCTGACCTTGAGCTTTATCAAGAGGTTACTGACCTTTCATATAAGTTTTTTTAAAATCTGATCAATGCTTATATTGTCTTAGTCCCATCTTCTGCATTGCTCATATTTGAAAAAAAATGCCTTCTTGTTACAAACACATTGATATTCTTATCATTGTTTACTGATTCAGACTTGCGTGCTTCAGACATGTGACGTTTTATGTGACGTTAGAGTCCCATGTGACGTATGCAAAGGCTACATATCCAGTCGTTGTTGTAATGATGATTGCATTTGCGGCAGCACTGGATTATTTCTGCATGAAAGTCTGTGTGGATCCAGTGTCCATGTTTAGTGTACTGTGGTCATTCAAACTAGAATCGGTGTTTCTTTTCCATGAGGAATAGTGAACATTGTGAAACTGATCTGGTCGCTCAAGGACTGCAATTACGCTTTGCTCCTTGTGGACACCATTCAACATCTATCTTCGTCCATCGTGTCTTGTTTTGTGAAGAAGCCTGCAACAATCCATGCAAAAATGTACGTGCTGCAGACCAAGATCTAGTCCTGAACAGAGACGTGTATGTCACATTGCACTGTTATGTCAAAGTGATTCCAGAAGTGTCTTAATGCTTCCAAGTATTCTGCTCGTATTGCTCTTACGGATTCCGTACGTACATTTTCAAACGCTTCAAAGCAGCACAGAAGAAACAATGAATGTAGCCAGCAGTAAAGACTGAAAGGTAAAAAAAAAAATCTGAGAAAAGGGAAGATCAACAAAACAGAGATGAAACAGAATTAGAAAGTCAAAGAATGAAATAGTAAAGAGAGATGACAGAAAGAAAAACAATCAGAGAGACAGACAGAGACAGACACACACACAGAGAGAGAGAGAGAGAGAGAGAGAGAGAGAGAGAGAGAGAGAGAGAGAGAGAGAGAGAGAGAGAGAGAGGAGAGAGAAGACAGGGAGAGACAGAACAGAAATATATTATTTTTGCGGCTTGAGGAAATATTTGTAGAGCCTACTAGTTACTAACATGTTCACGTATTCATGTTTCTTGGTACATGTTGAATGTGAAGAAAAAAGAAAAAAAAAAGAAAAAAAAAGGGGGCGAAAAAGCTCAGAAAAAAATATGTTAAAAGAGAGATTATATGTAATAAGAACAGAATAATAGAAGGAAAGATTAATGAGTAAACGATAGCTTGATGAAGCAAATGGAGATAGTTCTTGGAGGGGAGAAGAGAAGATAGCCGTAGCATATACATGGGGCAAACGATGAGTAGTATGGTAATGTGTCTGTGGAGAGCACTGTGGGCTGGTGTGTGTGGGGTGGATAAGCACATGCTGCTTTTTATGTTTATACCAATGGCCAGAGGGTCCCTAGTCTGGCAGTAACATGAGATTCCCTGCATAAGACGGAATTTCTGCATGCCTGTGAGATTTGTTATAAGTGGGCCTACTGCTACAGACAAATTACCTTTACTTTTCACCATTCGCTGAAATCAGATCTACAAAAAATGTGTAGATTTCGTGTCAGATGAGTCTAGTTTCACATGATGTTAATCTAGAAAACAACGTATGATAAGTAAGACTGCACAATAATTCCGGAGGTTCCTCTAAAGTCCATGGATAATGACGAAATATGCAAGAAGCTTGAAGAAATTGTTCTTGGAATGTTCCGAGCGTTTTGCTCATCCATAACATGCTATGGTTTCTGATCCATCTGGGGAGTTCCATACATTTGCTTGGCTGTACAACATTATGACTCTCGAAAATTTTAGAATATTTACTGTTTCTAGATTGATTGTTAGTGCAATGGCATTCACAGTTTCAATTTTGTAAACAAGAAATCACTGGTACAATGTTGATCTTGGTATTCCACAAAATATGGCATGGGAATTGGTGATGAAAAGTGCAAGCCGACAGTCAAACACAGCATGACTAATACTGATGTAACTGTCCACTGTCAAAAGCTGAACGTGCTCAAATAGTTCACTTTCCTGTGATCCATCATTAGCAGTGAGGGATCCAGATGAGGAGCTCTCTCTGGGGGCAGTAAAAACAACTTCAACACTGTCCAGTTTAAACCTGTATGGACGGACAAGACCATCTCCACGAAACACCAGACCAGGCCCCTGCACTCACTGGTACATTCCGTCTTCCTGTAGACACGAGAGGCAGGGACCCTCACAGCCAATCTGATAGGAGAATCCAAGGTATGCTGATGAGATTTTAAACGCAAGATACTAAACATATACTGGTCATATCACCAATATAATCAACAAGTGTGTCAAACCATGTGGTAGCACATAGGACCTTACGACGGTCTGCTGATCGGCATGGCCATGTCAAAAGACCTAATAGCCTTGCTGAAACAATCCTCCGGGAAAGTGTTGAAAGAGGAAGATAACGGGGACGACGGAACGAACGATGGACTGATAACATAACAGAGAAGGTAGTGACAACATCTACAGAGTAGGTAGTGACAACATTTACAGAGTAGGTAGTGACAACATTACAGAGTAGGTAGTGACAACATCTACAGAGTAGGTAGTGACAACATCTACAGAGTAGGTAGTGACAACATTTACAGAGTAGGTAGTGACAACATTTACAGAGTAGGTAGTGACAACATTTAAAGAGTAGGTAGTGACAACATTTACAGAGTAGGTAGTGACAACATTACAGAGTAGGTAGTGACAACATTTACAGAGTAGGTAGTGACAACATTTACAGAGTAGGTGTGACAACATTTACAGAGTAGGTAGTGACAACATTTACAGAGTAGGTAGTGACAACATTTACAGAGTAGGTAGTGACAACATTACAGAGTAGGTGGTGACAACATTTACAGAGTAGGTAGTGACAACATTACAGAGTAGGTAGTGACAACATTACAGAGTAGGTAGTAACAACATCACAGAGAAGGTAGTGACAACATTACAGAGTAGGTAGTGACAACAGACAGAGTAGGTAGTGACAACATTTACAGAGAAGATAGTGACAACATCTACAGAGACTCAGGGCATGACACACAACCAGCAGAACTGGAGGAACCAGATGAACTGGTCTTCAGGCTAGTGCCTTGAAACTCCCTGTGGGTTGAGACAGAGAGAGAGGGAGGGAGGGAGGGAGGGAGGGGGGAGGGAGGGGAGGGAGTGATTAGGGCTGGGGGGGGGGAGCTGAAGAAACATGCTTTAACTGTATGGCACAAATGGCGTGTTGTGATAAACAGCACTCAGGCCAGGTGGGGTGGGGCTGGGGGTACAGGAACCCTTGCACTTTCTGTGAAAAACATCACAGTAACAATGCACACCATACTGCACACTTGTAATGAGAACACAACTCCTTTGTTGATTTTTTTTCCGAAGAAAAAGCATGTCAAAAAAAACATCACAGTAACAATGCACACCATACTGTACACTTTGTAGTGAGAACACAACTCCTTTGTTGATTTTTTTTTTTTTTCGAAGAAAAGCATGTCAACTTCGATGAGAACAGCAACCAGCACTAACTGATCACATATTATTTACGAGTAGAATTGCTTTAAAGAACGCGTTCAGTGTAAGCAATCGACGTCTTGCATTTTGGAATAGTTTGCAATTTGCAAAAGATTATATGCTATGCATATAATGCATGAACTGAAAGCAGAACGGAATAATAATTTTAACTTAAAACAAATGAACAAACAAACAAATTGTGACTCACTGTGACTTAGACTTGAAGGTTCGTTGGAATTACGTACAGATACTTTAACAGCCATTGGTGTTAGGATGGTCTTCAAGTAACTTTGGCACCCTTTAATGTCAGTTCGGGGTTTCAGCCACTTAATAGTCAGGATGCAGTACCAACAGGTGAACAGAGAAGTCAGGAAGAAGATGAAGACAGCCGAGGAAAACTGGATAGGGAGCAGTGCGAAGCAATCGAGAACGGCATGGAAGCAGGGAACAGCAAAGAAGCCTACACACACTCAAGACCCTCAATAAGTCTAACCAGACAAGATCAGCGGTCATCGAAGATAAGGATGGCAAGCTACTGACAGAGAATGAAGAGGTGGACAGAATACTGTGAGGGCCTCTACAATTACCAGCTCAACCCGGACACATCCATTTTGCAGGACAACCAACGACCCGCAGACAGTGAGAACGGTCTCCAAGTACTGAAGGAGGAGGTTGAGGCCGCCATACAGTCTGAAGCCAGGGAAAATCCCCAGGAGTGGAGAATGTCCCAGCTGAGCTTGTGAAATACGGAGGGAAAGAGACAACAGAGGCATTAACAATGCTTTGCCAGAAGATCTGGACAGAAAAGAAGTGGCCAACAGAGTGGACCCAGTCACTGGTGATTTCCTTACCCAAGAAAGGCAACCTCAAACAATGCCAAAATTACAGGACTATAGTCTGATCAGCCACCCCAGCAAAGTCATGCTTCGCATCATCCTCAACCGACTGAAATCCAAGGCTGAGGAACTGCTATCAGAAGAACAAGCAGGTTTTAGAAGAGGGCGGAGCACTGTGGAACAAATTTTCAACTGCCGAGTCTTGATTGAAAAGCATCTACAACACCAAAAGGACCTCTTCCACACCTTCACTGACTTTAAGAAGGCACTTCGACCGGGTGTGGCAACAGCCTATGGCAGGTTCTCAGAGACTTCAAACATTGATGAGAGGCTCGTCCAAATCATCCAGGCCCCTCTACGAACACTCCATCAGCACAGTACTTCTCAATAGCCAGCAGGGCCAGTTCTTCCCGACCACAGTCGGAGTCGGGCAAGGGTGCCTACTATCTCCAGTCCTTTTCAACATCTTTCTGGAGAGAATCATGCAAGACACCATCGAAGAACACCACACCTCCATCAGCATTGGCCAGTCTGGCGGCAGGCCGGTCTGCAACCTTCGTTTCGCAGGGACGATCGACCTCATGGGGGGCAGCAACACCGAGCTCCAGGATCTCACAAACAGACTTGTCATAAGAGCAAGTGCCTACGGCATGGAGGTCAGCACAGAGAAGTCAAAGGTCATGGTCAACAGCACGACTAACAGCAGTGCCAACATAACCATGAATGGTGAGCCCTTGGAAGAAGTGACCAGCTTCAGGTACTTGGCAGCAACCCTGTCCAAAGATGGCACCTGCACAGCAGAAATCTGATTCAGGATCAACTCCGCATCAGCAGTGATGGCCAGACTGAACAGAGTGTGGAAGAGCAACATCAAATTCCACACTAAAGCTTACAAGACATGTGACACTGATCATGGCCGAAACAGAAAGAAGAATCCAGGCGTTTTTGAGACCAGGTGCCTGAGGAAACTACTCCGCATCTCCTACAAAGAATTCAAGACCAATGATTATGTGTGGAACCTCATCACTAACCTAGTTGGGCCCCACCAACCACTTCTGGCAACCGTCAAACGACGGAAGATGGCATGGTTTGGCCACGTCTCGTCAAAACACCCTCTTCAAAACCGTTTCAAGAACCGTTGAAGGAGGGCGCAGACGAGGACGGCAGAGAGAAGAGCTGGTCCGACAATATAAAGCACTGGACCAAAATGACATGCCAGATCTCAAGACAGCCACCCAACAGAAGAGCCTGGAGAGAAACGGTGGCTGCCTCATCACGTCCCCCCCCCCCCCCCCCCCCCCCCCCCCCCCCCCAAAGACCCCAGCGGTCAGGGGAATGACTGACTGAGTAGTCAATGTTGTCGATAAAGGTTCCAGCCACTTTAACAGTCACTGACATCAGGGTGAGTTTCTAGCTACTTTACAATCAGTGACATTCGACTGTGTTTCTAGCCACTTTAACAGTCAGTGGCATTCGTAGTGTGTTTCTAGACCTTTACAGTCAGTGACATCGTAGTGTGTTTTTAGCTACTTTAACAGTCAGTGACATTGTAGTGTGTTTCTAGCTACTTTAACAGTCAGTGACATCGAGCGTGTTTCTAGCTACTTTAACAGTCATTGGTGTCAGGGTGGGGTTCCAGCCATCTTATCGATCGATAACGTCAGGATGGGTTTCTAACCAATGTAACAGTTTCCTTTCATTGGATTTCCTTTGTTTCTCCGCCAGAGTGTTGAGTGTGTACAGGAAGGGATTGACAGCAGAGTTTAGGGGTAATATGAATATACCTAAGGCCACATTGACTTTCCGTTGAAATGGGAGTACCTGCTAAGGCCAGAAAGCCACACAATGCAATGGGAAACCAGCACATGAAGTCTGTTACTGCAACACTGATCAACCGCTGGGCAATGATCATATCCTTTGATCTTCTTGCGCTGCAGCTCTTCAATGCATTGTTCTGGATTGACCTGTAAATAAAGATCTGACCCAGAGAAATGAGGAAAAACAGAATAAAGTTAAGGAATACTAACACACCCACAGAATAATTTCTCCCTTCAAAATATCGTCGTGTAACAGGCAGTGGAATACAAATTCCTGACTGTCCATAAAACTGCCAGTGTGATGTCACCGGAAGTAAGGGCAACAAAGCCAGAAAGCAGCCAACCATCCAAGTCAATACACAAGCCACTGCGCTGAGGATGTCTCAAAATCTCAGCGTACTGAATGGGAAACGAAGGACAACAAAACGATCCAGCGTGATAAGGCAGATGACCAGAGCTGACACTTCACTGGACAACAGAGACAGAAAACCAGCCACCTTGCAGGTCCGCGCTGTTTTTCCATGCGTCATCATGATGGAGGTATCTGCCACGGAACAGTTCATCGGCCATTCCAATAATGGTGATGTAGATTCCCATTAGGAAGTCAGCTGTGGTGAGGTTCAGGACAAACACACTGAAGCCAGAGAGAGATGTCGGGTTTTGTACAACTAAACGTGCGCCACAACAGAACATGTTGCCAGTCAGTGAGAGACAGGCCATCAGCCATAGAAACGCACGGTACGTCCATGACTGCAGTAAATCGTCACATGAAGAAACTTCGTCTTTGGGGGCAAGGCAAATTACAGTGTCAAAGCTCTGAGGAAGAATTTCATCGCAGCAAAATTTATAATTTTCTGTACGTATGAAATGTAAACGTGACATATGTGTAAAGATGTCAGGTGGAAATGTTCTCACCTTGCTGCCGTCCATGTACAGTTCTGCCAGATGAGGCATGACTGAAAAAGTGCTGGGGAATGTATGGATGGACGTCCATGTTAGATTCAGTTTCTGTATGCGAGGAAAGGCGAAGAAAACCTGGGGCGTCAAACAAGGTGAGTGCGGAATATGAAGGTCGATGGCTGTGAGCTTAGTCTGTTTGACAGTCGAGGACCACACTGTAAAAAGTGAGGTCAAAGGATTCTGGGACAGCGACAATATTTCTAAATTTTGAAAATGAAGTAAAGAAGCCATAGTGAGTTTCTGCATCTTGTTACCACTTAGGTCGAGAAATTTCAAATTCAACAAAGTAATGTTAGTTATCTTATCAAAGAGCACTGGGCAAGGACCAAATGAATGAGATAGGTCTGGTGTTTCACGTCAGATAGAGTCATACCAGAGCCTGTGGCATCTAATGAACGGAGCTGAAGATAGAGTGTGCTATAAAGAATGGCCGAGTGCACCGAAATGTGTGACCTTGACACTGACAGTGTTGCGGACAGGTCATGTCACACAGTAATTCATCATCATGCAGTGGGCAGTGGGACCACCCATCACACACATCATCTCCATGCACACACATTCTTGAAGTTCTGCATCGTAAAAATCCTGGACATGTCATGTCCTCACATCCCCTCTTCGTCCTGGTGGTCGATACAGTCGTACATTCCATTGCATCGTGTGTAGACAGGCAGGCAGTCATTGAAGCCACCAGGACAACGATAGTGGCTGTCAGGACAGGACTCGTTGGAATTCATTGGGGTTGAGGTGAACTGCAGTTTGTCATCAAATCTCACTAGTACAGGGGAAGGAAAGTATGAATATTGTACACTTAAAGTTCTGAGAGTCTTACAGCTGCTTTCATCGGATTCATCCCAACAGTGAAAGTAGTGATCACACACCTTGTCATAGGCCAGACACTGACCATTGGAACACGTGAATGTTTTCACACAAGATGGATGTTTACAGAAGGATTCGTCACTCTCATCCAAACAATCAGTTAGGTAGTTACACGCCAAGGTATATGACAGTGAAAGTGTATTATCGTTGCATGAAAAAAATGGAATTGAGGTATGGTAGGCTTGTGTAAAGAATGATCTGTTTACATGAGTTTGTTGATCAGAAAATGTACAAGCTGTTTGGCAAAACTTATTGTACTTGTTGTTGTGACAGAGAAAAAAACGAATACATTGTATGACCGGCAGGACATATTACCAATGACTGTTGCCTCTTTGGCAGTGAAAGATTGGTGGTGGTTAGGGAGACTGACTTGTGTCCATACGAATTAGCATCGATGCTGCTTCGGTTAAATTTACATATTATGCGATCGAAATAGAACCTGTTTTTCTTGCATGGCGCATTTACGAGATAGATTATTTTACTCAAAAGCAGCAGAAAACATTGTTTCCTACGGTCAGAAAAAGTTATCCGCACTTGCGCAGAGTGGTAAAGAACAGTTTTGTCTATAGTGATTACACAAAGTTTATACATAGAGCGCGGTGACACATTATACGTGGACAACCCCACCCAGTGGTAAAGTCCAATTGTCCATGGTCCTTGTGGTACCTTTGGGAATACACGAGCCCAGTCATGCAAACATGATGGAACACTCAACTCGCCGCCCAAAGACACGCAGTAGTCTCTAGCTAGTTCATTGGCATCGGCTTTGCTATTGTGTTTTCCACGAACCATCTTGAAGGTTTTGAAACAACCGTCACACGACTCTCCCAAACTGTCACAGTCAGCTACTGAAGATGAAGAGTATGCCGTTTTGTTGTTAACTTCTGCGTAATTGCTTAGTGTGTGTGTGTGTGTGTGTGTGTGTGTGTGTGTGTGTGTGTGTGTGTGTGTGTGTGTGTGTGTGTGTGCACGCGCACACACACACACACGCACGCACACAGACAGACACAGACAGACAGACAGACAGAGAGAGAGAGAGAGAGAGAGAGAGAGAGAGAGAGAGAGAGAGAGAGAGAGAGAGAGAGAGAGAGAAATGCACAATCACACGATAATTCATTATGATTCAGATCCATGAACAATTACTCTGGCACCCAAACCTTAAAAAAAAAAAAGGGACATATTCCTTGGGCTACTGACCCTATGGACAGGGAAACTGTTTTCAGGGGACAGCATAATTGAAGGCGGGCCTTTTCCCTTCCTTCAGTCGCCTTGAACCTTGGTTCAACGCAATCAGCTATCCATTTATTGCTGAGTGAACAGAAAGGGTTTTGTAGAAGAAAAAAAAATCGACCCCACAAACGTTTCAGACCTATTACTATCGGCTCCGCAGGCAAACACTCAAACCATTCGTCTCCATCAAAAATGCCTACATTCATGGGGATAAAAGCCAATAGCGCGCTGAAAATACCAATATTTTCCCAGTGCAGTTCTAGAATGATGTAGGACAAGTAAGAACAATCACATTTAAATGAACACACACACACACACACACACACACACACACACACACACACACACACACACACACACACACACACACACACAATCAAACCTGACATTCATCTACTTCTGACCTGAACGGGGTAATAATTTGTTTTTAACGACAACTTCAATTAAATGTTACCTCTATCATTTTCTGACATCCTGGCAAGATTGTAATTCTTTCAAGAAAAATTCTGTCAAACGGGACCTCTCTCTCTCTCTCTGTCTGCCCTAATCCCAAGGTGATGATTCTTTAACGTAAAAATTCAGTCAAACGATACCTCCCTCTCTGTCGTAATCCAAATAATTCTTTAAAAAAAAAAAGGTCAATCCAATCGCAAACATTCCTGCTTTTCTGCCATCATTCATGGGTTGTAGTCCTTTACAGAAAAATCAAACACAATCTACCTCTCGGATTGCCCTAGTGCGCAGCTAATAATTCTATAAGAAAAAATTCCAGCAAGTGTGAGCTCCTTCTTTTACTGCCCCGATTCACCGAGTTATGATTCCTTAACAAAAATTCCATTAACGTGATCTCTTCCTGCCCTTATCCCGGAGTTACAACTCTGTAACTAAACATTCAATCAAACATAACTTTTCCTCTTTCTGTCCCAATTCCAGTATAATTCTTTAACAAATGTTCCATTAACGTGATTACCCCTTTCTGTCCATAATCTGGAGTTATAATTTTTTTAACTCAACATTCAATCAAACATAACTTTTTTTTCTTTCTGTCCCAATTCCGGCGTTATAATTCTTTAACAAAAAGTTCTTTTAACGTGATCTCTTTCTGCCCATATTTATGAGGTATGATCGTTTACCTAAACATTCAATTAAACATATCAATTTCTCTTTCTGTCCCAATTCAGGCGTTATAATTCTTTAACAAAAGTTCCATTAACGTGATCATGTCTTTCTGTCCATATTCCGGAGTTATGATTCTTTAACTAAACATTCAGTCAAGCGTGACCTTCCTCTGTTTCTCCCCACAGTTCCTGGATTTTACGCTCACCTCAACAGCCAGTGACCAGGGTTTGGGTGGTGTTCAGCGATGCTCTGTTCTGATGCAACATACACAGGGTGCCACCTGCCATACTGAAAAAGTGTTTGCTTATTTGTGGAGCCAGGGTAAGTCAGTGTCCTTCTTTGTAGCGTGTCATCACGTCCGTCCAATGACAGTCCCCATGGACTTGCTGATCCTGGCGACCTCAGCACGAACTCCTCATAGGCACAGGTGCAGGAAGAAAATCGAAACTGAGGCCACCATGACAGTAGGGCATATATAGGGCCACAAAACTGGAGGATTTTCTTATTCTGATCAATGAAAATGATGAAAACGATGGTATAGATTCCTATACTTGTTTGAGTTGCATGACAACTGTACTCTACACTTACTCTCATAATGTGTCCAAGCATCAACCATGCCGTAGACTACTACACCTGCAAGTTGGTCAGGACATTTGAGCAACTCTCAGAGATGCACGCTGTAAGGGGAGCGAACTGAACTGCGTTGTTCCAATCTTCCCAACTGAGCCTACGGCAAACTCAGTTCTGAGTACGAATGGGTTGTTCCCGACCAAAAAAATGCCACATGTAACAGGCTCAAATGGGAATAAAACTCACGACTTTCCAGCCGGGAATTCGCAATGCTAACCACTGTTACATGGTGGATAGTAAGTTCAATTTTCTGTTTCTGTACTTTCTCTTTTCCCCTTTCTGTGTGTATAGCCACTATTGTACCACAGCTACTTTCGTCATATTATCACCAGAAGTGGTAGTAATCCTTGCTTTATTATTTTTCTATATTTCTATCATCATATTATGAATGCTACTAGTATTTCTATCATTACTGTTATTATCAAATTACTATTTTAACTCGCGTTGTGTTCTTCTTCCCAACGGCCTCATTTACAGTCAACGCCCATCTTGCGCCGTATTGGAGAAGATAAGTGAATGCTTGTTCTTTGTTTTCATTGTTCTGAATGTTGTTTATCTTGCCCGAAGAAGACATAAGAGGTTGAAACGTTGCGTTTTATTTTGCATTTTGTTTGTCCCCGTTAACTGCTGGATTTACTTTTAAATTCCTTTTAAAATCCATGACGTTGGACTTACCATTTCCAAACCAGTCAATGTTTAGAAGTGCTTAGCTCCGAAGTCATGGATTTTAATCTTCCAGATCCTATCAGCGTCATTATTCCCAGTCCACGCATTCCAGCTTTCAGACACATCTTGACATATGTCACAACGTCAAAGAAAACTGGTTTCATTGAGATGCACTCGGAGCATCTGGGGATAATGGTACAGTGTGCTGTTTTCATGTCTGCGACTCTGGAAGTACAGTTACAATAAAGGATGTTGTTTCATGCCCTGTCATTTTCCATGAATCAGGAAGTAGATTTGATAAAAACAGTCTTTTACGTCATGCCTTCGTCATTTTCCATGACGAAGGAATTACCGTTACAAACAGGTCTGTTACTTACACTGTCATCTTTCATGTTCTTTCAGTGAAGTTACTAGCACACTCAGGCCGTCCGTGTCAAACACCACTAGCCCCCCCCCCCCCCCCCCCCCCCCCCCCCCCCACAGGGAGCAATTACTATCAGATCCTCATGAGACAACTACCGATAGGCGACACTGCATTGTTATCAGGTTACTCTGTTGATGTTTAGCGGTGACCGTTGTCATCCAACATACATAGGACACCACCATAGGGGCTCTCTACTGATGTCAGTGATGGTTTAGTTTGGGGGTCAGCGTGAGTTACCACTCCCCCTCCAAAGGATGCTACCAAATCCATCCAGTGACTATGTCCTTGGTCTATTTGAAACCAACAACTTTCCCACATGCTCTGAAAATGCATGGGTGTACAGTAAAATTCTACAATGAGAACAAGGCACAAAGAACCACAGAATACAAGACATATGGTGAGGATCAGTGAAAATGACGATGAAGAAAATGTTGGTTCAGAAAATCTATCAGAAGACGGTACTCCACGTTTGTTTGTTTTTTCATAGTATGTCCTGGTATTGACCATGACTGCAGAATACAAACACCGGCTGTGTGGTCAGGATAGTGAATGTAATATCAGGGACGCGTCTGTTAAATGGATGAAACACGATTATGTTGTTTCAGTCTGCCAACATGACCCCACAGCACATCGATTCCAGTCTTCCCACTTGACTTCATTGCACAGTGAGTTAAGTCTTCCCACTTGACTTCATTGCACAGTGAGTTAAGTCTTCCCACTTGACTTCACCGCACAGTGGGTAAAAGTTTCCCACTTGACATCACCGCACAGTGGGTAAAGGTTTACCACTTGACATCATTGCACAGTGGGTAAAGGTTTGCCACTTGACACCATTGCACAGTGGGTAAAAGTTTACCACGTGACATCATTGGACAGTGGGTAAAGGTTTACCACTTGACACCATTGCACAGTGGGTAAAAGTTTACCACTTGACATAATTCTCCAGTGGGTAAACGTTTACCACTTGACTTCATTTCACACTGGTATTAGTCCTCCTATTTGATCTCAGTGCACACTGGTTCCACTCTCCCCATTTATCTCAGTGCACACTGGTTTCACTCTTCCCATTTATCACAATGCACACCAGTTCCACTCTTCCCATTTATCTCAGTGCTGACTGGTTCACTCTTCCCCCATTTATCTCAGTGCACACTGGTTTCACTCTTCCTATTTATCACAATGCACACCAGTTCCACTCTTCCCATTTATCTCAATGCACACAAGTTCCACTCTTCCCATTTATCACAATGCACATTGGCTCCACTTTCCCTATTTATCTCTGTGCACACTGGCTCCATTTTTCCCATTTGATCTCAATGCACACTGGTTCCACTCTCCCCATTTGATCTCAGTGCACACTGGTTCCACTCTCCCCATTTGATCTCAATGCACACTGGTATCAGTCTTCCCATTTATCTCAGTGTACAATGGTTCCACTCTTCCCATTTGATCTCAATGCACGCTGGTTCCACTCTCCTCATTTATCTCAGTGCACACTGTTCCATTCTTCCCATTCTTCACAATGCACACTGGTTCCACTCTTCCCATTTATCTTAGTGCACACTGGTTCCACTCTTCCCATTTATCTCAATGCACACTGGTCTCACTCTTCCCATTTATCTCAGTGTACTCTGGTTCCACTCTTCCAATTTATCTCAGTACACACTGGTTCCACTCTTCCCATTGATCACAATGCACACTGGATCCTCTCTTCCCTTTTATCTCAGTGCACACTGGTTCCACTCTTCCCATTTATCTCAGTGCACACTGGTTCCACTCTTCACATTTATCACAATGCACACTGGTTCCACTCTTTACATTTATCACAATGCACACTGATACAACTCTCCCCCCCATTTATTTCAATGGACACTGTTCTACTCACCCCATTATCTCAATGCACACTGGTTCCACTCTTCCCATTTATCACAATGCACACTGGTTCCATTCTTCCCATTTGAACGCAGTGCACACTGGTTCCACTATTTCCATTTGAACTCAGTGCACACTGGTTCCAGTCTTCCTATTTGATCTCAATGTACATTGGTTCGACTCTTCCCATTTATCGCAGTGAACACTGGTTCCACTCTTCCCATTTATCTCAATGCACACTCGTTCCACTCTTCCCAGTTATCTCAATGCACACTGGTTCCAATCTTCCCATTTATCTCAGTGCACACTGGTTCCACTCTTCCAGTTATCTCAATGCACACTGGTTCCACTCTTCCCATTTATCTCAGTGCACACTGGCCACTTTTCCCAGTTATCTCAATACACACTGGTTCCCCTCTTCCCAGTTATCCCAAAGCACACTGGCTCCACTCTTCCATTTGATCTCAGTGCACACTGGTGCCACTCTTCCCATTTATCTCAGTGCACACTGGTTCCACTCTTCCCATTTATCATAATGCACACTAGTTCCACTCATCCCATTTATCTCAATGCACACTGATTCCCCTCTCCCCATTTATCACAATACACGCTGGTTCCACTCTTCCCATTTTTCTCAATGCACACTGGTTCCAGTCATCCCATTTATCTCAGTGCATACTGGCTCCACTCTTCCCATTTGGATTTCAATGCACGCTGGTTCCACTCTTCCCATTTATCTCAGTGCACACTGGTTACAGTCTTCACATTTATCACAATGCACGCTGCTTTCACTCTTCCATTTATCTCAGTGGACACTGGTTACAGTCTTCCCATTTCTCTCATTGCACAAAGGTTCCACTCTTCCCATTTATCTCAGTGCAAACTGGTTACAGTCTTCCCATTTATCTTAGTGGACACTGGATACAGTCTTCCCATCTACCTTAGTGCACACTGGTTCCATTCTTACCCATTTATCTCAGTGCATACTGGCTCCAGTCTTCCCATTTGATCTGAATGGACTCTCGTTCCAGTCTTTCCATTTATCACAATGCACACTAGTTCCTCTCTTCCCATTTGATCTCAATGCATACTGGTTACACCCTTCCCATTTATCTCAGTGCACACTGGTTCCACTCTTCGCATGTATCGCAATGCACACTGGTTTCACTCTTCCAATTTATCTCAATGCACACTGATTTCACTCTCCCCATTTACCTCATTGTACACTGGTTCCACTCTCCCAATTTATCTGAGTGCACACTAGTTCAACTCTTCCCATTGATCACAATGCACACTGGTTCCAGTCTTCCCATTTGTCTCAGTGCATACCAGTTCCACTCTTCCCATTTATCACAATGCACACTGGGTCTACTCTTCCCATATATCACAATGCACACTGGTTCTACTCTTCCCATTTATCACAATGCACACTGGTTCTACTCTTCCCATTTATCACAATGCACACTGGTTCCACTCTTCCCATTTATAACAATGCACACTGGTTCTACTCTTCCCCATTTATCTCAGTGCACACTGGCTCCACTCTTCCCATTCATCTCAGTGCACACTGGCTCCACTCTTCCCATTATATCTCAGTTCACACTGGTTCAACTCTTCGCATTTATCTCAGTGCACACTGGTTCCACTCTTCCTATTCATCTCAGTGCAAACTGGTTCCACTCTTCCCATTTGATCTCAGTGCACACTTGTTCCACTCTTCCCATTTATCACAATGCACACTGGTTCCACTCTTCCCATTTATCTCAATTCTCACTAGTTCCAGTCTTTCCTTTCAGCACACAGTGCACACTGGTTCCAGACTTCCCATTTATCACAATGCACACTGGTTCCACTCTTCCCATATGACATCATTGATCGCTGATTCCACTCTTCCCATTTATCTCAGTGCACATTGGTTCAACTCTTCCCATTTAACACAGTGCGCACTGGTTCCACACTTCCCATTTATCACAAAGCACACTTGCTCCACTATTCCCATTTATCTCAGTGCACGCTGGTTCCACGATCCCCATTTATCCCAGTGCACACTGGTTCAACTCTTCACATTTATCTCAGTACACACTGGTTCCACTCTTCCCATTTACTTCAGTGCTCATTGGTTGCACTCTTCCCCATATATCCCAATGCACAATAGTTCCAGTCTTCCCTTTCATCATAGTGCACACTGGTTAAAGACTTTCCTTTTATCACAATGCACACTGGTTCCAGATTTCCCATTTATCACAATGCACGCTGGTTCCACTCTCCCCATTTATCTCAATGCACACTGGTTCCACTCTCCCCATTTATCTCAATGCACACTGGTTCCACTCTCCCCATTTATAACAATGCACACTGGTTCCACTCTTCCTATTTATCTCAGTGCACACTGGTTCTACTCTTCGCATGTATCTCAGTGCACACTGGATCCACTCTCCCCATTTATCACTATGCACAGTGATTCCACTCTTCCTATTTACTGCAGGCCACACTGGTTCCACTCTTCCATTTATCTCAGTGAACACTGGTTTCGCTCTTCCCATTTGATCTCAGTGGACACTGGTTCCACTCTTCCCATTTATTTAAGTGCACACTGGTTCCACTCTTCCCGTTTATCTCAGTGCACACTGGTTCCACTCTTCGCATGTATCTCAGTGCACACTGGTTCCACTCTTCCAGTTTATCTCAATGCACACTGGTTCCACTCTTCCCATTGATCACAATTCACGCTGGTTTCACTCACTCTTTCCAATTATCTCAGTGCACACTGGTTCCAGTCTTCCCATTATCACAATGCACACTGGTTCCCCTCTCCCCATTTATCACAATGCACACTGATTCCCCTCTCCCCATTTTCACAATGCACACACCGATTCCCCTCTCCCCATTTATCACAATGCACACTGATTCCCCTCTCTCCATTTATCAGAATGCACACTGATTCCACTCTCCCCATTTACCTCAGGGTGTTTCCAGTCTTCCCATTTGATATCAGTACACTCTGGCTCCATTCTTCCCATTTAGTGGGGCAGTTAAGGTAGTAAATATCAGTGAATCGTGCACTTCATAGTAGAAGCATGCCATTTGGCATGTGGGTACCTAGACCCTTTCTGAATGATATGAGAGAGGGAAACACAATGGGCGTGACCTCTGGAAGGCGTGGCCATACATTTAATTAGGTCAGTGTGTCATGTTCTTTCTTTTTTTTTTTTTTTTTTTTTTTTTTTTTTGCACAAAACTGCATTCTTGCAACAAAAAAAAACTTTCAGAATAACCCTGAGTATGTATTCGATAAGACGTATGAAGACAAGCCTATATTGAAGCTAACTTGTAAACTCTTATAAAGTAGGTCATTTAAAAGTAGGTCAAAGTCCTTAAAATCGTATTGTTTTTTTTTTTTTTTACATTTTTTTGGCTCCAAGTAGTTTGCAAAGTTCATAACTAACAGTGATTACCTTTATAGCAGAAAAAATGGTGTAAACTTATTTTTGAAAATGAAAACAAGCATTTTGTCACTTAAAAAAAACAAGTAGGTCAAGTAATTTTGACTTCTTAATGGCTTATCTTTACATGTTTTGGTGTCAGATTTAACCAATTCAGCTGCTTCTAGAAGGGAAAGATGGGGTTTCAAGTACTTGATTGTCTCTATACTTATTGCCTAAGTTGACAGACTGTTGAGTTGCCTTTTTATATCCCAAGATTTGACCTATTTAGGACTCATTTGCTATCAATATACTATGTGATTGGTTGGAACCGTTGGAATACGTCAGGGTGGTTTTCTTCCGGCAACGCCAAATCTCGGATGTGAACTGCCAACCAGCGAGCATAATTGACATGATCCGTGGCAAACATCCAAGGTACCAACTTCGTCAGGCAAAAGCTGAAAAATACATAACTGGAAGTCCAGGGCTGTAGTCCAGTATGCAAACTGTGGCTGTTCATCTGCCATCTTCATGCTCCGGTCGTGGAAACCCAAAGGAGTGCTCGGGTCTGACTCCAGAAACTTTGTGTATGCACGCCACTGCAAAATGTGTAATGCAGCTGCCGTAACTTGGTGGGCATGCCTTGTTCTGGTCAGATGAGCTGCTTTGGCTAACAACTCAGCAATACCAGAGGATGCAGTCTCGGCTAGTGTGATGGCAGTATTCCATCCGGAACCCTTCAGCCAGTCCCCAAGCGTTTTGAGCGCTGCCATTTTTATGTGAAGGCCTCCTAGCATGATGACAAAGTGTTTCTCACCAAATGTGTCTGGTCAACACCACTGAATTTCCTTTGCCAAGGCAAACAGTGGCTGGTCCATGCCAAGCACAGGTGTTTGTCCTGGATTGAGGTGTTGGGTGGCTGCTTTTACCAGTCATGACATGTCTGATTAGGGAAGTGGAGTGTGCACTGTCCACATGGAGAGGTAGGAGTCCAGTGATGGCAGATGGGATGCCATCTTGTAGCTGAAGAGATGCATGATAAACAACCCATGAATTCCATCTTCATTGTTCACAGGCTCTGTCTCCAGTGCTGCTAAGACATGTTTCAACCAGGCATACTCCTTGGTGCAGCTTTGAATCTCAGGACTGATGTCTGGCTGATTACCTCCTGGTAATGGAGGCACCAGATGTTCCTGGTGTGGGACAGGCACAGGAAACACATTGGTGTATTCAGGTAGCAACAAAGGAATGGTGCGATTTCGGCTGTTTGCTCCATCCTCAATAAGTGGCCTCTCTTGCTGTTCACCATCATCTTCACTGAGTCTGTGCCGAACGAGAGAAATGCTGCTCCCATGGAAAGAATCTGATGAGGTCGTTGAAGTGGGACTGTGGTCTATATTGTCAACTATACCAGCTACAAACCAACCCTTTCTCATGTTTGTTGGTACAACGTTTTCCTCCTCAAATCGTCTGCACACCCTGTGTGCTATCTCAGATGAAATTGACATCACCCTGTCATAAGAAATCCCAAGTCCAAGATCAGAAAGTATGGTAATGAGTCCCTTCTTTCTTTCTGCGCGCAATTTCAGACCAAGATAAATGGTAGAGGGGTTTCTCGGTCTTTCTTGTGGCGCTGAAATTTTGTGTCCTTTGCAATCCTTCGACAACTGAAAACGGTCAGTTGGGAAAGAGTGAGAACTGCTTGTCTTTGAGGTGTTGCATCATACTCTGATTGATCAATAGATGTTGGGCCATTAAGGATAAAGCTCATGAGCGCTTTCAGAGATGCTGGAACTGACTGTTCTTGGCAGTTGTCTTCAAAGACTCCTTTGAATTCCCCTTTTCCCTTCAATATGTCTTTTCTTATGATCTGGGCTGCTTTGACCAATTGAAGGGCATCAGAATCAATAGCGCACACCTTTTTCAAAGCATCACCCAGGTCTTTGTCAAATGCAAGTATGACGTCTCTCCCTTGATATGCACACTTCAGATCTGATATGGCTGCTTCAGTTTTTTTTTTTTTTAGGCGTGAATGTACCTTTTCGCCATTTAAACCAAAATGTGAGAGACGAGAAGTATATAGACGAAGTAGAAATGTCATGCCAAAGACAGGGGCTGTTTGGGGATTATCTCGGAAGCTTTCAATATAAGCCACAGCATCAGCAAATGCAATAGCATGTCCTGTTGATCTGTTTGTTGTTTCTTCTGATTCTTGTGTCTGGTTTGCTGGTACACGTCTGTAGAAGGCAGACAGGCATTTAATGTGGTAATGACAATCCATTTCCACCATGTCTTTGACAGCAAGTGTTGTGAGTAACTCTTGATCGTTCAGTTGCTGAGTATGTGCACGAACTTTATCACCCAGGGGCAAAGTAAGAGCTCGATGAAGCCCTGCTGCACCGGGAGATCCATTGCAGAAAAAGCATGTTGGTCCTGTGCCCATCTCATCTGTCTCACAGCTAGATTCTTCTGCAAGTTTCCGTGTTTTCACACAGGACTGGGTTTGTCACTTGCTGGCTTTCTTTTCCCTGTTTTTTTAACAGTGTTGCTTATTTTTGCACGACAGGATTTGTGCCAAGAAGCTTTGTGCTTCCTCAAGGTCTCCTCAAAACCATTTCCTTCATCCAGTTTAGACAATGGAATAGAAAGTGGGGACTCACCCAACTCCTGAAAACTTGTCAAATTGTAAGCAACATAGGTATACCTTGCTCCATCTCCTATTGCTCCCTTTGCTGGGCATATCAAAGGTGCTTTGCTAATAGGTTCTGGCACAGAGCGCACAGATTCCAGTCAACTGTCATCAACTCTTCAGAGGGAAAATGGTACACTGGGGTCGTCTATCCTCTTATAGTCACGAGACATCGCCACTTCTGACTGCCTACAGACTGGGAACTGCAACAAAGACAAAAAAAAAAAAAACCTGAATTTTGACGCCAATGGACGACCATACAATTTGCACTGATGAGTTTTGATTCCGCTATGATGACAACCAACTTAGCAATTCACAGAACTGATTTTTATTTTTTTTTTTTTTTTTTTTTTGCATTTATCATCAATACAATTAAAATTCATGTTGATACGAGCTTATAATTGATATTGTTCTTGTAAATAAGAACTGTGGCATTTGTGCTCAGACACTGGCAGTAATATAAAAAAAAAAAAAAAAACCACCAAGAATTGCTTTGGAATTCTGGCTGAATGCAGTCTTTATCTTAAGAAGAACAACGTGAATATTTCTGATATCTAAAAACCGATTTTTAATAATTAAAAGTTAAAATGGAAATAAAACTGGATTAAAAATAATGTATGTAAACTCACCGGCTGTGAAAAGGTTGTTTAGACACAGTCAAATAGCTGCATTATGCTGAAAGCCGCTCCAAATGTGCTGAAATTTGATTTTACAGAAAGACATCAAAATCAGTACACCAAGAATGAAACAAAGCCGTTCGCACGCGTGGTGGCCACGACCGGTGATACATTTTTTTGCACCCTCATAGGAATATTTGCAACCTAATCAGTCTTCTATATATTTTTTTTTCCTGATCACAAGTAATGTACATAGACATTTGTTCTCAATTTTATTTGATATTCACATGTCTCAAACGTTATTTAAACGGAAGAAACTTAATAGAACACCAAGTGAAACGTGTTACTTTTCACGTGGTTGACTCGTCTAAGTATACACCGCTAGCGGCGATGACAGATCTAGAGCAGGCGCGAGTCTGCTCCCCGGCATTGGCAACGGGATGCTTTGGCTGGTGCTATGGTGTTCTAATTGTGTCAAAAATTCAGTTATTGAAAACTTTGATCGATCACTGCTCCTAACACAGGGGGCTGTGATCATGTTTCCCTCTCCAGACATAATCAGCATGGTTCATAGTATCATTGTGCAAGAGGAAATGTTTCTACTAAAAAACGCAAGATCATAAATCTTAGCTCCTCCACTAATTTATCTCGGTGCACACTGGTGCCACTCTTCCCGTTTATCTCAGTGCACACTGGTTCCAGTCTTCCCATTTATCTGAATGCACACTGGTTCAACTCTTCCCATTGATCTCAGTGTACCCTGGTTCCACTTTCCCATTTTATCCCAGCGCACACTAATTCAACTCTTCCCATTGATCACAGTGTACACTGGTTCCACTCTTCCCATTTATCTCAGTGCACACTGGTTTCACTCTTCCCATTTATCTAAATGCACACTAATTCCACTCTTCACATTTGATCTCAGTGCACACTGGTTCCACTCTTCCCATGTATCACAATGCACACTGGTTCACTATTCCCGTTTATCTCAGTGCACGCTGGTTCACTGTCCACATTTATCTCAGAGCACACTGTTACCACTCTTCCCATTCGATCTCAGTGCACACTGGTTCAAATTTTCACATTTATCTCAGTGCAGACTGGTTCAGATTCAGATTCAGATTCAGAAAACTTTATTATCTCTCGTTACAAGAGAAATTACATTTGTGACCGCTGCCCTAAAAGTTAAGACATACATATTTATAGTTACAAACGTGACACTGGAAATTAAAATTACTTACAAACAATAAAACATGCGTGTAACACCAAAATGGGAATTCAATCTTTCTCCTTTTGGTAGTGCAAATAAAGTACACACTCAGCCACTCTTGATTATATATACATAAATGTGTGCACGTATGAGAGAGAGAGAGAGAGAGAGAGAGAGAGAGAGAGAGAGAGAGAGAGAGAGAGAGAGAGAGAGAGAGAGAGAGAGGGGTGATTTATCATTAAAAATCATTAAGACGAGACATATTCCAGACATTTCTATTCCTCACTGTTCCAGGACATGCACACATAAAACAGAAACACACCCACACTCCAGCATCTATACTTTCCCGCTTGCTCACGGACATACACACCCGCGCACATGCTTGTGTCACAGGTGATCCATCGCCTCTTCTTACACGCTGTGTTTGTTTAAAAAACTCCACTCTTCCCATTTATCTCAGTGTACATTGGTTCCACTCTTCCGATTGATCGCAATGCACACACTGGTTCCACTCTTCCCATTGATCACAATGCACACTGGTTCCACTCTTCCCATTTACCTCAGTGCACATTGGTTCCACTCTTCCCATTTATCTCAGTGCACACTGGTTCCACTCTTCCCATTTGATCTCAATGCACACTAGTTCCAGTCTTCCTTTTCATCACAGTGCACACTGGTTCTAGACTTTCCATTTATCACATTGCACTCTGGTTCCACTCTTCCCATTTATCTCAGTGCACATTGGTTCATCTCTTCCCATTTAACTCAGTGCACACTGGTTCCAATCTTCCTATTTATCTCAGTGTACATTGGTTCCACTCTCCTCATTTCTCTCAAAGCACACCGGTTCCATTCTTCCCATTTATCGCAATGCACACTGGTTCCTCTTTCCATTTATCACAGAGCAATCTGGTTCCAGTCTTCCAATTTATTACAATGCACACTGGTTCCACTCTTCCCATATGACATCACTGCACACTGGTTCCACTCTCCCCATTTATCCCAATGCACACTGGTTCCACTCTTCCCATTTATGTCAGTGCACACTGGTTCCACTCTTCTCATTTATCTCAATGCACACTGGTTCCACTCTTCCCATATATCTCACTGCACATTGGTTCCACTCTTCCCATTGATCACAATGCACACTGGTTCCACTCTTCCCGTTTATCTCATACTTACTGGTTCAACTCTCCCTATTTTTCTCTGTGCACACTGGTTCCACTCACTCTCTCATTTATCACAATGCGCACTGGTTCTACTCTTCCCCCATTATCTCAGTGCACACTGGTTCTGCTCTTCCCATTTATCTCATTGCACACTGGTTCCACTCTCCCCATTTATCACAATGTGCACTAGTTCTACTCTTCCCATTGATCACAATGCACACTGGTTCCACTCCCCATTTATCTCAGTGCACACTGGTTCATCTCTTCCCATTTATAACAATGCACACTGGTTCCACTCTTCCCGTTTATCACAATGCACTCTGGTTCCACTCTTCCCATTTATATCTGTGCACACTGCTTCCAGTCTTCCCATTTATCACAATGCACGCTGGTTCCACACATTACATTATTACAATGCACACTGGTTCCACCCCCTTCCCATTTATCACAATGCACACTGGTTCAACTCTTCCCATTTATTACAATGCACACTGGTTCCACTCTTCCCATTTATCTCAATGCACACTGGTTCCACTCTTCCCATTTATCACAATGCACACTGGTTCCACTCTTCCCATTTATCTCAATGCACACTGGTTCCACTCTTCCCATTGATCACAATGCACACTGGTTCCAGTCTTCCTATTTATCTCAATCCTTAATGGTTCCATTCTTCCCATTTATTTCAATGGATGTGGTTCCACTCTTCCCATGTATCACAATACACATTGATTCCAGTCTTCCCATTTATCTCTCAATGCACACTGGTTCCACTCTTCCCATTTATGTCAGTGCACACTGGTTCCACTCTTCCCATTTATCTCAGTGCACACTGGGTCCACTTCCCATTTTATCTCAGTGTATACTGGTTCCACTCTTCCCATTTATCTCAGTTCACACTGGTTCCACTCTCTCCCATTTATCACAATTCACACTGGTTCCACTCTTCCCGTATCACGTGATAGCACGCTGGTTCCAATCTCTCCCCCCCCCCCCCCCCCCCCCCCCCCCCCCCCCCGTCCACTTTGCACACTGATTTCATTCTTCCCGCTTTGACCCTCATTCCACGGCAGTTCCAGTCTTCTCGTTACGCGCCATTGCACATTGGTGTAATCTTCCGATCTGACACAACTGCAAGTTGGTTTTAGTGTGCCAATCTGACCCCATGTCACACCCCAGAGTAGTTCCTACCATAATTGCCCCCCCCCCCCCCCCCCCCCCCCAACTTCTATCTCGTAGTCTGCTCCAGACCAATATTCCCTGGATCGCCGTCTATTGCAGAACAATATTACCTAGATCTCAGTCTGCTACCAAACAGCAGACCACAAATCATCGTCTGCTGCCAAACAATAGTCAACACATCGTATACTGCTACAAAACAGTGTTCCCTTGATCGTACTCCGCTACAAATCAATATTCCCTAGATCACAGTCTGCTACAAAACAAAACATCGCAGACTGCAGTCTGCTACAACACTCCCCAAACTGAAATTTACTACATTCGTGTTGGGTGTAATCTGCAACGTATTGTTCAGTGCCTGGTTGATGTCTGTTCTTTGTCATGTCTGAAGAAGACATATTTGTTGAAAATTTGCTTGCGTGTTTCATACTGTGTATTAACTAAACATTGCCCACGCCTTGTTATTGTTGTTTATTTGTATGTTGACTTTTTTCGGTAATGCTCCAATTTGTTACAGTCTTTGATCAATGAACTGGCGGTTTATTATCACAATTTCAAGTCGACCTTTGCTGAACATTTCCTTAAATCAAAAGCTGATTACGTAAATATTTGAGTGTTGTTTTGGAAAA
>JADBJO010001047.1:0-5000 GCA_016801955.1 Conus betulinus | reverse complement strand
TTGCCTATCCTGTATTGGCCTCGTCAGCCACGAGCACGCCCGCAGTGGACGTGGGCCACTTCTTTCATAATCGTCGTCTGCGAAGCCAAGCTTACACACACACACACACACACACACACACACACACACATTTGTAAAATTTGTAAAACGTAAATAATGACCTAGTTGTATATGCTGTAAACCTCGATCTCATGTTGTCTGTGATGTGGATGCGCATTTATCACTTTAACACGCATTTTGCTCTCCAATCTTGATTCAGATATCTTGCATGCACACACACAAGCAAACAGGCACATGACACATATTTCAAATTTAAAGATGCTGTGCATGGGTAATATTTATGAAATACAAGTTTTGCAACATGCGTTTTCAGAAACCTAACCTACTACAATGAAAAAAAGGAAAATATAGACCATCACCACCACCCATGAGAGAAAAAAAAATCTCACCATGGACATTGGAAAAACAAACAAACAAAAAAAAAAATCCCCTTATATGTGCCATGTACTCAATGTACTATTTAATTGCGTGCCTGAACATATGAAACGGATGTATAATAAACCTGACAAAAACGAAAAGTGAGCAGCATTTGATGGTCTTTTTCTTCTCCGACAGGTTTGATCACTCGACATCAGTTGGTTGTTCGTTATGACTAGTTCTGACATTGATTTCTTTCACTAGAAAGCAACATCAATGTGACGGACCGTTTCCCGTTCGGTCACAAATTTCCATGCAACCGTGCTAACCGGGAGGCAGTCCTCCGGAAGCCGGTTGAAAAGTTTACCTGACTGCTACTCACCTGCGCACCCTTAAAGCCGGGTGAGCTGAACCGGTTAGGCAGTTTCTGCAGTGATTCCGGCTCCGCAGCATTCCAGAAGGCCGAAGAGGGACCCAGCTTTCTTTTGTGGCAGTCAGATATTAATCATTCAATATTTATTTGTAGCAAACCGAAACCGTATTCACCTTTAGGAGCGACTGAAACTTCCTCAGCGCACTTGTGAAGGTTTGGTTTAGAAAAGAAAAATATTTGCTGTGTCCTGTTGTCCTATGACTGGATAGGGTAACAAAAAACGAAATGCTGTCGGAAAACATGAATAGATGAAATGAGTGTTAAGGGAAGTGGTTTTCATGAAAAAAAAAAAATTTATTCTATGACTTAACTAGTTATGAACTTCAGGATGAAAAAAGGTCTTATTCTAATGTGGTTTGCGAGAAGAGGGAGAGTTTTGATGCTATGAATAATAAGCGTCCAGAGTGAGCGACAGAGACTTTACATATCTTCTATATGGTGGTTTTGATTTTGATGTGGATGAGTATTTAATTCACTCTTGATATGAACATTGAATAGTTGTGTATATTGGTAAACAAGAGTGTGTGGAAATCTTTCCTTTACATGTACTGAAGTAGTTGAATCTTTTGGGAAAAAATGTTCCTTGTAAAATCTGGTCATTTGTATGATTGAAATGAACATTCTTGTCGTACAAGAAAAGAAAGAAATGAACATTTGTGACACACGGCGAAAGACATTTATAGTTGATGATGAAAAGTAGTCATTAAGTGTGTGTAATGAATTGTATTCATGGTTTATTAAAGAGGGTCTGAGTGGGAATCTTTCCCCAGTTTGGAAAACTAGACTCTGAAAGGTTTATATTGAAGTCCTTTACTGTGTAGTGCTATGATTCTGGAAAAGGAAATGATGTGTTATTATTCCGGAAAAAGAATAAAAGAAATATTGCAGTATTTGATGTTTGTCTCAAGTTCTAGTGGAATATGATGTGGCTATGAACATGAATATAGTCGTGATTGCAATGAGTAGTAGCCATGATAATCAAGGTAGTTAATCAGTTTTCCCCCCCAGGTAGATGTGTTCCCTGGACTGAGGGGGACTGGCTGCCACGTTTGAGGGTCAGAGGTTCGTAGATGTGACTACCCCCTTCTCCACCGTGTGACGGTGTGGAGAGGTCGGCCTGAGTGCCGACAATCTACCCTACCTGCCACTGCGCCCGTGACCGACTACCCGCTGAGCCAGTTGGGCTAGAGACGACGCCGCCGCTGCCAAGCCAGAGCGCCGCTCCCAAGTTTTTTTACCAGCGACCTGTTGGCGAGGCCGTCGCTGCGTTCTGTGCTTCTGTGTGTGTGTGAGCCACAGGCCCTGTGTGACACTGTCACCCTGTCGCCGGCAGAGACGCCGTGAGTGCCAGTGTTTTTTTTCTTTGAGCCACAGCTCTGACGTTCTGCAAGTTCCGTGTCAGACTTGACGCTGTAGACGTTGTCGTCTTCATCTTCGTCGTCTCGTCTTCGTCATCTTCGTCGTTCCGTCGTCGTCGTCGCTGCCTTCATCGTCGTTGGAACCAGCAGCAATAATAGCGAATTATTTATAGATATATTTTGTGTCGTGCGCCCTGTTTGGCGTATTTGAAATATTAACATATACATATAGTTCGTGTGTACCCCCTCAAGGTTGGCGTGCCGATATTCGATGTCCTTGCGATTATCATATGTTTGTCTGATGGCTCAGGCAGCATAAAACAGAAAAAAGTGTTGCCTGGCTGTCAATTTTTCGGGTGAGTGGGTGTGTGTATGTGGTTTGGAAAAGTCGTGCATGCATCCATAATTTCTGTGTGTGAGTCAGACAGTCAGACACCTGCAGACACCACCCATTCCATCCGTAATTCATCACGAACCAAAGCTATGCGAATGACACAGCCATTTACCCAGTTTCACTGAAAAAAATGAAGTGTGTCCTGGAGTGGAATATCTGATCAGCCAGAACAGCACAATCCTGCAGGTTAATAGCTCAAATTGTGACAACTACTTTCCACAGTTCAGTGCACACCAGGGGGCTGTGTATTGGATGTGTGGGGAATACCATGCTTTCTGTGTGATGCATGTGAAGGTTCCAAAAGATATGTTAATTCGTGCTCGTCTTCTGCGATTGGCATACTGGTGTATGTCACGTGTATGGGAAACCCAAATGCTATGTCTAGTTGGTTTGAAATGTAATTACCATACTCTTGAAGAAGTGTTTATGCAAACATCCTTGACCCACGTAATAATATCGCACAAAAACTATCCTTTAGTTAAGCTCGATCTTAAGGTCGTAAAACGCCATAATCTCATCATTTTATTCAACACGAATTTCTCTGGATTTGTGATTGTGCCAAATATATGTTACAGGCAGTTCTTTTACAAAGAAAGATTGATGGTGCCTTCGAGACACGTCATTATGGTGAGCGTTCAGCAATCATTTGAACATAATGCACAGTCAGAAAAGCGAGGCATGAGACTGGTCTATAGAGAAAACAAACACAACTCGCCAGTCTGTCATAAGGCTGTGTGATCCATTTTCAACATCACCTAAAATCATACCCACATCCCATCTTTACGTTCGAATTACTCACACGCTACCTCGCAACTCACTGCTTAAAATGTATTTTTCTTACATCCCCTTACGTAACCAGCCCCAGATATTGTCTAACAGTAAGTTCAACTGTTCTGTGGACCATTACTCTGTATTCCAGGAGCACCTGCACTGTAACCTAAAGCCAGAGTGTGAGGATGGACGTGATGAAACTGAACACTGTTCCTTCAGCAGTCCTGAATGTCAGGGGATGGTGGCTTCACACAAAACAGTGTTTCTATTTGTGCTGTCAGAACAAAGGACTACATTCAATATTTTACAGTTCAATTGCCTCAGTATGGGTGGAATGCAGGCTTCAGTAAAAACGAGAAAAGAATGGGAAGACTGTCTGCTTATTTTCAAAAAGTACCATAAGCTGAGGCTGGTATTTAGTAATTCCATAAGTTGGAAGAAAATGCCATTCATGTACAGCAAGTTTCGAAAATGGTTCGACAGCACCTTGATCTACAACTTCAGAGCAGCTTCTTTTTATACCATCCTTCAAGGAAAAGCAAGTTTGTGGCTCTGTATAGCGCTGGATTTGATTGGTCACATTATCTTCCTAGAGAAACTTACGCTGTTTTGTGTGAAAATAACCAGCGACCAACTATATATGCTTCCCAAATTGCGCTTGCTCCTGTGAATTCTTATAAATCTTTCTTCATAACTACAAGACAGTCTCTGTTTAGGTGCTTAGATAATCGTGTGACACATTTCCATTTCTCATGTGAACCCATCAGTCCCTATAAAATAACACATTTGCAGTTTTCTGAAATGCTGAATGATAGTGACACGAATGTGGCAGAAGTATTCCCCAGTAAGAAAGGAGTCTCATTTACATATGAACTGTTTGGATGTGATGAAGAAACGACATCAGTGCATCACACTCTATTGTGTGACTTTAGACAGGACTGTCCAGACAACAGTGATGAGTCGTTCTGTCAGCATCCTTCATGCGACGGCTTTCTGGGCACAAACGGTCAGTGTATCTTGCAGACCCAGCGATGCAATGAACACTCAGACTGTCTGGACAATTCAGACGAGGTCACGTGTACCGAAGATAGTAACTACTTACAGGTGCTCTGTGAGGAAGACATCAAGCAGCGATTTTACATTAACCTGGATGGTACTGGTTACTTTACACAAAATGTAATGGAAGATGAAGAGTCTTGTCCAGACAGTCATTACAATTGTCCATCTGAATTGGATGTACTGCCTCCCTCTCTACACCCGATGCAATGGTTTTTCTGACTGTGTTTATGGAGAGGATGAACAAAACTGTGAAAGTCATTGTTCTGGTTTCTACATATGCCGAGGTTCTCAAGTGTGCATTCATGCAGATCACTTATGTGATGGCTGGGGTCAGTGTTCACAGCAGGATGATGAACTTTTGTGTGACAGGACATGTCCTGAGGGCTGTTTTTGTCACGGTTATTCGTTCGTGTGTCACCAGTCTTTCTCTGTGAATCACTTCCTTCATATTCGTTATTTGGACGCCACAGGCTCAGGTATGGCTCTTACTGCTTTTGATCAAAACGTCTATCTTGTGCATCTTAAATTATCCCACTGTTCACTGACGAATATGTCGAGTTTGAAACTT
>JADBJO010001046.1:485485-500891 GCA_016801955.1 Conus betulinus | reverse complement strand
AGAGGACAAAAGAAAACAACCGTCCGGACTTTTTTTAAGTGTATATTTCAGTTAAACCTGTTCTCCTTAGTTGAGTTTGGTCATAAAAAAAAAAAAAAAAAAAAAAAACAATCAAAAAAAAACACTTTAACAAAAAAATAAACAAAAAACACCAAAAAACAAACAAAGGCTTCTTAAGAAAGCGGGGGACCAATTAAAAAGTTTAAAATTTTGAAAAGCTCCACGCCCAGGGAAAGACAAAGAAAAAACACGGATTTTCGGGAGGGGGGAATTATCGAGTGTATGTAATAAGCCTGGGGAGGGGCTCCACCCTTTTTCACATTTTTTCTTCGGTTTTCTTTTCTTTCTTTCTGTTTTTTAATTTTCTTTTTCTTTTACTTTCCCTTTTGGGTCGTCTTATGGTCTTTTCTTTGTACCTTTTCTCAAGTTAGATTTGGGGTGTTTTAAACACAAAAAACAAATTGAGGGAAAATGTAACGGAAGGACAAAAAAAACAGTTTACCACTTTGAAAAAAACGACCACCCGCTAAGGGGAAAATAAAAAAATAAAAACACCACGGGAATTATTGGGGGAATTGTCTGTTCTACCTTGGGGGCAAAGGGAAAGGGCCTCATTTTCTTTTACATTTTTTCCTTGGTACGTATTTTTTCTTTTTTTTTTTTTTTTCTTTTTTCCTTTTTTTTTCTTTCCCATTATTTTTTCTTCACTTGGGGTTGAAAAAACTTATTCTACCTACATTGATGGGGGGGCGGGGGGGGGGGGGGGGGGGAAAAGAAACACCCAAAAAACCACCCCCCCCCCCAAAAAAAAAGTGCTTTTGGGACGTGCCCAGTTTTTTTTTTAAAAGTTTAAAAAAAAACACAATTTCTTGTTTCTGGTGTCCCATGGGGGAAAAAAAAAACGGGCTTTTCGCTGGGCCGGGTCGCGTGTACTCTAAAGGCTGAAAAAAAAGAAAAAACCAAAAAAAACCCGCTATAACAAAACCAAAACAGGATTACCCTCCCTTGCAGAATTGTCTCAAACACAACATCCGGCTCTGTTGGGGGTAATTGGGAACAAAGGGGGCGCCGCCTCCCACCCAAAAAAAAAACTGTTCCTGCTCGGGAAAAAAAATTTCATTTTTACTCAGAACCATCAAACATCAATTGGGACGAAAACAGCCGAAAAAAGTTGCCGTTGTTTATTTTTCGTAATGTTGGGAGATCGCCAAAACACCCCCCCCAAACCCCTCCCCCTCCCCACCAAAAAAAAAACCAACTCCCACCCCCCCTTCAGGGGATTTAAAACACCTTACTTTCAAGAAAAACAACTCTTTTCCAAACAAAAAAAAACGAGCTCCTGAAACTTTGTGGAAGCCTAGGGTTTTGAGCTGAGTTTTCAGATTTCAGATTTCGGGCCCGGGAGGGGGGTGGGGGAGATGAGGTTTTTCCACATGCCCATGTCAACATTGCCGACGTTTATAAACAAGGTGGGGTGATTGGAGGTCCCACCCGGGGGGCCGGACATCCTATGGGGGGGGGGGGAACGGGTGACGGTCGTTTCATTCTGGGTATGATTGGGGGGACCACCCCGACAGTTAATCATATATTGACCGGCCATTAGGGTGGGGTCCGCTTCCACACCATAAGTACCACGTTCCCCACGGGGGATTTGATTTGGGCTGGGCGGGCCGGGGGTAGGGTCCGCGGGGGGGTTATTTGGGGAAAGGGCGGGGGACCGACGGGTGGGGGGACCTTTCCTTACAAAACAACTTCCCCCGCGAGGGGCTTATTTTGGGGGGGTCCAAAAAAAAAAAAAAGCGGGGTAAAAAATTCCCAAGGGGAGGATTTTCTGTTGGTTTTGCGGCGGAATACCACTGGGAGGGAACAAATTCTTTTTTCCACTGGGAGTCAGGTGGACCCGGGGGGTTCGTCGTTTTTTTTTGGGGAGGCTGGTCGGTGGTGCGGGGCCCGGGGGTTTGTCCTCGGACATGTGTGGAAAGTGGTGTGTGTGTGTGTGTGTGTTGGGTTGTGTCGTGTGTGGGGTGTTGTTGTGTGGGGTTGTGTGAGTTGAGTGGGTGTGTGTTGTGTGTGTGGTTGGTGTGGTGTGTGTGGGAGGTGAAGTGGTTGTGGTGGGGGTGTGTTGTGCTGTGTTGTGTGGGGTGTTGTGTGTCATGCAATTGGTGTCTGCACAACGCATGGTTTGGTTGTGTATTGTGGGCTGTTTGTTGTTGTGTGTTGTGTGCGTGTGTTGGTGTAATGTGTGTGTGTTATTTGTGTGTTTGGCCGCGGCGGCCGCGAGTTCCGTGCGTGGGTCGATTTTTACTGTTTTCGACCTTCTTGGGGGAACGTGTTTGAACACAAAAAAAAAAATGTTTGGAAATTACCCCCACTTTATTACCATTGAAAAGGAACAAACCAAATCGTTGTTCTAAGTTGGTGTACCTGGTGCGTTTGTGTGTGTGGTGTTTGTCGTGTGTTGTTTTGGCCGTGGTGTGTTGGGAGGGGGGGCGGGGGGGGGGGGGGGTGGGGGTTTGGACAGGGGGTTGGGGGGCACTGTGCAGAGGAAATTTTATTTAAAAAACGATTTCTCAATCCCTGGGGGGGGGGACAGGGGAAATATGGGGGACTTTTGCAAAAATTTTTCTTTTTTTATTTTTTGTTTGTTTTTTTTTTTTTTTAAAAGGGGCAGGTCAAGGGGGGGGGGCGTGGGGGAGGCGGTGGGGGGCGGGGGGGGGGGGGGTTGGGCGGGGGGGGGGGTCTGGTAAGAGGAAGAAGGAGGGCGAGAAACAAAAAAAAAAAGAAAAAGGGACAAAAGGGGGGAAGAAAAAACAGAAAACAGGGGGTGGGGTTGGGGGAGGCAGGGGGAAAAAGGGGTTTGGGGGGAAAAATAAAAAAAAAAAAAAGGGGGACGGTTTTTTTTCGACGGTAAGGTCAAAATCCTACACCTCGGGAGCAGGGGGACGAAAACAAAAAAAAAAAACCGCTTGGGGAACTTCCTGTTTGTGGCGGAAGAGGGGCGGCAGGGCAGCAGTGGGGGTTAATTAAAGGAATCGTATTCCACGCGGACCAACTGCTCGCGGAAAAGGACGCGAAAATCAGCGATCCAGGGCGGACCAAGCCCCCGACCCCTACTCCAACCCCCCCCCTGCCGTGGGAGGGGGGGAAAAAACCTGTTAAAAAAAACAAAACTTTTTCTTACTCAGGTTTATTTGCTAAATTGTGTATAGTATCATTCTTCCACGTTTGAATCCCACCACCGTTTTTCACTAAAACTTAAAAACAACCGGAAAAACAAAAATTGAGATTTTTTTTTTTTCTTTGGTTGTTGTTGTGTTTGTGGTGTGTGTGTGGTGCGTGTGGCGTGAGTTGGAGTTGTTTGTGTGATGTGTGTGTGTGGTGTGTATTGTGTGTTGTGTGGTGGTTTTGGCGTGGGTCGTGCTGGCGTGCGTTTGGTTGTGTTGTGTGTGTGTGTGTTGTGTGGTGTCGTGTGTGTGGGCGGGGCGGCGCGGGCGGGCGCCGACGTGGTGTGGTTGGTGTTTTGTGGTTGTGTGTGTTGTGGGTGTTGTTTGTGAGGGGCAGGGGGCACTTGGATTTACTGGTTCAACCTTTCTTCACGTGTCGGGCAAAAAAAAACAAACAAAACTTTAACATGTTATGAAAAAAAAGGCAAACATTTCCGTACTTCAATGTGGTGGTTTGGAGGTAGGGTGGGGGGGGGGGGGCGGGGGGGGCGGGGGGGGGGGGGCGGGTGCCGGGGGGGGGAGGGGGGGGGGGGGTTGGGGGGGGGGGCGGGGGGGGGGGGGGGGGGGGGGGGGGGGGGGGGGAAATGAAGTTACCCAGGCTGTCTGCAGAATTCAAAAACAACGATTTCTCCAATCCATGGACAGGGGGAAAAAAAATGACTTGGGGCAAAGTTTTTTTTTTCTAAAAAAAAAAATAACGAGGGATAAGAGGGGGTTTATCGGGGGACCCCGGGGGACTATTGGAGGGGGCGGGGAAGGGGGGGGAGGGGGGGGGGGAGGGGGGTTGGTCTGTTCTGGTCAGAGGAAAAGAAAAAAGAGGTCGCAACGAAAGAGGAGGACGGGTCGGCGAACTGGCGTATGGGGGTGGGGGGGGGGAGGCGGGGGGGAGGGGGGGACAGGAATACAACAAGGGCGGGAACACAGAACCCTCGTTTGGAAATCTTGTTTTGGCTGTGCACACACGGAATCGCCAGGGCCCAAAAGCACGTTGGCTTAAAACCCCAAAAAAAACTCATTCTCCCTGGGTGGCGACCAAGTGTCAGGGGGGGGGAACTTTTTCTTTCCTTTGTTCCAATTACATCCTTTCCAACCCCGCCCCCCCCCCCCCCCCCCCGCCCCTGCCTTCCCCCCCCCCCCCACCCTCCCCTCCTGTTTCTTTTCTTCCTCCCCCCCCCCCCCCCCCCCCACCCCCCCCCGTGGGAAAAAAAAAATTGTCCAAACCCAGGACTTTTTCTTAAATCCAGTTTTATAAATTGGTTGGTAATAGTTAAAAGTATCACCTCCAACGTTTGAATCTGGAAAAAAACATGTTTCACAAAAACTAAAAAAACAAATGTCCACCTAAACCACAGGAAAAAAAAAAACCTTGCTATTTTTTTCTTGTGGGAGTTGTGTTGTTCGGTGCCGTGCGGTGGTGTTGTGTGTGTGGTGTTGTGTGTTTGTTGTTGTTGTGTGTTGGTTGTGTGGTGGTGGTAATGAAAAGAGGAAAGGAAAGAGAAAAAATTGAGGGGCCAAACAAAGGGGGAACATTTTCATTAATTTTTTGCCATTACATTTGCATTCCCATACCAATACGTCATGAACAACGATGTACATACATAACAAAAAAAAAAAAAAAACCATTTTACATTGTACATTTTAACATAGGTTTCGTTAAACATTGCATGGCGCATTATGGGTTCTATGTCACTCCCACCCCACCACCCCAACCAACCACAACACAAACCCCCAACAACAACCCCAACCCCACCACACCACACCCCCACACAAAAACACCAGGGGGAACCAGGGGGGAAAAGAAAATATGGTTTTCACAGACCAGGGGGTTGTGTTTTTTTTGTAGAGGTTTTTCTTCCTTTGACAAAAAAAAAAAAAACAACCTGGAAACTGTGGGAACAGGGAAAGGGCCCTGTTTGTAAAGATGCTGGGGGGGATCTTCATTTCAGGGGGTTTGTCCTTCAACGGGAAATGGGAGAAAGGGGGCGGAAAAAGCGGGGGCCGGAGGAGGAGGGGGAGAAAAGAGGGGGGGGGGGGGGGGGGGGGGGCCCCCCCGCAGGGGGGAGCCGGTGCCACGGGAAGGGGTGGAGGGGGGACAACCTGGGGAGGGAGGGCGCCCCGGTCCCCAAGGGGGAGGGGGGGGGGGGGCAGGGGGGAAGGTGGAGGGGGGAGAGGGGGGGACTCCGATGGGGGGAAGGGGGAAGTAGGGGGAGGGGGGCACGCTCAAGGGGGGAAGGAAAAAGTAGGGGAGGGTGGGAAGTAAGGGCGAAGTGGGGAGTACGGGGAAGTAGGGGCGGGGGAGAGTGGGGGGGGGGGGGGGGGGGGCGCGGGGGGGGGGGGGCCCCCCGTGCGCCCCGTCTAAAAAAAGACAAAAACCACCACTCAAAAGGTGAATTTGCCACAAATGCAAAAAATCATGGGCCTCCTGGGCAGGAGTGTTTTGGGTGGCGGTCCTGCCATGTTTTTCAAAAAATGTGTTTTTTTTGCTGGGGCATTAACAATTTTTCAGCAGTGGAACCAAACCTCCCCACTTGTCACCCTTTTTGGACATGGGGGGGACACCCGCGGGAGGATGGAGGGTCGGAATTTGTTCGCGTTGATGTTTGAGGGCTGAGAAGAGGGGGAGAGGGGAGAGAGCGGAGAACGGCGGGCGCGAGAGGGAGTGAGGAGGGACAGAGAGAGAGCAGGATGAGAACCGAGAGGAGGAGAGGAGCGAAGCGAAACAGGGACCCAGGGGGGGGGGACCGGGGGGGGCCCCAGGGGGCGGACAGGGGACACAGCTTAAAAACCCAGGACGAGGGCCGAGGGGGAGGGGGAAGGAACCACGCCCACGATGGAGGGAGGAACGAGGCGACCTAAGAGGGAAAGAAAAAAAGGCGGAAAAAAGTCAGGGGGGACCCGTTGCGCCGGCGCACCCCCACCACACCACCAACCACACCAAAAACCACCCAACCACCAACAACAATGAAGGGTGCGCTCAGGCAAGAGCCGAGGGAGGATAGGGAGAGAGCGGGGGAGAGGAGAAGGACGGGAGGGGGAGAGAGGAACAAGGGGACAAGACAGAAGACAGACAGGAGGGGGGAAAAAAAAAAAAAAAACACAGAGAGGACCAGGGAAAAAAAAATAAGCAGGATTGGAGAGAAAAAAAAGAAAAAAAAAAAAACAGGACAGGTGTTTACACCCGGTTGGGGGCGGCGCGCGCGCCCCGGCCAACACACAAAAACACCAACCAGCACACCCCACACACCACCCACAAACCACCCCCCCACACTCCCACACACCAGTACAACACACACCCATCACACACACGCAAAACGCCCGGCCCAAACCCCAAACCACTCAAAAAACAAAAGGGTACCCCGAAAAACAACGTCCCACCAATTTTAAAGGCTTTGAGTCCAACCCAGGTCCACCACCTCATTTTGGGTAACCCCGCGGTGCTGAAAAGACATTGGGGGAAAGATAAGGAGGGGGCAGGTTTAATTTTGGACTTGCGTTACGTAACAGGTGATCAAGAGTTCTTCCGCCGGCCATCTGCCCGGTTTTTTTTTGTTTGCCCCACATGCCACTGAACAAACCTCTTTTCAACCCGTTCCCAACCCACCCCCCTTCCCCGCAACAGCCCCCTACCCCACCACCCCCATTTGGCTTCTCGCCTTCCCAAATACCAACCCCATCTCCCAAAATTTCTGCGCCCCCCCCCCCCATCCCCCCCCCTCCCCCCCCCCCCCCACCCCCCCCCCCCCCCCCCCCCCCCCCCACCACCCCCCCGTCTTTACCATAACTCGGTTGCCTCCCCCACCCATAACCTCACACGAAAGTGGAAGAGAGGGGGATTACGTAATTTGTTTTTACTGTTTTTTGTGTGGGGTGGTTGGCGCGGGGTTTCTTTTTGCACAAAACTTTTCCTGTTCCCAATGGGTTTTGTTCCTTTTTCAGGTTATACTTTACCCCACGGATATTTTTTAACTGGGGATTTCCTGAATTTAGTTTTACAGTAATTTTCCACCAGCGGGTATTTCAAACTCGAAAAAATTTGTTTCTGTCCCCCCCTTTTTTCTGGCCTGGTGTGTTCCCCCCTCTTTCTCTTTGCTTGTTGTGTGTGTGTGCCTGTGTTTTGGGGTTGGTGTTGTGTTTTAGGCGTTTGTGTGGTGGTTCTGTGTTACCTGTTGGCACGAGGAGTCCGAGAGAGGAGGCCCCCCCCCGAGAGAGATGAGACCGAGGAGAAGTAGAGAGAAATCTCCGCTGGCCATGTGTGTGTGTGTGCTGCGCGCGCGCGACGGGTGGCCTTGTGTTGTGTGTGTGTGTGTGTGGAGTGGCATGAACATGAACAGTGTGTTGTATCGTGCGAATCAAGGAAACCACTGTCTATTTGTTTTAAATGATCTCTGTGTGTGTGTGTGTGTTGTGTGGGTGAGAGGAGAGGGGGAGAGGGAGAATAGAGCGAGAGAGACAGAGGACATCGTAGAGGAGGAGAGGAGGTGAGGAAAAGAGTGAGACGAGGAGAGAGAGAAGAGAGAGATTCAAAGAATCCCTTTTACTTATCCTGCAAACCGCCTTAGCATAAAGGGCCAAGGAGAGGCGTAAAGTGGAAATAAAGTGGAATACGAAAACCAAAAAAACCATTTAGTAGTATAAAAAAACAAAGCGCAAGTAGTTGTTTGAAACCACTATCGTCCCAAAATTCCAACCCTCTTCAACAGAGACCGCGTTCTATTTATGGATCCCAAACAAACCCACCCTTCCCACAACTTCAGGAAATTACAATCCATTTTTTTTTTTTTACGATAGATAAATAACTAGTGTTTCAAAACCCAACAGCGAATAATCTGAAAGCAGGAATCCAATCATAAATGCTTTGTGAATTGATATTATTCACCTTGCGTTTTTGTTTTGTTTTTACATTGAATTGTTTAAAGTAAAATTAGTCTACAATGCAAGTTGGTTATAATTGTAATGATTTTGACGATTCTTGGGCCAGGCATACAAAAGTGGACGAAGGCTGTGATGTTGAGAACGAAAAATTTCTTTAGAAACATTCAAAATACAACGAATTCTATGGCTGTATCCCATCTCAGCATAAATGGATAGGTATGAGCGGATATTCTTTTTTTCAAAAAAGCATCCACTTATGGTAGCGGTTTTCCTGTATTTTCATTCTCATTTTCTTTTTCAATCTCTCCACCCCCTCTCCCGCCCAGCCTTGTTTCCCCCTTCTAATCTTTGATAGCGGCATTAATAGAATGATGAAGTCCATTGATAGCCTGCACTTGTTTTCTCCACTACTAAATTGTTCAGCGTACACAAACACGCAGCACGTCACGCACGCAACACACACTTTTAAGATTCATGTTCTCCATGACAAAATCCGACAGACCCAGGACCACCCACACTGGTGCGCGGCGGTGGGAAATTAAAGCTTCTATTTATACGTCGGCCCCGTCCGTCTGTACAGCGTAATCGCTGACTAATTTGCTGCGGACTTATCCACCGCTTTGCTTTAGGTTTGAGTAACAATGGACTTTCTCCTAGCAGTAGGTTTAGAGCGCATCCTTAGAGGGGACTCACCACATATGAGCTTTGTCTGCCCCCCCCCCATGACCTGGCCTGTCCTAGGCACCAGATATTAGATCACACGCTTTGTCTGTTTCTTGTGTCGTCTCTATTCTTTTCCTTCTTATTCTCTATCAGTTCTTTATTTTTTTTTTTTCCCCCCCCCCCCCCCCCCCTATTCCTGCCTGCCCCCCCTCTCTCTCTGTCTGTCTGCACTGTCGGTCTGTCTGTCTCTCTCTACTCTCTGAATTTGATTAATCCTTTGGGTATCACCTTTTGTCTCCCCAATACAAGCTCCCCCATAAACCCCCCCCAGGATCCCTACCGTTCCTAGTGAGTGACTGCTTCAGTAAAGTATAGTTTCTGATTCGGGAAAAATAAAACCCATTCCCCTCAAACAAAAAATGCTGCACTGAACTTAACTTACACAAACAAAAATAAAAAAAAAAAAAAAATAAAAAAAAAAAAAAAAATATCAATAGATCAAAATAGTAGCCTAGAAAGGAATACAACAAAATGTAACAGAATGATAAGAAACAGCAAATTCAAGGTGCGCATATGAACTGATGACCATCTATTGAGTGTAATAAAAGCTCCCCTTATTCTCTATAAACCCTTTTCGTTCAGTTGTCCTTGCGTACGTTTGGTCAGCGGTTATCCTCCATTGCCTTATCACCCGTAAAATAGATCCTCCCTTTTACCTTTTTCTACTCTCCACGCCACAGGATCGCTGCGAACGGCAAGCCCCCGATCGAACAACACACACACAACAAAACAAACACAAACAACGCACGACACCCCCATCACATTTAACTCAAAAACCGCACATGACCCTCGAGAGAGAGGGGATTACTGTTCACAGTTTCAGTTGGGCTGCGAACCGAGGCCTTTGCCAAGACACGTCACGCCACGACACTTGATCCCATTATTATGTACGGCTGGACGTAGTGTCCTGACACCTTGACCCTCCAAGACCCATGAAATAAAACGAGGTCCCATGTCTTTGTCCACACTTCTAATCCCCGCTTCCTTCTTATACTTTAGCATCGCCTGTCCCGCCCCCCCCCCCCCTCCTCCCCTCCCCCCCCCCCCCCCCCCCCCCCCCCCCCCTCCTCTTCCCTTCCTCCCCCCCCTCCCCCCCCCCCCCCCCCCTCATTCTCCCCTCCCCCCCCCCCCCCGCCCCTCCCTCCTCCCTCCCCCCCCCCCCCACCCCCCCCCCCTCCCCCCCCCCCCCCCCCCCCCCCCCCTCCCCCCCTCCCCCTCCCCCCCCCCCCCCCCCCCACCCACCCCCCCCCCAACCCCCCCCCCCCCCCCCCCCCCCCCCCCCCCCCCCCCCCCCACTCCCCCCCCCCCCCCCCCCCCCCTCCCCCCCCCCCCCCCCCCCCAACACCCCCCAACCCACCCCCCCCCCCCCCCCCACCCCAAACCCCCCCCCCCCCCCCCCCATTTCACCACCATTCACCCCCCCAACACCATCACCCCCAACTCCCACCCCTTATCTCCCCCTTCCCATACCACTTTTCCCTCCACCCAACCCCATACCGCTTCTCCGACCCCCACCCCTATCCCCCTTCTCCCCCACCCTATAGCCCAGAAGATGCTCACACACACAACACACACATCCACCTCACCCACAGCATGCAAAAGTTTCTACATGTCTATTTGGCCTTCGACCATTATGCCCCAAAGGCTTTCTGGGCTTTGCAAAGAGACACAAGACAGACGGACAAGACCACCAGAGATCTCTGAGACTTTGCACGGGCTAGGAGAGAGAGAGGAGAGCGAGAGAGTCAGGACAGAGGGATGTTTTTTTTTTTTTTTTTTTTTTTGACAGAACAGAACGACACAGGACAACCTTATCGTATGTCCATTTCTGTTACTATGGTGCAAGTGCCGCGTTTCACAAAACCCTCGTGATTGTGGCATTATTAATTTCTTGTTTCACATTGCTCTCCTTCATTCCTCTAGTTCACCCACATCCACATGATTGCAAACCACTGATAGCGAAACGGTTTTTCTTTATGGTGCCCGGAAAAAGCAACAGAGAAAGGGGAAAACAAAAAAAAGAACCTGTACATTGATAGAATAATATTGGATTTTGTTTTTTGCTGAGAACACGCTGTTCCTTGAGAAGAAGATGGAATCTTAGTTTGACCAAGATTTGAAGGTGACTGAAATGAATCAAATTAGGAGACCTTGGCTTCTGAACAACTCTCTCTCTCTCTCTCTCTCTGTCTGTCTTGTCTGCCTTCCTATATGCTTAGGTCTACTGTCTGTCTGTTCAACTGTCTGTCTGGCAGTCTGATGTCCACTATTATCTATCTAATTGTATATCTGTCGGTCTGTCTTGTCCGATTATCATTTTTTCTGTTCTGATATCTATCCTCTGACTCTGGATGTCTGTCTGCTGTCTCTGCTGTGTCGTCACCCGTCGTCCCACACACATTTTTTAATAACTACACAACACACACCCACACACACACACACAACGCAACGCACGCTCAGCCACGCATGCACACCACCACGACACCCCATCCACACCACACACAAACACACACACCACACCACACACACCAAAATGTAAAAGTCCTATTCAGCTTATCCATTTCATACCGATGAAACATTCTGATTCATTTTTTTCTCCCTTTCCTATTTTTCTTTCTCTACAAACCTTTCTTCTATCTTCACTATTTATACGCCTCACACCACATCCACTCACCACACACACCCATCAACCCACCATACCATTGATGATTTTTGGTTTACGACGCAGATCCGCGAGAGAAGAGAAGAGAGAATGAGAGAACACCAACTCCGACAAAAGGATAGCAACACCTCCACCTTTGCAGTCTGTGGCTTGCGAACCAGCAGCAAGGCTCGCACCATTCCGTCAGAATGTTCATTCTGAAGGCCTTACCCGTCAGTTGCCCATAGAGTTTAATCTACCCAATGACAGAAAGATACAGAGCTGGAAACCATATTATCTTATTCCAAGATCATCCTTGATCATTCCCAATTTTGTTTCAACTCCAATCTCTCCCGTCGTCTGTCTGTCATTATGTCTCTCCTCTACCCTCCACTCTCACTATGTTCTCACTCTCACTCTGTTTCTCTCCTCTCTGCCACCGGACCTGTTTGTGTTTGTGCCCCTCTTGTTTGTCGTGGTGGGCCTGTGTGCGTGTGTGGTGTGTGTGCGTTGCCTGTCTGCATTGTGTGTCCGCTGCTGTGTGTGTGCTATCCGTTTTCCTTGTGCTGAACTGTGTCATGTTTGCCTGTGCGTAAGTCACCCCTTACCTTGGCGTGCCTGTTTCGTTTGCTGTGTGTCTGCTGTGTTCGTCTCCTGTGTGTGGGGGTCTTCCGTTTGGTTTCTTTGTGTGTGGGTGTGCAGTGTCGGTTTCTGTATCTGCTGGTGTCGTGTTCTGAAGCTGCTTTTTGTGTGTGTGTGTGTGCTGGTGTGTTGTTTGCAGTGTTGTCGTGTGTCGTGTGTGTTGTGTGTGCACCCTGTGTGTGTGTGTGTGTGTGTGCAGGGTGTGTGTGTGTGTGTGTGGGGTGCGTGTGTGTGTGTGTGTGTGCTGTGTGTGTGCTGTGTGTGTGTGTGTGTGCCAGGGCGGGTGGAAAGAAAAAAGCATGTGCCAATTGGCCTATTCTATTACCCTTGTTAAATAAAATCTCTCTATCTCTCTCTCTCTTTCGCTCCTCTGTCTATGCACATTAACAAATACCACACACACGCCACGAACGCTATCTGCACGAAATTGCACGTCACAGCACAAACACACCACACCACCATCCCACACACTACCACACACACAACACATAACACACCAAACACCACCAACGCACACACATAACACACTACCAGCCACACACACAAACACACCACAGGGAATGGAAGTCTTTGCCAGTGGCTGAAGCCCGAGCGCAAGAGTGGTGCCAGATGGCCTTCTTCTCAGAAGCAGGCGAAAGCACACCAATACAGCGGGGAATCATGGGACAAACCAAAACAATTTCAACCGAAGCAGGCTGGTCTACACAGCCCTGAAGGTGATACCTTCATTGCTTCCCGCCTTGGCTTAAGGCTTCTGTGTCAGCTATTACAACTCATTGTGATATCGCTAGCGATCACCATCGGCCACATCAAAACGTTATTATACCTGCGAATGGTAAATGCGTGGGATTGTCCCTTCAGTAGCTGACAAGCCTCTAGCACTACAACCATCAAGCTTCCAACTATCCCTGAAAAAATTGTCGCGCCAGTGTGGTGCCACCGTGGCACGGCGCGTAACCTCATAAAACCGGTAACACGTAATGTTCTCTCTCTCCAGCTGATGTTACATTCTTGCAACCATCGTATTAACGGCTTCGGCCTGTTCTGATGATCCCTGGAGTCTTTTAGCAGGGTATACGACGACCTCACAACAACAACCTTTTGTTTCTTTCGTTCCAGGTATGTTTGTGCTGAAGTAATGTCACAGTGATTAAAAATCCACGAGCAGGACTACCTTGGGGGACAATATCGTTTAGCCTCGGTTTAATTAGACAACAGGACGCCTTCTGCTTTTACAAAAACGTTATAGATCTTTATATCAAGGCAATGAAAAAACACAGATTTCAATGAACGCGAGTACCGTATAGTAATAGTAGGTCTATCCGCCGTGGCTGGTTCGGTGGTGGTGGTGGTCTCCCAGTTAGTAGCAGTAGTCACGTAGTCAGCTTAGTAGTGATGTTTTAGTATTATAGCAACTAGCAATTCTAACAAGACACTATATTACAATGAGACGTTGTGATAATGACAGTTTCAGTCAGCTCAGTAGTAGTAGAAGCCCTGCCAAAAGTTCTAGTCAGTAATCGCCAATATCTGTTTTGATTTGGTCTACGTCCCTATTCCCTCTCAGTACGTAGTTAGTTAGTAGTAGTCTCAGTCGTATGTTTTAGTAGTTCAGTCAGTCCAGTAAGCAGCAGCAGCAAGCTCAGCAGCACAGTCCAGTCAGTAGTAAACATGACTAGCCAGCTTTTTAAAGCCAGCATCTACCATCAACATAGCTTAACACCTTCCCCAGTCAGCAGATACAGAAAGAAACGTGTGACCCTCCATGGGGTTTAAATCAAGATCCTCTGCGAAGGATCAGTCTCATCACTTACTATCCGCCGTTTTGTCGAAGTGGCCCTCGGCCCCCAGGGATACGTTCTTGCCATCCCAACAACATCCCATTGGAATTCTGTACACACAACCTAATATGTGCCACCCTATCCCCCACTCTTTCACCCCCTTCACAACTCTTCCACCCCGCCCTAAAACCACACCTGCCAGTGTACGAGGACAGTACTCTCCTTTCATGTGTTCCCTTGTCTATTAATCAACACACCGGTCCAATCCCTTTCTTTTTTTCATACAGGTCACAATCAAGCTAGACTCATTTGAGCTGTTGGCAACAAAGATGTCTTCTGTGCGAAGCGACTTGGACTCGTCTTCATTCGAGACGATACCACCCTTATAGTAGTTTGCCATCAAACAGTTTATGATACTAGTCAGAACTCCTCGTTGTGCCCCACACTCGCGCATCTACCAAGAATCTTTGGATGCATAATCCCCTCCGTGCATTGTAACCTGGTGCTGGGGCTAACACGCTCTGTCTTTGTTTCTTCCCTTTTCCCTCTCCTCTCCCTGTTCTCCAACCTCCTTCCCCGTCTCTTTTTTTGTTCTATATGTATGCATGCATTGCACCGTTCAAAGTACACACACACTCAACACACACACACACACACACACAAACAACAGCACACACAGAGGACACAGCACAAACAAAAACACACACACACAACACAATCACACACAACACACACACCCCACACACACACACAACAACACACCAACAACACAACAAACACATGAACACACGGCACTAGGCGACATAGTATAGTATACAAAATATATTATTGCACACATCACACACACACATTTTTTTTTTTCATCCACATCACCCTTTTTTTTTTATTTTTTTCACACCACACACATCATTCCAACCACACAACACACAAACCCCTAAACCGCGCCCGCACCGTCACTCGAACATGATACACCTACCACCCACACATCCAAAACTACACAGACACGCGTCGCACGCGTTTTACGCGCATACACATACCCTTGCGATAACTTACAGGTCACACATATCACACACAACACACGGATTTTTAACCTTTTATTTTTTTACGGCCACGCGCGCGGCGTGCCACCACACAAACTACACACAAACATCACAATAACAACAGCACAACAACCAAACAAAATCAATGCAGTCCCAGACAGTATATGTCACATCAGACCACCCTATCAAGCATGTGCAGGAATTCCACTTTCTATTGTATTGCGACATCACTTTGGCTCTGGTTAAACTCCGTCAGCTCTCAAGAGCAGATTTCAATAGGCTTTGTGGTTACACTGGGACTTTATGGTCCGGCCATACGGATCCTAACACACACACACTCACACAACCATTTATGTAACTACTTAACACACTTTCTTTTTCTATTTTTCCCTCCTTCCACCACTAATTACATTTTTTTTTCACCCCATCAACACCACAGAAGGTGCGTTCCGTATTACACAGTGAGATTTTTTGTTTACCTCA
>JADBJO010001046.1:475485-477985 GCA_016801955.1 Conus betulinus | reverse complement strand
ACAGCAGATGACTTTGTGTTTTTGAAAGAAATCTTAGCATCCCTTTTTTATGTCTGTGTCTGTTCAGACTTTAAACAGAAATCTGTTGTGGGATGGTATCCACTGAAATCTGCAAAATCTGTTGTGGGATGGTATCTACTGAAATCTGCAAAATCTATTGTGGGATAGTATCTACTGAAATCTGCAATCTGTTGTGGGAAGGTATCCACTGAAATCTGCAAAATCTGTTGTGGGATGGCATCCACTGAATCTGCAAAACCTGTTGTTGGATGGTATCCTCTGAAATCTGCAAAATCTGTTGTGAGATCGTATCCACTGAAATCTGCAGGGAACTGTGTCATCTGTCTGCCTCTCTGTCTGTCTATCCGTCTCTGTCTGTCTGTCTGTCTGTCTGTCTGTCTGTCTCTCTCTCTCTCTCTCTCTCTCTCTCTCTCTTCTTCTTCTCTTCTTCTTCTTCTTCTTCTTCTTCTTCTTCTGTCTATCTGTCCGTCTGTCTCTGTTTGTCTGTCTGACTGTCTGTCCGACTGTCTGTCAGTCTGTGTTTTCTGTCTATATGTCTGTCTGTGTGTCTGTATGTTTGTCTGTATCTGCCTGCCTGCCTGTCTGTCCTGTCTGTCTGTCTGTCTCTCTCTCTCTCTCTCTCTCTCTCTCTCTCTCTCTCTCTCTCTCTCTCTCTCTTTTACCTTGCCTCTTTTCAATCATTAAAAAAAAATGTTAATGATAGCAAGTGCGTGTCAAACGCTTTTGCTTCAGTGTCTTCTATTTCCGTTGATATACGGCAAGACATTTAATACAGGTCCTTCTTCCGGACAATCTGTCATAAACGAAGCATTTGTACATGTCTACTCTTCATCCTTCTGATGACTACAGCTTCATGTGTATGTGTGTGTGTGTGGAGCGCGCGGGGTGCGGGGGGGGGGGGGGGGGGGGGGGGGGGGGGGGGGGGGGGGGGGGGGGGGAAGGGGGAGGGGGGGGGGAAGGTGAAGGGGGAAGGCCATTATGGGCGGGGGGATCTGAGAGGGCAGTGAAAGTTTGGATGTTCAGCCACTTTGACATAATGGATACCAACATATGCAAGCTCATATTAGTTTTCTAATGACCCTTTAGTGCACAGACACATAGCAGAAAATCACACACACACACACACACACACACACACACACACACACACACACACACACACACACAGACACACACCACTTCCATCCGCCCCTCTATCGCCTACCACCCACCCCCTCTCCTCCCCCCCTCCCCCCCTCCTCCCCCTTCCTCTCACCCGAGCGTTGTCAAACAAAGTATTGTCACAGGCCTACGTGCTCGCCGAAAGGAAATATTAGTCATACTTTCATCTCACTCGTGATGACACTCGTGACGAGACCACGACGAAGACGTGATGATTCTTTTACTTTGAAAGATTTCCGCTTGCCCCGTGACATCAGCATGCAGTTCCAGTTTAAGAGAGTAGGCCCAGCACACTATGTAGTTTTTTTTTTTTTTTTTTTTTTTTTTTGTACTGAACTCGGGACTAAAAATAGCAGCTGTCGTCAGCTCAGCTCCAAAGGCCGTCATTTTCATAACAATAGAAACGATTGTTTTGCGAATCTAGATCGTAAACTAAATAAAGACGAACCATAGTTTCTCTATCAACAAAGGCCGTCCCAACCATGACCTAGTTCGCAGATGTCGATGTGAGCGACGAACTACATTTTGATTCGTGATGGAAGTTTAAACGATCTGTGCTAAAGGGAGGGAACTCGACTTGCAAAAAAAAAAAAAAAGAAAGAAAAAAAAAAAAAAAAAAAAAAAAAGGCCGTTGGCTGGTGCTCGACTGAAAGTTGTTGTTAGGGTTACTGAGCTTGCAACCGTTTTGAATAGGTTGTGAAGCCGACTTTTCTACAATAGGATTGTCCGAAAGTCGGTACATTTTTGTCCGAAGCACCGTTGACCTATTTCAGTCGTGTCGAATGAAAGCGTTTTTACTAAAAGAATCAAGAATGCAACATTAGGTCAACTAACCACAGACTGATTTCCATCACAGGAGAGTTTGACAGCAAGTCACACATTGATTTGTATTTGCAGTTTTACAGAAACATTTTTTTTATACGGTTACTTCCCTTTGCGCGAGCCCAAACAGAATCTCACCAATCATGGATTGTAAACCCAAAGATCAAGTAATCTAAGGAAAAAGACAAGGATCACTGAGAACGTGAATTCGACGAGCCAGTGCAATTATATAGAATCATAACAAACTTTCTGCTGAACATGAACACAGTGAATTTTGGTCATTAATTATACAACGATCAACGAGGTTATAAATTTTTAAGGCAATGTTATATTTTGCTTGATGGTATTAGCGTTGATGATTCATAGTTTCCATGTTTTTCTCAACATCAAACAAAAAAAAGAAAAAAAAAAAAAAAGAAAAGAGAAAAGAAAAAAAAAACTGTATATGGGAGGTAACTTTCTTCAGCGTGCATCGACAATTAAATCCCCTAGCGGG
>JADBJO010001046.1:450485-460485 GCA_016801955.1 Conus betulinus | reverse complement strand
TTCAGTTTCATCAAGGAGGCGTAACTGCGTGCAGACTAGTCCATATACGCTACACACACATCCGCTAAGTTTTGAGACGACATTGCGCATGATTTGAAAGTGATGGATCAATGAATTAACAACAAAGATGAGACAATAGAAGAAGAGGGTCTCGTGGCTACGACCCAGCGGATGTCTGACCTACGCATTAGCCCAACGCGCTGGTCAGACCTTGAGTGCCTACCTATCATTTTTTTTTTTTTTGGCGCATTCTTAATTCTTACGCATTATATTGTAAGGTAAATGTTTCATTAAATGTTTCACTAAAAGTCTGGCTCTGGTCAGCCGCCAGGGTCATCGTCATGAGAGGAAGCTGACAAAGCTCTTGGCCAGGGAGTTGATTTGCGACTACGTTGTACAATAGTATGGAATGCAGTCGAGCATACAATGCAGTGCAATGTAATGATGTAACATACTACATCGCACCGATGCGATACATTGTAAGGTAATGCAATATTTTTTTTTTTTACAGTGCAAAAGAATGCAATTTAACATGATGCATGACTATACAACAGCACACAGCGCTGTATACTGGACTGACATTCAACACAGTCTTTTTCCCCCCGCGCAGAGAACTACTGCAATAACACCACACCTGACCCCCCCCCCCCCCACCCTAACCTCTCTTCCTCCCATCTGAACCTTTTGACCCCGGAAAACCTTGCAGTGACCTACACGGTGCAATACAATACCATGCCAACAATACAAATGTAAAACACTATGTCACGCTGTTTGATACGACGCAGTTCAACATTGTGTACCATGTTACGGTGCACAATTTGGGATTTCAATTAAACATCTTCTCGGTTCATGAAATCAATGGACAGGGGAATAAAACTTGTTTAAAATCTGACACTTCTGCATTTAACCGATCGATATCTTCGTCCTGACTGAAGAAGGTCATACTGATTTGCAAGAACGTGGGTCTGGTCACACGTAATCTTCTTCGCTTTTACAAACAACACGGCACCTGTATAGCTCACTCAGACTTTTTTTGTCTCTCACCAACGATTTTTCCTCCCACGTTCACCACTTTCTCAGCACATTTCTGCTCTTCACAGTCAACCCACCATACCAACACATAAATGAGAAAGTTAGAACAGATTCCAAGAAGCATGAATAAAATGTCCGAAGAATGTCAGTATTCACATGAAATGATCGCAGCTTGCGAAGACAATATAATCTGGTTGACATTTTTTGTGGACATACTCAACATGGATTTAAAATTCAGCTTATTATCTATAAAAGTTCCTAAATATTTGTATGATTCAACACGTTCTACTTCAGCACCTTTGATAAAAAGTGGTGGTACAGCTTTTGGATTCTTTCTAAAATCAATCAACATTTCTTTCGTTTTTGTTACATTCAGATCAAGATAGTTATGATCGCACCAGTCAACAAATCTTTGAACCTCCTTGAAGTAAACAGAATCAGAGTTGGAAAGATCCACAAGTGCTGAGTCATCTGAATATTTAATGTACAAAGTCTGGGGTGCGCCAGTTGAAATGACTCTGGAAGACGAAACAACACTTTGATATCGAACAGACTGTGTCCTCTGTGTAAGAAAATCAATTATCCAAAGAATGAGCTTGTTACCCACATTTATGTTAATGAGTTTCTTTGCCATCAGATGTGGTTGTATGGTGTTGAATGCTGATGAGAAATCAATAAAGAGAATGCGTACAAAGGAGGCAGGTTTTTCGAGGTGTGAAAAAGCATGATGGAGAAGTGTGAGTGTGGCATCGTCTGTTGATCTGTTCTGTTGGTATGCGAACTGAAACGGGTCTTGGTACTGTGTAGTATCTTTTAAAACACATAACGAGGACAATTCTTTCAAGACATTTCATTGCAACAGATGTGAGGGCAACTGGTCGGTAATCATTTAAACAGCTTGGGTTGCGTTTTTTGGGAACAGGACATACAGTGGCATTTTTCCATAAAACAGGAATTATACATTCTCTAAGTGACCAGGTAAACAAACGACTGTAAACATAGGAGAGCTGAGAAGCACACACCTTCAACAATTTTTTCACAGATATTATCAGGGCCCATGCCTTTCTCACATTTAAACGTTTTGAAAAAAAAAAACTGAACATCATTTTCCTCAATCACAACAGAATCACTTCCATCAACATCGTTTTTAAACATTGCTTTGGAGTTCTTCCTTCACTTCCTTTAATTCTTTACTAAAATCTTTATCATCAAATCTACAGTAAAAATCGTTCAGCTTTTCTGCAAATTGCTTCTGTTCTTTTGCTGTTTTTTTTTACTAATATTTTGGTTTGAACATTTTTCCTGAACCTGATAAAACCTTTATTCCTTTTCCCATGCATCTCGCATATTTCCATTCTGGAACATGTTTTCAACTTTTCTCTTGTAAGCTCTCTTTGATTCTTCAATCTCCGTTTGCAGTTTCTTTTGTACAACCTTACGATCGCTTTTATTGCCTGATTGAAAAGCTCTTTTTTTCTCATTTAAAGTTATTTTCAGAGATTTTGTAACCCAAGGTTTGTTGTTGGGAAATATTTTGATAGTTTTAGTAGGTACAATCATGTGTTCACAGAAAGAAATGTAGCTGGAAATAACATCGGTGGCTTCGTTAATGTCAAAGTAGAAATTCAAAAACAAATTCCAATCTGTACATTCAAAACAAGCCTGTAATTCATCAACACTTTCTTGTGTCCAACACTGCACTTGCTTTTTAGTGATAGGTTGTGTTTTCACTTTTGGTCTGTAAGCTGGCAAGAGATGAATGGCATTGTGATCAGACTGACCAACAGGGGGGAGCTGAACACACTTGTATGCAGATGGTATATTACAGTAGCATAAATCAAGTATTTTATCCTTTCTTGTAAAACATGACACATACTGTTTAAAAGAAGGCAGGCTTGAATTGAGGTCACAGTCATTAAAATCTCCGAGGTTAAGGCACAGTGCGTCGGGTGACATGGCCTGCAGAGCGTGAACAGAGTCCGTGATTTCTGCAGCTGCACGTACAGTATTTGCGGATGGTGGCAGGACGTAAACAACAGTCATGAAGAGCTGTCCGAACTCACGTGGCAGGTATTTCGGTCGCAGTGACACTGCTAAAAGTTCAACGTCACGCGTACACACTTGACGACGCACCTTAACGTTCTCACTGTTACACCACTTCTCGCTCACGTACATACACACCCCTCCCCCCCCCCCCCCCCCCCCCCCCCCCCCCCCCCCCCCCCCTCTTGATTTCTCTGTCACACGCTTGTCTCTGTCCATTCTCAGTGGCACACCAAATCCGTCCAAAGCTAAAATGTCGTCTGTTATTTCTTCGCTCAGCCAGGTTTCAGAAAAAAACACAGCACATTCGCATTTCTAAATTCGTTTAAAAAAAGACAGCACATCGCCCCCCCCCCCCCCCCCCCCCCCATACATACAGTGAACCGTTACAATATTACTATCGTGACTCCCCCCACCCCCCACCCCCCATCCCCATAACAGCCCCCACCCCACCCATCCCATCCCCCACTTATCGTGACTCCCCCCACCCCCCCCCCCCCATCCCCATCACAGCCCCCACCCCACCCCCCACCCCCCCCCCACCACCACCACCACCACCACCACCACACCACCACCACCCCCCCACTCCACCACCCTTTCACCGCCTGCACCTCTGACCTCGGACAACTTTGCAATGACCATGTTGCCAGCATGATGTTAATTGGGGGGACCATTGACACCCGGGGTCACCAACAAGGCACGGGCAGAAGCCAAAGGCCCCAATCGGAGGCTGCTAGTTTCCGCAGTCCGGAAATCGATGAATAGGGAGGGGGGGGGGGGGGGGGGGGGATTACGATGATGGCATGGGATGAGTCTTCATTTCCTGACCATTGTCCGAGAGATTAGACCTTCATTGCAAGGTCATAAACCCAACACAGGTTCTGAGTTCGTGGAGTGGTTTGTGAAAAAATGACTCTTGATTTTTGTTGGTATGGCACACCGTATCTCCCATACAGATTTGAAACCCAAAGCGTAGACTTGAATCCAAAACCTCTATCGAGAGAAATCTTTAAAAGTATTTGAAATAACTCCGCCAGATAACATAGACACAACGAATCACAAGAAAAAAAAAAAAAAAAAAACGACGCGTTTGGGACCTCTTAGATCTCCTACAGGCAAGACAAACAACACTCAGGACGACGAAAATGAAGAACGGGCAGTCGTTTATCTTGTCACATCTGGCGCAAGATGGCCGTTGAATCAAACTGGTCTTCTCTTTGATTAAGTTGGTGATGGGTCTTTTACGCGTGTGCAAGATCTTATGCATGCATTCACACACGGAATTTCGGTCTCATTGGAAAAGAAGTCGGAACCAGTGCTGACTCCGACGGTGGTGATTACAGCAAGAGGAGTTGAACACGCAAACAGATAACAAACTCTCCCAGATTCGTCCAGTAGTGTTTACCACGTGCCACTAGCGGCCATAAAGAAGAAACGGCCATTCTTTTCAAAATTCACTGACATCTTTCAAAATGCGAAAAAGTCCGGTGGTGCATTCTGCGTGATGCATCTTTCATTTTAAAACATGTTGCTAAAGAGTGTGGCGAGTCATCGGACTTCAGACATAAACATACTACGGCAAACACCATGAAAACCATGTTCAGAGATGGTCTACTAGAGGTGGCTTTTGAACTCCTCAAAGAGAATTTTTTTGTATATAAAGTTGGTAAGAAGTAAGATTTTGAAGCAAATTTTGCGTTTTTATTTTTAATCTGGTCTATGAGCATTTTTTTTGAAAATTTTTTTTTTTTTTCTTAATGCCTTTGACGAAATGACAGCCCTGATACGTCCCCTCATGGTCGTCCTGACTGCAGCTGACTGATTGTTCCTATGATTGTTCCTATGACAACTATGACATTTGAACAATATCGCGTTTATAGAGTACGTAGCAGCAACTGTCAACCAGAAACTGTACAATCAGATTCTGAAGGAAATTGCAACTGGCTGCAACAAGACAGAAAAAAAAAGACCAAAGCATCTAATAAACGGACAAGATGTCAACTAACGCTTAACAGACAATACAAAACAGAGCAGTAAACAATATTCCTCTGATAGCCGTTGGCAACAGCGAGCTGATCACCAGTGGGTGCGAATAACGTTTTGTGTTTTTTTTTCCCATGAGCTAGTTGTCTTATCTGAAGAAGAAACATCTATGAATTCGTAAAAAATACACGTGTCTGTTTAGTATGGTATATTACATGACTTTACTTTGCCTCATGTTTACTTGTTTTATTTCATTTTGCCTTCAGTAGTAGTAGTAGTAATAGTAGTTGTTGTAGTAGTAGTAGTTGTTGTAGTATTGTTGTTGATGTTACTGATGTTATCAAGAGTATTTATATAGCACCTATCCTCGGTTAGAGACCAAGTTCAAAGCGCGTGCGTTCACACACGGAACCATGGTCTCATTTGGACTTTCGGGGAAAGAAGTCGGAATTAATGATGACTCTAAGGGAAAAAAATCCTTCTGTATTGAAACTGCCCGACGGTGATTCGAACCCGCAACCCCAGGAACACCAGAATTACGAGTCAGGCGTTCCACTGCTGAGCTATTCTATCCCCCTTTCTCAAATACTGAGTAACACTAACAATAAACGGAATCCTCCATGGTGGCCAACGACCAGTCATTATAACGCACAGTAATTCAACGCCCTTCACGACAATGCTTACATGACCACAACGTAAACGGTCACCACGTCGATTTCTCTATTTGACCTGTGTGTTCATTATCAGCTGTCATGGGCGTTTGAATGTCCAGTGGCCGGAGAGGACACAATACAGTCCTCGGTCGACCCATCTCCACCTGTGAATAGGCCCCTCGCCCAGTCTCCACCTGCAATAACTCGGGGAACAATCAACAAACCACCTACCCGTCCTACGTACCGGAGACAGCCAGGCTGAAAAGGCCCGATCACATCAAAACACGTCTCATAAATCTAACGATGGATGGACAAGATCCCAGAGAAATCCCCCCCAGAATCCCAGTGTGAATAGACTCCCCAATCCCCTGCCCTGCCACCCGCCTCTTCTACCGGACACGCCTAGATAGGAGCGTTAAATGACGGCTGTAAGCCCGTGAATTCAATTTTATCACCTCCCCCGATCCGACCGCATCAGCGAAACGTCACATACATTACCGGCCATAATGGGCGTGTTGCGAGGTCGAGTGACGTCATTCATCTCGTCCTGTTTGCAGAGGCCGAGGGTAGGAGAAGGGTGGGCTCGTCTGGAGAGCGTTGAAACCGGCGTCCGGGGGACGACCGAAGGTCTGATTAACTTCCCTGGGGGTCGGCTGGATAGGTTCCACTGTTTGTTCTGAACCTTTCCAGTACAGGGTGATCAGCTGACAGCAATGTTCCGACTACTTCCGCAGAGTGGATGAAATGTGTCCAGTCAGTGTTTCAGGGCTCGTCCCGTGGTTTTTGATGGCTTTTGTCATGCACCATTCTGTGGCAAACAGGACAATTTGGCAGTTTTGTCCTGGTAGGTTGTCGAAACAGTCGCTTCACTGTTGCTGATAGTTCTCTCTCTCTCTCTCTCTCTCTCTCTCTCTCTCTCTCTCTCTCTCTCTCTCTCTCTCTCTCTCTCTCTCTCTCTCTCTCTCTCAGAGATTTCCTGCCTGACGTGATCTTTGAATTTCTGAGGGAGATTGACATTTTTTCATCTGGTCTAAGATTTTAATGGAAGAAAGATTTTTAACGAAACGAAATTTCTGGTGCGTTTTTTTAGAAGGTGTGTTTTAAAGAGATGCGTAAATGTTATTGTTATTTTCATTATTTTTTGGACGACTTGTGAGTTTATTTTAACGTGTCGACAGCCCTGATATGGCCTTTGCATATCTCTCTAACTCTCGATGGATCTCTCCGCTTCGTCCTCTCTCCCCCTCTCTCTTCTCTCTAACAAGATCTCCTCTCCACCTCTCAGAAATCCTGGTCCCAGAACATCCTCAAAAACCTTTAATAACCTCTTCCTCCCTCTCTCTCCCTCGCCTCCCCCCTCTCATCCCACCTGGTCCATTTCTCTCCGCCTCTTCCCCTCATAACACCAACAAAAACAAACTTCCAAACAAATACGGATAAACCAAAAAAACAAACTTACATACACCTCTGTAAACAAGCAACACGTCGAAACTCTCTCTTCTACTCACCTCCCTCCTTCTCTCCCCATCAACAAACAGCCGCATCAGCGAAACTACACCAAAAAACCCTCTCTCTCTCCTCCCCTCTCTCCCGTCTCCTCCCCTGGCCTCCTCTCAGCGTCTCCCCCTCCCTCATCTCTCTCCTTCCTTCCCTCCCTCTCGTCTCCTCGCCTCTAGAACTCCTGTATCTCTCGTCTGGAGATCTCCTTGCCCTCTCTCCCCTATCTCTCGATCTGGATCTCCTCCTCAACATACGAAGGTCCCTCATCTCTCTTCCTCTGGCTCTCTCCTCCTCCTCACCTCTTCTCTAGGTTCTCCCACTGTTTGTCCTCTCTCACTGCTCTCTCCTCTCTCCCTCCTCCCTCCCCTCCTCAAACCTCTCCTCTCTCTCTTACCTCTCCTCACCCTCCTCTCACATCCACTCTGGGATCTCTCTCCCCTACAGCATGTTTCGACACTTCCCTCCTCTCTCCTCTCCCACCACCATCTCCCTCTCCATCTCACTCTCTGCTGGATGAAATGTGTCTCTCTCCTCTCCGTTCTCCCCCCTGTTTCATCTCCTCGTCCCGTTGGTTTGCTCCTGACCCCCTGGCTTCCTCCTCTCTCCCCTCTCCGTCATGCCCCATTCTCTGTGGCACATCTCGACAATTCCTCTGGTTTTGTCCTCTCCCCTAGGTTGTCGAAACGCTCGCTCCTCTCCCTGTCCTCCCTCCTCTCTCTCTCTCTCTCTCTCTCCTCTCTCCTCTCTCCTCTCTCTCTCTCTCCTCTCTCTCCCGCCCATGTCTCTCTCTCGTCTCTCTTCTTCTCGCGCTCTCGCTCGCACTCTCCCCCTCTCTCTTCGCGTCTCTCTCTCCTCCTCTCTCCCCCATCTCCCGCTCTCTCCCCTCACCTCTCTCCTCTCTCTCTCGCTCTCTCTCCTTCCCGTCCGTCTCCTCGTCTCGCTCCTCGATCTCTCTTCCCTCTTCTCCCTCTCCCTCACCGTCCACCCTTTTCATCTGGTCTCCTCCTCACCTCTCATTCTATCTCCCGCCTCCTCTCTCTCTCCCTTTCTTAACTCCTCCATCCCTCTCGTTTTTCCCCCTCTCTGTCTTCCCCTCTCGCTCCAGTCGCTGCTCACTCCGCCCTCCCTATCCTCTCTCCCCCTCTCTCTCCTCCTCTTCTCCTCTCCTCATTTCATTATTTTCCCACCTCTCTCCCTCGCTCCTCCTCCTCTCTCCCTCTCTCTCTCCCCTCCCTCTCCTCTCCTCCTCTCCGACTCCTCCCCTTTTCTCGTGCCTCCTCTCCTCCTTATCCTGGCCTTTCTGCATATCGGGGCTATAGTCAACATACCTCTACACCTCCTCTCTCTCCCTCTCACTCTCCCTCCTGGTCTCTCGCTCCTCAATTTTCCATTCCACCTTCCCACTCTTTTCCCTCTCCCTTCTCCGCTGCTCACTCCCTATCCCATTTTTTCCACCCTTTTCTCACCTTTTTCTTTTCCAACCACCCTCCTTCCTCCATCCCGCTCCCCCTCCCTTTTTTTTTGTTTTAAGGTGAACGCTTTTCGGTTTCACAATTTCAAATTTCACAACTGTAAGCTTTGTCAGTTGGCCAAATGCAAACTTGGAAATAAACCGAAATATCGTCACTCATTTGGCGTTTTGAGGCTTTTTTTTTCATCTTTAATAATCATTGTTGAAGAGTCATGTGAGCTATAGTAGGGAGAGACTATATAGATACCACTAAAATTGCATTCTCTGGGGAGGAGACGGTGTCCGTAAATCATGGAGAAGAGACAACCAAACGTATGTCAGAGCGTAACCATCACAGAAAAGCCAGTGCATTAGTTAGGAAGCTACAGACGCAGCACGTTTCGGGGCTTGACGGGATGAGCAACGCGGCTTCAAGCACTGACCGCACCTGTCCCCTATATTGCGAGCAGATAACTGGCAGATTAGAACAGTGTTCTGTTTGGGTTATCTTCCTTTATCAACATCGCTTACAATCAAAATGGCCTTCCCGGATCACGAGAAGATCACTCAAGCGTCTTGTATTTGTCTGACTTTATTCATGTTTAAAAGGCTGTGCCAGTCTTGTGTAAAAGTTACTCTGAGTTAGGGTTTCTTATGGGAGCGAGAGTTACCCTAGTTGTTTGTTGTCAAGCGAAGTTTATTTCTCTTCCGAATTGGCCCTCGGTTCACTTACGTTGATTCACTTTTCAACTCGGAGTATTCTTTGATTCAAGCGAGCAGAGACTTGAAAAAGACTGGAGAATATACGCGAAGTAGAAGCGCATGCCATTGCCTGAAATCGGCTGAACGTGAGAAAACATGATTCGTCAAGTGTGCGCCTGTGTCAAACGACGTACGAGTAGGCTTATCCGGTACGGCTACGATCGATATCGGTACACTTACGTCAGCTGGGTTGAACATCCAAGTTCATAGGCAGATATCTACGTTAGCTGCTGCTAACGGTCTGACCACTGCTAACGTTTTTCTCTGTGTTGATCTCACATTGACTTCAATTTCGTCCCTTGAACGGTCGAATGCGCGCTCAAAGCAAGACAAAGAAAAGTGAATGGTCAGGTATACGAATGATCCAGCAGTGAGTGTGTCTTGCGTGTGTGGCTGGTTACGTCTGCGGAGTGTGGGTATGTCTGAAAATTGTCTCAACATTGTCTCAATATCTACTTTGTCTGCAGACCCTGTCCGTCGCAAATGATGTGTTTTTATCACACGAACAATAATGGCCATCTTCAACATCTCATACCTCCACCATAGCCCTTCTAGAGCTAGTCAACCAACACAAACC
>JADBJO010001046.1:437985-445485 GCA_016801955.1 Conus betulinus | reverse complement strand
GTAGATGTGATGTGAGGGGTAGATAGATGTTAGATGTGAGGGTAGATGTGATGTGAAGGTGAGGGGTGAGGGGTAGATGTGACGTGAGAGGGGTAGATGTGACGTGAGGGGTAGATGTGATGTGAGGGGGTAGATGTGATGTGAGGGGTAGATGTGGTGAGGGGTAGATGTGATGTGAGGGTAGATGTGAGATGTGAGGGGTAGATGTGAGGTGAGGTGGGTATAGATGTGTGATGTGAGGGGTAGATGTGATGTGAGGGGTAGATGTGATGTGAGGGGGGTAGATGTGATGTGAGGGGTAGATGTGAGTGAGGGGTAGATGTGATGTGATGTGAGGGGTAGATGTGATGTGAGGGGTAGATGTGAGTGATGTGAGTGTGAGGGGGTAGTAGATGTGTGTTGTGAGTGAGGGTAGATGTGATGTGAGGGTAGATGTGATGTGAGGGGTAGATGTGAGTGATGTGAGGGGTGATAGATGTGATGTGAGGGGTAGATGTGATGTGAGGGGTAGATGTGATGTGAGGGGTAGATGTGTGAGGAGGGGTAGATGTGACCGTGAGGGGGTAGATGTGATGTAGATGGTGTGAGGGTAGATGTGATGTGATGTGAGGGGTAGTGTGATGTGAGGTGGTGTGAGAGGTAGATGTGATGTGAGGGGTAGATGTGACTGTGATGTGATGTGAGGGGTAGATGTGACGTGAGGGGGTAGGATGTGATGTGGAGGGGTAGATGTGTGAGGGGTAGATGTGAGTGAGGGGTAGATGTGATGTGAGGGGTAGATGTGATGTGATGGGGGTAGAGGTGGGTACGATGTGAGTGAGGGGGTAGATGTGATGTGAGGGGTAGATGTGATGTGAGGGGGTAGATGTGACGTGAGGGGGTAGATGTGATGTGAGGGGTAGATGTGATGTGATGTGAGGGGTATGTGATGTGAGGGTAGATGTGATGTGTGGGGGGTAGATGTGATGTGAGGGGTAGATGTGATGTGAGGGTAGTACATGTGATGTGAGGGGTAGATGTGATGTGAGATGGGGGTAGATGTGATGTGAAGGGTAGATGTGATGTGAGGGGGTAGATGTGATGTGAGGGGGGATGGTAGATGTGACGTGAGGGGTAGATGTGTGATGTGAGGGGTAGATGTGATGTGAGGGGGTGATGTGAGGGGGGTAGATGTGATGTGAGGGGGTAGATGATGTGAGGGGGTAGATGTGAGGAGGGGTAGATGTGATGTGAGGGGTTAGATGTGATGTGAAGGTTAGATGTGATGTGAGGGGGTAGATGTGATGTGAGGGGGTAGATGTGATGTGAGGGGGTAGATGTGATGTGAGGGGTAGATGTGATGTGAGGGGTAGATGTGATGTGAGGGGATAGATGTGATGTGAGGGGATATGGATGTGATTGTGAGGGGGTAGATGTGATGTGAGGGGTAGATGTGATGTGAGGGGGGTAGATGTGATGTGAGGGTAGATGTGATGTGAGGGGTAGATGTGATGTGAGGGTGATGGATGTGAGTGGTAGATGTGATGTGAGGGGATAGATGTGATGTGTGAGATGTGGTGTAGATGTGAGATGTGAGTGAGGGGTAGATGTGATGTGAGGGGTAGATGTGATGTGAGGGGGTAGATGTGATGTGAGGGGTGATGTGATGTGAGGGGTAGAGTGTGAGTGAGGGTAGATGTGATGTGAGGGGTAGATGTGATGTGAGGGGTAGATGTGATGTGAGGGGGTAGATGTGCCGTGAGGGGTAGATGTGATGTGAGGGGGTAGATGTGATGTGAGGGGTAGAGATGTGGGGTGTGTGATGGAGGGGATAGATGTGATGTGAGGGGGTAGATGTGATGTGATGAGGGGTAGATGTGCTGTGAGGGGGTAGATGTGATGTGAGGGGGTAGATGTGATGTGAGGGGGGTAGATGTGATGTGAGGGGTAGATGTGATGTGAGGGGTAGATGTGAGGTGAGTAGGTGTGATGTGAGTGGGTAGATGTGATGTGAGGGGGTAGATGTGATGTGAGGGGGATTAGATGTGATGTGAGGGGTGATGTGATGTGAGGGGTAGATGTGATGTGAGGGGTAGATGTGATTGTGAGGGGGTGATGTAGATGTGTTAGATGTGATGTGAGGGGTAGATGTAGATGTGATGTGGGTAGATAATGATGTGATTGATGTGAGGGGTAGATGTGATGTGATGTGAGGGGTAGATGTGATGTGATGTGATGTGATGTGAGGGGTAGATATGTGAATGTGATGTGAGGGGTAGATGTGATGTGAGGGGTGATGTGGGTGTGAGGGGGGTAGAGTGATGTGAGGGGTGTGAGTGGGTGATGTGATGTGAGGGGGAGATGTGATGTGATGTGAGGGGTAGATGTGATGTGAGGGGTAGATGTGAGTGAGGGTAGATGTGTGAGGGGTAGATGTGATGTGAGGTGAGGGGTAGATGTGATGTGATGTGAGGGGTAGATGTGATGTGAGGGGTAGATGTGATGTGAGGGGTAGATGTGACGTGAGGGGTAGATGTGATGTGATGTGAGGGGTAGATGTGATGTGATGTGAGGGATGTAGATGTGATGTGATGTGATAAGGGGTAGATGTGATGTGAGGGGGGTAGATGTGATGTGAGTGAGGTAGATGTGATGTGATGTGAGGGGTAGATGTGATGTGAGGGGTAGAGTGATGTGATGTGATGTGAGATTTGAGTAGGGGTAGATGTGATGTGAGGGGTAGATGTGATGTGAGGTGGTAGATGTGATGTGAGGGGTAGATGTGATGTGAGGGGTAGATGTGATGTGGGGGTAGATGTGATGTGAGGGGGTTAGATGTGATGTGAGGGGTAGATGTGATGTGAGGGGTAGATGTGATGTGTGAGGGTAGATGTGATGTGAGGGGTGTGTGATGTGAGGGGGTAGATGTGATGTGAGGTAGATGTGATGTGGGGGTAGATGTGATGTGAGGGGTAGATGTGATGTGAGGGGGTAGATGTGATGTGAGGGGTAGATGTGATGTGAGGGGGGTAGATGTGATGTGAGGGGTAGATGTAATGTGAGGGGGTAGATGTGATGTGAGGGGTAGATGTGATGTGAGGGGGTAGATGTGATGTGAGGGGGGTAGATGTGATTGTGAAGGGTGGTGTGTGGGATGGGTAGATGTGATGTGAAGGGGTAGGGGTATATAATTTGAGGGGGTAGATGTCATGTGAGGGATAGATGTGATGGCCAGGAGTAAAGCACACACTCGGTGTTTAAAGACACGGTGGGTGTTGTTCATTTTTATTTGCTCTTTGCCTTTAAATTTGTCTCACTTGCATGCTCCGATGGTGGGGGTGGGGCGGGGAGGGGGGTGTATGAAATGTTCATATTATGGTTGTCCCCGGTCAACTCCGGGGGGCAGAGAGAAGCTTCATTTTTTTTTTTTTCACCAAGCAGGTCGGAGGAGCGTTTCCGTTGTCTTGACGTTTGGTTCCTTCATTTCAAAGTCAGATGACTGCTGGGGGAAACTGCAACACATTTTAAATGAAAGGAATTTAATTTAAAAGTGTAAATCCGACCAATGAACAGGGGCAAACACATTGCAAGACCAAACACGACGCGTTTCGACCTCTCTCTGTCTCTGTCTGTCTCTCTGTCTCTGTCTCTGTCACTGTCTCTCTCTCTCTCTCTCTCACACATAGGTAGGTAGATAGATACATAGATAGTTATACAGATACTTAAGCAGATAGATTAGATACATAGATAGACAGGTACAGACAGACAGACAGATAGATAGACAGACAGACAGACACAGACAGATAGATAGATAGAGATAGATAGATAGATAGATAGATAGATATAGATAGATAGATAGATAGATAGATAGATATCGATAGATAGATCGATCGATCGATGATAGATAGATAGTAGATAGATAGATAGATAGATAGATAGATAGATAGATAGATAGGTAGGTAGATAGATAGGTAGATAGATAATAGATAGATAGATAGATAGATAGATAGATATAGATAGATAGATAGATATCACACATGTTGTTTCATTTTTTTCCGAAGATAAAGGACCTCGCGAAAAAAAAAAAACATGCAGCTGAAAATCCGATCGACTGATCTGCAGGACTTCAAACACAAATGTTTGTGTACGTTTGTGACTTGTCAAGGTACACGTACTGGTTGAGGACGTTTTGTGGATGTGTACATGTAAGTTTCAGCGATCAACCGATCTGTGAAACAAGACAAAGCACAAGAACAGAGTAGAGCTCCTCTGATTCTCCCACCCCTCATAAACCGCTACCTCTCCTCCCACTTTACCCCCTGAATTAATTCGACCCCTTAATCCACCCCGCACCCTACCCTCCCCCCTCCCCCCCCCCCCCTTTTTTTTTTTTTTTTTTTTTTTTTGTCCAACCCCCCACTTCTCTCGCCTCTTCCGTCTTTTTTCCTCCTTGCACTCTTCTCACACTTTTTTTTTTTTTGTTGTAGCTCTTCTTCAGACACGCTGTGCCCCCCCCCCCCCTCCCGACAGCCATTTTGCCTCCACCCCCACCCCCCCCTTAACCCCCCCCCCCCCCCAGACATGTCACCAATATCCACCTCCTGCCGACCCCCCTTCCCCCTCCCCACCCCTCCGTTCCTCCGCCACCACCCCGTCATCCATTCCTCTTCCACTATCGCCGGCGTGGTGTGGTGATTTATTGTTATGGGGTCAACGAGGTTCGTTTCCAGCCTACTGCGCTTTGGGGCCTCTGCATGATAAATGTGACTCGCATGTCATCCATGCCAGTGTTTGGGGGTTAGAGCTGATTTGAACAAGAAACAGGCAGACAGAAAAGAACGAACAAAACGTGGAAGAAAAAGCTTCTGTTGTTATCAAGAGAGTAATCTAAATGGACAGAACAGGGAGGAGGGGGGGGAGGAGGAGGAGGAGGAGGAGGGGAGAGAAGAAGAAGAGGAGGAGAAGAAGAAGAAGAAGAAGAGAAAGAGAAGAAGAGAGAAGAGAAGAGAAGAAGAAGAGGAAGAAGAGGAGGAGGAGGAGGAGAAGAAGGAGAAGAAGAAGAAGAGAAGAAGAAGAAGAGGAAGAAGAAGAAGAAGAAGAAGAAGAAGAAGAAGAAGAGGAGGAGGAGGAGAAAGAAAGAAGAAGGAGGAGGAGGAGGGAGGAGGAGGAGGAGGAGGAGAAGGAGGAAGAAGAAGAAGAAGAAGAAGAAGAAGAAGAAAGAAGAAGAAGAAGAAAGAAGAAGAAGAAGAAGAAGAAGAGGAGAAGAAGCAGAGAGAAGGAGCAGGAGGAGGCGAACAACAACAACAACAACAACTACTACAACTACTACTACTACTACTACTACTACTACTACTACTACTACTACTACTACTACAACACTACAACAACTGCACTGCTGCTGCTGCTAGCTGCTGAAAGATGCTTCTGCTGCTACCTTTTTTTGTGTAACGAGACATTTTTTTTCAACAACAGCAACTTTCTTTGAAGAAAGATTATTCTTGACTTTTGTGTGAAGAGAATTTTTTTTTTTTTTTTTTTTTTTTTTTTTTTTTTTTTTTCTGCGAAAATCCAGAAATAAAACCTGACCAGCTATCAAATCCATGTCGGGGGTTCTTGAGCCAAACAAAACTGCTGTGTAGTAAAATGGAACTTTCGTTTTAGGGAAACAACTAACGAAACAAAAAGTGAAATACTTTGCAATCAGATCATGTCGCTCCATAACCAACAGATCGTGGGGGAGCTGCTACTATCCGAGTGTTCATACTATCCAAATGAACAATGTGTTGTTGCATCAGTGTTCATTTCATTTCAGAGACAGTCAAATGAACATCCATGTTGTTGTTGCTATCTCAGTGTTCATCAGATCATTTCAGAGACGACAAACACATGAACAATGAATATGTTGCTATCTCAGTGTTCATCACATCATTTCAGTGACCGACACATGAACATCAATGTCGTTTGCTATCTCAGAGTTCATCACATCATTTCAGTGACAGACACATGAACATCAATGCTGTTGCTATCTCAGTGTCCATCACATCATTTCACTGACACATGAACATCAACGTTGTTGCTATCTCAGTGTCCATCACATCATTTCACTGACACATGAACATCAACGTTGTTGCTATCTCAGTGTCCATCACATCATTGCAGTGACAGACACATGAACATCAATGTTGTTGCTATCTCAGTATGTGTCACAACATTTCAGCGTGGCCTATCCCCTCTCCAAATATCTTGGTGCACGCTGGGTATATGTGTGTCTCCCGTAACATACCGAGCGCTGACACTGGTCACAGGGTATTTAACGTGCGTATCTCATCTGGTGCGTGCGTATATACACGGAGGGGTTCAGGTGACAGTAGCAGGCCGGCAGATCATCGCTGTACACCTGGAGGATCGGAGTGGCATTCTGTTCCTCACTTCATCCATTTGGCAGACACACTGCTGAGATTCGAACCTGCGATCCTCGGATTGAGAGCGTAGTGTTTGTGGGCTCTTTTTTTTTTTTCATTTTTTTTTTCTTTCTTTCTTTTTTCATTTCTTACATTTATTCCTTTTCTTTCGCACTTTCTTTTTTTTTTTTTTTTTCTTTATGTATTTTTTTTGGTTTCTTTCTGTCTTTCCCTCTTTCTTTTCCTCTTTCCTTTTTTTTTCTTCTTATCTTCTTTCTTTCCCACATATTTTTTCTGTCTTTATCATTTGTTTTTCTTCTTTTCTTTCTTTCTTTCTTTCTTTTCTTTCCCTCTTTCCTTTCTTTCTTTCTTTTTTTTTATGTTATCATCTTTCTTTCCCTCATCTTTTGTTTCTTTATCATTTTCTTCTTCCTTCTCTTCTTTCTTTTCTTTCTTTTCTGCCTTTTTTTCTTTCTTTCCTCCATCTTTTCTTTTTTTTTCTTTTTTCCCTTTTTTTTCTTTGTTATTTCCCTTCTTTCATCCTTTGTTTGTTTCTCTCTTTCACACCCTTCTTTCTATTTTGCTTGTCCTCTTTCTGAGTTTCTCCTTCTTCCTTCTTTCCTTTCCTTTTCTCTCTTCCGTTTCTTTTTCCCTATTTTATTTTTATCCTTTTCTTTTTTACTTTCTTTCTTTCTGTCTACGTTTTTTTCATCCTTCTTTCTATCCTTCAGTTCTTCTTTCCTTTTTTTTTTTTTCGTGTGTTTACACTGCAAACCTGTTCGTGCCGAATCGGTCTCAACCGTGTAGGCTCCCAGAGGAGCCCATGCTTTCCCACCCCCACCCCCATCTCATCCGCCCCCACTCTCCTTTCTCTTCCTCCGTCTGTAGCCACCCCCACCCCCACCCCCCCACGCATCCCCACTTCCTCCCTACTCCCCCCCCTTTCCTGAACCTGTCTACAGAGCAGCTTCTTTGTGGGTCGATTTGGTGAGAAATCTACCTTGATAGTGTTTTCTTGCTGCACTTTCTGAGCAGTCTCGGTATTTGCTATGCCTACACTGTAGGGTTTCTGTTTTCATGTAAAAACAAAAAGACGGAAAAGAACTGGTGGACATAAGCG
>JADBJO010001046.1:427985-432985 GCA_016801955.1 Conus betulinus | reverse complement strand
ACAAGAGAGTCGTCTTTCACAAACATGCTTTCAGTCTACACCACTCTGACGTTAAAACATCAAATCAAGTGAGCCGGTCACGTCTTCAGAGTGCCAGACGAATGTATCCCGAGGCAATTGGATGGACAGCTTGCCCTCAGTAAAGTTGTTTCTCATGGTGATCAACACAAACAGTTGAAAGACAAACTTCAAAGTCTCCCTGAAAACTTCTTCCAAACTGACACCCAGTTCCTGAGAGCATGCACCTTTGGGTCGCAGCTCCTGGAGCAGAAACGTCAGACTCAGGGCTGTCTCTGCTCACAGAAAGATTCCAGATGCCAGATGAAAACATCGGCACAAAAAAAAAACAGACTGGTTTCATCGGCCCTTCTGCCTCCCCTTGAGCGTGGACTGTGGGAGGATGATAACCATTGCCCGCATTGCATTGTTCAGTCTTCCACCTCCCGGACGAGCTTCCCCCCCCCCCCCCCCCCCCCCCTCCTCCCAGGTCTGACCAGCGCATTGGGCTAATACAGATACATAATGCGTAGGTCAGACCTCTGCTAAGTCGTAGCCACGAGACCCTCTTCTTAAATTCTCTCACCTTAGGCATTGATTCATTTACCTATCAGCTTTTGAATCATGCGCAGTATGGTCTCAAAAACTTGGCGGATGTGGTTGTAGTGTATTATGGACTAGCCGCACGCAGTGACGCCTCCTTGATGAAACTGAAACTGAAACCACCTCCAGACCCACAGGCTGCAAAACCCGTGTCTTGCTGCTGCTGAGGTGAATAACCATCATCGCCAGCGGTGAACCACGTCATCAAGCTTCTCATACCTGGGCTGATATGCGGTATATGGCCCCATAACGACTAGTCGGCACGAAAAACTGAAAGTGACACTATTTGCTAGAGGCCGTTTCATTGCGCCAGGGACCGCAGTTGCGGGGGTGTGCAGATTCCACTGGTCATCTGACACGTTCAGGACAGTAGCGGGCTGGTGGTCGTTGGGGCAAAAGTTACTTCCGGTTCGCAAAGCATCGACGTTTTGCTGATGAATCGCTCATGCTTAATGTGCACGTGCTTGGAAGTGTCTTGTCTGTTTAGTTTTTGGTTGCATGACTCAGACTACGCCAAATAAAACAAAGAAGACCTTTCTTTCCATAAAATATACCGAACAAAGGAGGAAAAGGATGCATAGAAGGACGCAATTAAAAGAAGAAGAAGAAGAATAGGAAGAAGAAAAATATCTTTATACTTAGTCTGTGAAAATATCCGCCCCATCTGCGCGTGTACAGACACCATTTTATAAGAATTTCTTGTTACCAGCCGCCGTGGTGGTGAAGTGGTTAGCGTCACGGACTCCCGGCTGGGAGGTCGTGGGTTCGAATCCCATCAGAGTCATGTGGGTTTTTCTGCCCCGACCGGCTCCTACCCAGAGTTGAGTTTGCTGCGGACCGCCCTCAGTTGGGAAGACTGGGACCACACAGTCGAGTTTCATCCACTTAATGGATGCGTTTCTGAGAGTGTTGCTCAAATTTCCTGACCAACACGCTGATGCCTGTATCTCTCGAGCCTGGTTGACGCCGGGATATATTATGAAAGGAAGCGTAGAGTACAGCCCTGTCATGTAGTCTCAGACCGAAATGGAAATCCGTAGCATCATCTTAATCATCTTCATTCTCATCGATCAGCATAAAAAAAAAAATGTCTCAAGTTCTGTGGCCCTTCATGCCCTGCTCTCATGGTGACCTCAATTTCGATGTCCTCTCCCACGTCTGTGGCCTTGGTTTGGTTCCGTCGGGGTCACCGGTATCGGGGGGTCCATGGGGGCTGTCGTTGGACGGAAGTGGTGGCACCCTCCGGAGGGAGAGCTCACTAACGCCGGCTCCGCGGAGCTAAGCAATTATTGTCGTCAGTAGGGGGCTTAGGTATGGTGGTGTCCTGCGTATGTTAGATCAGAACAGACGCCACTGAACACCACCGAAGTGATTCGGCAGCAGTGCAGTGTCTCCTCCTCCGGTGGGTTGCCCTCTTGACGACTTGACATTGACTGTTCCCTGTGGATTGCCGGTGCCGGGGCTGCGGCGGGACCAGCCGGGCTGTGGCTGTGGACGGGGTGTCGGAATGAGCGGCGTGGGGTGCACTGCCTCTGAGGGTGGCGCAGAAGTTGAGACAGCAAAAAAAAAAAAAAAAAAAAAAAAAAAAAAAAAAAAAAAGAAAGAATTCTTGTTTGTCCTGCCAAATTGAGAGTTCGAATTTCAACTAAGATGAAAAATATCAGTATTTTGAGCAGGGTTTTTTTTTTTTTTCAATCCTTTCCTTTGCCATTCTGGTGGTAAAAAGAGTAGTGTGTTGAAAAAAAAAAAAAAACGTCCACTCCGCGGGGATAACCTGCCATACATAATCCCCATTGACAGGTTTGAGTGTCAAAACCGCAATATAATCCAACCTAATCTGGCTATCTACATTTATACTGCTGTGACATGATCCACCATAAAACCAAACAACCAGGAGCAGTGACAACAAACAACCTGACCACAACCGTTATTATTCAGTTCCGAAGATCCCCCCCTCCCCCCACCTTCCGGCTGTGTGACACAAACTGCCAACCAGACTCCCCCTCCTCACCCCCCCCCCCCCCCCCCCCCCCCCCCCCCAACCCCTCTCCTCTCCCCGGGGATTGTATGTGGGTCCCATGGAGGCGATGTCCCATCGACTTGGCTTCGGTCCATTGACATTACATTTGTTTATCTACAGCCTACATCTGATTTTTATGGCTCAGGTCAGCACGGTTCATCTGGTTTATCGCCCTTTTGCTCACTCGGTCAGTGTGGTAACCAACCGGTGTTGATGACTGGACTTACACCCTTCATAAATTTGGGTCACCGGGGAAACTATTCACTGGTGGGAAACGTCAGACAATATTCCTAAAAACAACAGGTCAACAAATATTTATGTGATTTTGGGGGATTCCTACGCGTTCCTACGCGTTATCTCTCTCTCTCTCTCTCTCTCTCTCTCTCTCTCTCTCTCTCTCTCTCTCTCTCTGTGTTTTTTTTTTTTTTAAAGCAATTCTTTTATTTGTATTATTTTCAATCTCTGTTTTTTAAAAACTTCTTCAGTCTGTCTTCTCGTGTTTGATCACTTTTTATTAATAACTTCTTAGTGACTGCTCTCGTTTAAGCACGTTTTATACTGTTTTTGTTACCCACTGTTCCATTCTTAATGTCTGTTTTTTTTTTTTTTTTTAACTTTCTTTCAATCACCTTGTTTTCCGTAAAGTGCTTGAGAATGCATGTTTTTGTGATTACTGTAAAAGGCCTTTTCGATGAAACGTTTTGTCAACGCTTAGTCGACGTGAGCCAAATTCAGAATATTCAAGGAACAGACTAATTAACAAATAAACATTGTTCATGGGGCCAAATTCAGAATATTCAGGCATAAATATTATGTATGGGGCCAAATCAGGGATATTCAGGGAACGGACTAACTAACAAATAAACATCGTGCATGGGAACCTTGTGCCATAAGACAGACACATCCGTTAGAGCTTTCTTTGAAAAATTGTCTTTAGGGGTTACATAGATAATGTAGGCGTTTGTTGTTGTTCGTGGTGGTGGTGGTGGTGGTGGTGGCGGCGGCGGCGGTGGTGGTGGTGGGTGGTGGTGGTGAGAGCCGTAATGACCTCGGTTGTGTGTGTGTGTGTGTGTGTGTGTGTGTGTGTGCGCGCGCGCGCGCGCGCGCGCGCGCGTGCGTGCGTGCGTGCGTGCGTGCGTGCGTGCGTGCGTGCGTGCGTGCGTGTGTGTGTGTGTGTGTGTGTGTGTGCACTCGCGCGCGCGCGCGAAAGCCAAACCCTTCATTCAAGCAGCAATGAATACTGAATGAATGAATGAATACTGTTAAGTGCGAAGAGAAAAATGAGGTAGATGTGTAGGCTTATCGAGTTATTCACATTTTAAGCTGCTGTGAGCAAGTCAGTGTAAAAACAAAAAAAAAAAAAAAAAAAGTTTTGCCCCAGGGGAAATAACAGTGGCAACGGACTGGAAGAGTTCCTTCCCATTGACTTTATTTTCCCTTAACTTTTTCTTAAATAGATATAGAAAATGCAAAATATTAATGTTTATATCACGCGAAAGCAGTAATATTCCATTCAGTTATTTGCTTTCTACGCAGCTGTCAATTCAGTTAGATGATAATAATTTTATTCAGTAGAACTGTTGTAACTATCTTGCTTAACAAACACTGGTTGATCCGTTCCAGGATCCATACAAAATCTTAACAAATTCATCCCTAGGCCACTTTCCATTTGTCCATAAAGTTTTGTACAAAAAAAAAAAAATTTTTTTTCAATATTTTTGGCATAATCTTGCTGACAGACCAACAAACAAACCAACAAATTGGAAGGCAATTAAGGGGAGCGAAGCCTTCCACGAAGGTCTAACGCCCTTTCCAACCGGATCAGCACAACAAAAATGAACAACAACAACAACAACAACAACAACAACAACGATAGTAATAATAATAAAAAAAAGAAATAATAAAAATAATGATGATGATGATGATGAATAACATAAAAACATTGTATACTGTGACATGGGTGGGAAATTGGTGTCGGTAGTCAGGTTTTGTTTCGTTGTTGTTGTTGTTGTTGTCTTAATCTTGTGCGCAAGTCCTAGTAATAGTAGATAGGGTTTAAAAGCAGCTGCTTCCCACGATTCTTCACAGGATGTGGACAACTCCACGTCTGCATCACTAGAAACGTATTGTTGTCCATGGAAATATTTTGTATTTTAAATATTTGTTTAAGTTGTAGACAGGCACTTGACAGGATTCATTTTCACAGGATTTTTTTTTTTTTTTTTGTCATAATCCTCAGCTCGTGAATGGATCCTGGGTATGCTGTTTCATTCGGATCTCCCCCACGGATCTGCGTCAACCTTTCGTGGGATCCTTGTTTGGCCACCTTCAGTCTTCCCACTGAGTTTGGTCACAATCGATTTCATGAATTTTGTGTAAT
>JADBJO010001046.1:422985-425485 GCA_016801955.1 Conus betulinus | reverse complement strand
AGAGAGAGAGAGAGAGAGAGAGGAGAGAGAGAGAGAGAGAGTAAACACGTACTTTATTCTTCCAGCAACGGTATACACTACATAGCACTAGATTTTTTTTTTTTAATTAATCTACTTTGAGGGTTGACTTCAACGAGGTGACCAGCCCTGGCGTGGCCCTTTGCGGTCGGCTGGGCTTATAAGCAACGACTCTGTCTCTGTCTCTCTCTCTCTCTCTCTCTCTCTCTCTCTCTCTCTCTCTCTGGGCTTAAAAACGTCTCTCTCTCTCTCTCTCTCTCTCTCTCTCTCTCTCTCTCTCTCTCTCTCTCTCTCTCTCTCTGACCACATGCACCTGTCGCGGTCGGACGGTCACCAATGCGGGCACATTGACATTGTAACACAGTCCTCTCTGCAGCCACACACACACAGGTCTGTCCAGTCGTTACGACGTTTAGCTACTCTTTTCCTGCATTTGCCGTTCAGCCAGTTTGAATTGAGCTACTTTAATTTTTTTTTTAAAACTCTACGTCGCGTTTCAGCTGGTACTACTACTTTTTTTTTTTTGCACATGTTGTTCAGCCAGTTTTATTATTGCTACTTTTTTTTCTGCCCATAACATTCAGCTAAGACTACTATTTACTTTTTTTTTTTTTTCTCATGCATTTGGCGTTCAGCTGGCACTACGTTTGACTACGTGTCCTCACAGGTCACAGGTGGCATTGAACAAAAGCACGACTGTATATCTACTTTCTACTTCGTTCAGTCAGTTCTACATTTTGCTACTTTTTTTTTTTTTCAAACCGTTGTGCATCGTTCAGTCACTGCCACCTTTTACTACTTCTTGTTGTCCTGCAGATGGATTTAAACAGTATTACGTTTTACTATGATTCTCTGCATATACGCATGAGCAGACTTTATACTGCGTTTGAAATTCAGCAGGTAATGCTTGTTGCTTCATCATATTTTTTTTTTCCCCTGCTTGTTTTGTACAACTATTAATTCTTTTGACAAGAGCGAAGAGAAGTGAAGTGATACTGCGCCGCCAAACGAAGGAATGAACACATGACAGTAAGGGAGGTTCAGCTGTGTAAATTATTTATTCGTTATTTATTTATTCTTTCGTTTGATGGCAAAAGGTAAGGATTGTTTGAAAAAGAAAAAGGTAGGGCAAATGGCAAAAGGTAGAGAAAAATGCAAAAAGGTGGGGACAATGACAAAAGGTAGGGAAAGTTAGAAAAGGTGGGGACAATGGCAAAAGCCAGGGAAAGTTGGAAAAGACAGGGACAGTGGTAGAAAAGATACGGAGAGATGGAAAAGGTAGGGACAATGACAAAGGTTAGGGAAAAGATGGAAAAGAAAAAAGATACGGCAGGGACAATGGCAAAAGGTAGGGAAAGTTGGAAAAGGCAGGGACAATGGCAAAAGGTAGAGAAAGTTGAAAAGGCAGGGACAATGGCAAAAGGTAGAGAAAGTTGGAAAAGGGACAAATGGCAGGGACAATGGCAAAAGGTAGAGAAAGTTGGAAAAGGCAGGGACAATGGCAAAAGGTAGAGAAAGTAAAAGGTAGGAAAGAAAAGGAAAAAAAGGCAGGGACAATGGCAAAAGGTAGGGAAAAGTTGGAAAAGGCAAGGGGACAGGGACAATGGCAAAAGGTAGAGAAAGTTGGAAAAGGCAGGGACAATGGCAAAAGGTACGGGAAAGTTGGAAAAGGCAGGGACAATGGCAAAAGGTAGAAAAAACTGGAAAAGGGAGGGACAATGGCAAAAGGTAGGGAAAGTTGGAAAAGCAGGGACAATGGCAAAAGGTAGGGAAAGTTGGAAAAGGGCAGGGACAATGGCAAAAGGTAGAGAAAGTTGGAAAAGGTAGGGACAATGGCAAAAGGTAGGAGAGAAAAAGGAAAAGGTAGGGACAATGGCAAAAGGTAGAAAAGAGAAAACTGGAAAAGGTAGGGACAATGGCAAAGGTAGAGAAAAGGCAAACTGGAAAAAAGGTAGGGACAAAAGGCAAAAAAGGTAGGGAAAGTTGGAAAAGGCAGGGACAATGGCAAAAGGTAGAGAAAGTTGGAAAAGGTAGGGACAATGGCAAAAGGTAGGAAAGTTGAAAAAGGCAGGGAAAAAAAGGTAGGGAAAAACTGGAAAAGGTAGGGAGGCAAAAGGTAGGGAAAGTTGGAAAAGGTAGGGACAATGGCAAAAGGTAGAGAAAAGGTGGAAAAGGTAGGGACAATGGCAAAAGGTAGGGACAATGGCAAAAGGTAGGAAAACTGGAAAAGGTAGGGACAATGGCAAAAGGTAGAGAAAACTGGAAAAGGTAGGGACAATGGCAAAAGGTAGAGAAAAACTGGAAAAGGGTAGGGACAATGGCAAAAGGTAGAGAAAACTGGAAAAAAGGTAGGGACAATGGCAAAAGGTAGAGAAAAACTGGAAAAGGTAGGGACAATGGCAAAAGGTAGGGGAAGTTGGAAAAGGTAGGGACAATGGCAAAAGGTAGGGGAAGTTGGAAAAGGTAGGGACAATGGCAAAAA
>JADBJO010001046.1:410485-412985 GCA_016801955.1 Conus betulinus | reverse complement strand
CCTATTGAAAAACCTATATAGTCCCCCCGTCTGCTTCCTAATCCCCCCACCCGACCACACTTCTATAGCACACCCCTCCTTCACCGCCAGGCTGGTCAACATTTAACCGTCCAGTGAAAACAGCAGGGTCGGCAGCCCACACATAAACGGGTAGCTTCTGAACCCCCCCCCCCCCCCCCCAGCCCTTGCTTGCTAATCCCTTTAATCGCAGCGCGAGGGTCTTTAACTTCTTACAAAGCCTTCTCAACGCTGCGCCGCGCACTTCAAACGAAGTGGTCTTGGACACAAAGGGCGGACCGATGACCAATCGAATTCCCCGGGGACGGACTGACCGGCCGGTGCTTAGGACCACAGAATGGGAAGATGAGAGGGAAAGGTAGGACAAGTGGTAAAGCGACTGAAGGTCTTGGCAATGAAGTACTAATCCTGTTCCTTTTCACTCGGTCACAGAGATAACCGCCCAGGCTGGTTGGTGGTGAAGTGTCGCCTAGGAATAGTGAACCCACAACACAGAATGTTCTCTGGGGGGGGGCGTATTTTTCATCTGGCCTTTTAGCCTCCCCCACCCCCACCCCTCACCTCCCTGCGACAGTCTAAAAGATGCTCCATTAAGTGGATGAATCTCGACTGTGTAGTTCAGTTTTCCCATTTGAGCCCAGATCTAACTCAGCTCTGAGTAGGAAGCACTGTGTGTGTGTGTGTGTGTGTGTGGGGGGGGGGGGGGGGGGGGGGGGTTTGGGGCGGGGAGGGGGAGGGGAGGGGGAGGCGGGATCCCTTGATTAAGCATACCGCCTGCGATGCTGACCACTTCGCCACGGCGGCTGGTTCGATGTCCAGTTTCATCAGATTTATTTACCTTAATCGTAACCAAATGGCTGGTTTTGTGAACAAAAGAAGAATTGATGTTCGTACTGTTCCATGCCTTAAAGAACAAAAAGCAAACAAACAAACAAAAACCCTTCTTACTTTTCATCAAAATTTTACCAGTTCTCAATCGTTTAACTGAAAACTTCTTGTTTTCGTTTGCTTGTTTGTTGGCTGTTGTTGTCTGTGTTCTTTGTCTTTTTTTTTTTTTTGTTCTGATCCTTTTTCTCATTGTCCGTTGCTTTCTTCTTCATTTTCTTCTTGTTTCTTCTTCTTCGTCGTCGTCGTCGTCATCTTCGTTGTCACCGTCGTCGACGTTATTGTCGTCATCGTCGTTTTCTCTTTCGTCTTTCTTTCTGTCCTTTTCTCCTTCACTTCCTTCTCTTCCCCATCCTCCCTTTCGACTGGTATGTTTTTTTTTTTTATCCACCGCTAACCAATGAAAGGAGCATTTTTAGGAGAGAAACAGCGAACGTGGGGAGCCAAGCGCACTTCCAACACCGCGTATACCAGTCTATAGACAGACAGTAACGTGGGAACCTATCGCACCTCCAACACCGTGTATACCAATCTACAGACAGACAGACACTAACGTGGGAACCTATCGCACCTTTAACACTGTGTATACCAGTCTACAGACAGACAGTAACGTGGGAACCAAGCGCACCTCTAACACCGCATATACTAGTCCACAGACACTAACGTGGAAATCTATCGCGCCTCTAACACCACATATACCAGTCTACAGGACAGACAGACACTAACTTAAGAACCTATCGCACCTCTAACACCTTGTACACCAGTCTACAGACAGACGCTCTGTCCTCAATACATCTAACGCCGCCGATGACATCAAAGGGGTTAGCATGACCTTGATGCATAAAGCCCACTTCGTAAAGAAGCTGCGGTGTTTAACAACCCACTCCCCCTGTTCTCTAACCTGTCAACACACAGCTAAGCTCGCTCGCCTCCCCACACCCCACCCCCCCACCCCACCCACCCTCTCTCTCTCTCTCTCTCTCTCTCTCTCCCGTCGTCACCTTCGGGATGGTCATCGCAGGGTGACGCTCACGTCGTTTGAAGCTGACCGACTCAAAGAGAAAGACGGGAGACAGGGTGTCCTTTGGAAGTCCAGTAGTACCAGCATAATACGGTTGTGGTCCTTGTCACAAGTATGTTTCGTGACGCGCGGTGTCTGTGTTATTGAAACCAGCGTAGAATTAAGACAGTGGGTAGAGGTTGTGTGGTGGGGGTGTGCGTATGGGGGAATAGTGCTTCCGTGGGAAACTGACCAGAGAGAGAGAGAGAGAGAGAGAGAGAGAGAGAGAGAGAGAGAGAGAGAGAGAGTCTTTTCTTCTCCCCTCTTAAGCTGAAAAAGGGTTCTTTGCATATGTGACCGTTTTGCTTTTTTTTGTTTTTTTGTTCTCCCAACTTGTTTAAGTGTGTAGATGCCTGGGCCATTTCCAGTGACATTCATCCAAAAGCTTCAGAATTAAGTCTTGCCCATTATCACATGCCACTTATCACCATCACCATCATCATCATCATCATCATCATCATCATCATATACTATTTCTTCTTTTTCTTGTTGTTGTTGTTGTTGTTGTCGTAGTCGTCGTCGTCATTGTCGTTGTCG
>JADBJO010001046.1:402985-407985 GCA_016801955.1 Conus betulinus | reverse complement strand
TTCTTTCTTTCGTTTCTGAGTTAAACATGGCTACTCCGGTGATCTTTAATTTGTGTACAGCACAAAAGACGACTCATGTTATTATAGTTGAAAATAGCTAGTGAAGAGGTTTCATATTTATAACATGTTTTCTTAATTTTATGTTTCCGTTTTCTTCATCTTCAACCCCACCCCCGCCTTAAGTTCAAATCTTTGCCAAGTCATTACTGTGATGATGGAGGGGTTGTTGGCCTGCGCTTGTCCCCCCCCCCCCCCCCCCCCCCCCCCCCCCCACACACACACACACTATTAGATTGTTCGTCTTTGTATTCGTCTGACTTTATTCAAGTTTCAAAGACTGTGCCAGTCTTGAATAAAGTTACTCTATGTTAGGTTTTCTTATGGGAGCAAGACTTACCCTACTTGTTTATTGCTTCATGTTCCTGTGTCCTCGTCGCATCACTCACTGTTAATGGCACAGCAGGGAGTGGCGAAGGAGGGGTGGCAGATCTCTCTTTAAGGGCGTCGATGTGAGAGATCAACGTCGAACGGCGCAGTCAGCCTTCAAGCCACTGTGGATGACGACGGGGTCTATGCCTGTGTCGCCGGGGAACGGCTCCTAGAGATGAGCAGCGATCGGCAGATGGCGCACTGCCTGACTGCAATAACTGTAGCCTGGCAACCCAAGTTTTGGGCATCGGTATTTTCTTTCTTTCTTTCTGCGTACGCAGGCTGATACTCCTGCGGACACTGCCTGTATAGACAGGCAGTGGAGTTTTGTATGTATGACCGTTTTTTTTATATCCTGCCATTAAGGCAGCCATACTCCATCTTCGGGAAAGGTGTATGCTACGTGTAACGTGTCATTCATACCAACGGCCAAACTGGCCTTCTCTTCCGAAAGTTGGTGATGGGATTTGACGTGTGTGCAAGATGTTGTGCGTGCGTTCACAGACCGGAACCTCGGTTTATAGTCTCATTCGAAGGACTGTATGGGGAATGGAGTCAGAACCAATGTTAACTCCGAGGGGAAAAAAAAATCCCGCTGTACCGAAATTCGAACCCACAACCCCAGGATCACGAGTCTGGCGCTGTACCAACTGATCGGTATGCTGGGCACCCCTCTCGGGGTTGGGCTGAAAAGTTACCCTCTCGGCCCTAGTCAGTGAGGATTCTAGAAGAGAGTCGTGCGACATTCCAGCAACATCCGTCCTGCTTCCTCTTTGAGGCGGCCTCGTTCGGCCTGACCCAGGAAAGCGATTGTAATCGGACAATTGCAGGCACTCTTGGTAGGGGAAGATAACTCGAAAAGAATAATAATTGCTGTAACCTGCCGCTCGCAGCGTAGCGGGGACAGGTGCGGGCGGCCAGCGCTTGAAACCACATCGCTCAGCCCGTCAACCCCATAAAACTTGCTGCGTCTGCAGGTTTCATTCGCAATGAGGAGCCGATCGGTTTGTTCTTCATGGGCTCTAACCACATCGGCTCCACCCTTCAGTGGTCCCCTCCTCACAGAACGAAGGCGAAAGACGCGACTAGTGAACTTTTACAAATTTCATAACGGAAGCCTCATCATCAACACATGCCACAAACCCTTTCAGAATCTGCACCCAAAGGAGCCCGACGGTCCCATCCAGCAACATACCACCTTTCCAGCCGCAGGACTCCCTACAGACAGAAATCCTTCTTCCCCCAGGACCATACCCGACTGGAACAGCCTTCCTGCTGAGTTGCCCTCAGCCCCACCCTGGAGGGCTTCAAAACCCTAATCTGATCCCACACCCCCAAAAAAAGCCACAGTCCCATGAGAAGGGCGTGTACAAGAAATCCTATTGATTTACAAAAGTTAAAGACAGTATGTTAACACACATACATCATTCATGACACCAACAGCAACAAAAATTATGATACAGCGACCGCCCCGACCTCGAATGCCTCATACAAAAAGACGCAAAAGTTTACCTTATGGTGTCGCTGTTTTCAGAGAGAGAGAGAGAGAGAGAGAGAGAGAGAGAGAGAGAGAGCGCTAAGTGACACCAAGAGGTAGAAAACTACATCGAACCTGTCTGGTTTTTCAAGGTGACCCAGCTGTTCATTTGAGTAATTCCAAATCCTATCTACGGTTGAGTAAACTTTTCCTGTCTCCCATGTCAGCCTGCGGTCAACGTGTCTGTCTGTCTGTCTTCCCTGCCTAACTGTCTGTCTGTCAGCCTATCTCTATGTCTACTGTCTGTCTGTCTGTCTGTCTCTCTCCGTCTCTCTCTCTCCTCTCTCTCTCTCTCCTCTCCACCCTCTCTCTCTCCTCTCTCTCTCCAACCCTCGGTCAGAGAGCAGCAACTCTCTTTCTCTCTCTCTCTCTCTTTCTCTGCTGTCAACTTTCTCTCTCTCTCTCTTTGAAAACCTTTCTCCTCTCCCTTTCTCTCTCTCCTCTTTCTCTTTCTCTCTCTGTCTCTTTCTCTCTCTCTCACATATTCTGTGGTCAGCTCTCATCTCCTTCGGTCTATCTCTCTCTCTCTCTCTCTCCTCTCCTCTCTCCTACACACACTGCTCCTCCTCTCTCTCTCTCATCCTCTCTCTCCCTGTGTCAACTCTCTCTCTCTCACTCCGAGTCTGTTCGGTTCTCTCTGCACTCTCTCTCATCTCTCTCTCTCTCTGTTCTCTCTCTCTCTATCTCTCTCTCTCGTCTCTCATCTCTCTCTCTCTGTCTCTCTCTCTCTCTCTGTCCACTCTCTCCTCTCTCTCTCTCTCTCTCTCCTCTCTCTCTCTCTCTCTCTCTCTCTCTCTCTTCACCTTCACACACACACACACACACACACACAACACACACACACACACACACACACACACACACAGCACCACACATATTCTGTGGTCAGCTCTCTCTCTCTCTCTGTATCTTTTAGTCAGCCTCTCGCTCTCTCTCTCTCTCTCTCTCTCTCTCTCTCTGTCTCTCTCCTCCTCTCTCCTCCTCTCTCTCCAATCTCTCTCTTCTCTAAAATATCCTGAGGTCAGCTCTTTCTCATATTCTGTGGTCAACTTTCTCTCTCCCCTCTCTCTCTCTCTCTCTCTCTCTCTCTCTCTCCTCTCTCTCTCATCTCCCCTCTCTCTTCGTCTCTCTCTCTTCTCTCGCTCTCCTCTCTCTCTCTCTCTCCTCTCTCTCTCTCTCTCCTCTCTCTCTCTCTCTCTCTCCGTCTCTCTCTCTCTCCCTCACATATCCTGTGGTCAGTTCTCCTCTCTCTCTCTCTCTCTCTCTGGTCAGTTCTCTCTCTCTCTCACTCACTCCTCTCTCTCTCACACACACACACACACAACACATTTCCACACACACATTTCTTTCAATTCTCTCTCTCTCCCTCCCTCCCTCTCACACACACACACACACACACACACACACACACACACACACACATACACACACACACACACACACACACACACACACACCACACACACACACACACACACACACACACACACGTGTGACTTTCTCAAGGGAGATCAGGTGCATGCATACTGATCGGCATCAAGCCCCCCCCCACCCCCAACCCCCCAAGCCATCCCCCCCCACCCCCAAGTCACCTTCAGACCATCTCCCGTGTCAAAGGTGTGAAGTCTCTCGCCCGCACACGTTTCGTCCAGCTAAACCTAACTTAGGCACGGTCGCGTGCGCCCGTTTCTGGCAAAAAGGGGGGAGATAAACGGCTGTCACGTGATGTAATACAGCCCCCCCCCCCCCTCCTCCCTCCCCCTCCCTGCCCCCATCCTTCCTCCCCTCCATCCCAGGTCCCTGTCGCTCATCCCCCCCCCCTCCCCCCACCCCCCCCCGCCCGCCTCCTTCATCTCCCACTCCCCCCGTAGTGTTACGCGTAACGTAGGCGTGCTTGGCATTTTTCTCGCTGAATTAATCGAGTTAGTTTGAGAGTCATTAGTGTTAGCTGTCTGGATGGGAGGGCGAAAGGTGGTATGTGGGACACACATACATACATACATGTATACATTCACACATCGTGGGAAAGGTGTATGTTCGGCCTGGAGGGTGGGGGGAGGGGGTAGGAGGTGGGGGTGGAGGTATCTGAGTCTGATGACTGAGCGTGACAAATCAGTCGTTTGGAGAGGGTGGGGTGTGTGTGGGGAGGAGGGGGGGAGAGTGATTAATTTGAGACATGTTCGTGACGGTGCGGGTGCGTGGTCACATGAAAGCATGAACTTGCACGCACATAATGTACGCGTACATGAAAAGGGCACGCGCGCGCGAAAGCCCCGAATGCAACGCGCGCGTTCAGTCACGCAGCATCACGCGCGCGCGCGCACCTGCGTGCACACCCACACCCACACAGATACAGGCACAGGCACAGAGAGAGAGAGACAGAGACAGAGAGACAGACAGACAGAGACAGAGAAAATCAATATATCTGTCCCATAAAACACTGTAAATGATATATTCCAAGATAAATCAGATCCACCAAACATACACTGATATTTACTTTCTCCATCATATCACCACACACATCACCGTCGTCATCATCGTGTGTCTGTACGTTCGTTACCAAGCCTCTGAACAAGTTAAACTGACTGTCCATGATCAGAGAGAGAAGGAAGCAGCCAGCAAAGAAGGAAGAAGGAAAACAGAGAAACGTCATATGGTGACGAGAAGACGAATCATCAAGGCTCTGTTCCAGGAAAAAAAAAAAAAAAAGGTACCAGCAGGACTTAGACTTTCCCGAATGAGCGCCACTACCATCTCACACGAACAACAGTTGTTTTTTTTTTTTCAAAGAATCTTGCGCTTGGAAGACGTTTGTTCTTTGCTTTTTAGGGGACGCACATAATCTTCTTCAAAGACGGTAGTGTTTCTAGGATACACATGATATGGTCTTCAACATCACCTGTATCAGTAAGACGAATGTCGTACGGTTTTCAAAGAATACAGTGTTTCGGCGACACGCCATATGTTTTTGTATGTTTTTTTTTTCAGAGACGATAGTCAGTGGAGGACGCAGATCATATCTGTTTCTAAGATG
>JADBJO010001046.1:392985-397985 GCA_016801955.1 Conus betulinus | reverse complement strand
ACCCGGAGTACAGAAGGGAGTGGTCTGCTTCTTCTCATTCCTGTGTTGACCACCTTCGTCGATTATGGATGATGCGGAGGGTGATAAGAGGAGGGTTGCTTTGGGTGCAGTGGATTTAGGTCGCGTGTTGTTTGTTTGTTCCTCTCTCTACCTTTGATTGGGATTGTAATGGGAAAAGGTTCTCTGTCTGTCTGTCTGTCTGTCTGTCTGTCTGTCTGTCTCTCTGTCTCTCTCTCTCTCTCTCTCTCTCTCTCTCTCTCTCTCTCTCTCTCTCTCTCTCTCTCTCTCTCTCTCTCCTGTGTCTCTCTGTGTGTGTGTGTGTGTGTGTGTGTGTGTGTGTGTGTATTTATGTGTGTGTGTGCGTGTGTGTGTGTGTGTGTGTGTGTGTGTGTGTGTGTGTGTGTGTGTGTGTGTGTGTGTGTGTGTGTGCGTGTGTGTGTGTGCGTGCGTGTATGTGTGTGTGTGCGTGTGTGTGTGTGTGTGTGTGTGTGTGTGGTGTGTGTGTGTGTGTGTGTGTGTGTGTGTGTGTAGACTCGCGCGCGCGAGTGTGTGTGCGTGGTCTTTTTATACATTCAAAGATGTTTCACGTCATTTTCCTTGTGATCATGATTCCTCCAGTCAAATTCCCAACAAAAATAATCGGACAGTCGACGTCCATCTGCAGAGAACAACTGAAATCAGGCTATCGTGAGCGCACCTACCAAAGGAGACCCTCGCACTACTATGAATCACCATCAGTGATGGTTAGTTGCGTCCCTTTGATCTAAAACATATGCAGCGTATGTCGACAGGTGGCCCCCTCATGACGTTCTGTCTAGATATAGGTCTGTTAATGGTTATGTTCATTCTTCATTTTCGTCTCTCTCACCAACAGCGAAATGTTTTTTTTTTTTCCCCCTGCTGTATTTGGTGAAATATACGTTCAAAGAAAAAAAAAAAAGGAAGAGTGAATGTACGAATGACTGAGTGATGAAATGATAAACCAAAGAAGGAAAGAAAGGAAGAATGAATGCATGAATGAGTGAATGAATAAAAGAAGAAAAAAAAAAAGGGGGAGGGGGTTGATGGAGGGAAGAAATCATAGCTGAACTGAAATGATAAAATGACTACATAAATCAATGAATGAATGAACGAATGATTAAGTGGGTAGACAGATAGATAGATAGACTAAGTAAATGAATAAGTAAGTAAATAGATCTATAAAGAAACGAATGAAATAAAATGTAAATAAGTAAAATCATAAAAAGCATGAATAAGTATATGGTTAAATAGATAAGGAAATAGAATGCTTCACTCGCACTTTCTACAACTTCCTTTTGGGCTGATTGATAATGAATATAAGCACAATCAATACGCTATGCGAGTTTCTCCAGCGACAAGAAAAACACGCTCAGTGAATAGTAGTATAATACTGAGAGAGTACGTACCCCGACAAAAACCGAATAGTTCTCTTATTGAAAAACAACAACAACAACAACAACAACACAACAAAAACAAAAACCCTGCATATTGACGTCACCAGAGTTTTATACAAAATGTCAACTTTCACGTTGTAGAGGGCGCACGTGTGATGACTAAAGACAAAGAATCGTCATTAAGAATAATGACGTCGTTCGTGCTTTGTTTGAATGCGACGTCTTCCTGTGAATGGGGCGGTCTTCCGTCCTATTGTAAATCATTTCAAAGTCTTGGGTATGACAGAGATTTCACGGATCCTGGATCTGCAGTTTGATCCGGATTCGCACGAAAGATCCCCGCGCCCCCCCAAATTTGGTGGGTTTCGTCCGAGGACCACACATTCCATCTGTTGACAATGTACGGTTGACATAAGTTCAATACTTTTTGCGAATACCTCTGCTGACAGATAAAAGAAAATAAACAGGCACGGGTGACAACAAAACGTCCTCTATGGAAGTAAAAAAAAAAAAAAAAAAAAAAAAAAAAAAAAAGGAAAAGCGCAAAGGCAGAATTGAAATACCATAGTTGGCGAAGCACAGGTGAGTGAACAAACAAAACTACTACACACACACACACACACACACACACACACACACACACAAAAAGTAAAGCAAAAACAACGATTGTACCAACATACAGATTACTTTTTTTTCTTTTTAAGTACAGTGTGCTATATAAATTGCATTCAGAATCAGAAAGTCGAATATTAAAACAAAATGTAAAAAAAAAAATTTTTAATTCTGAAATACAGCATCCCAACGAACTACAGCGCGCCGCACGTCCAACATAAATTTATCAACACAACAAAAAAAAAAGCCATCTGCGACCGTAATCTTTGTTATGCCTGCGAACGACCCAGACCGGTCAGATAAGATCATCTGAACGTCATCTGTAAAACGGTCACTGTCACCATAAAACAGTTTTGGTTGTGGCAGTTATCGCCCTTGTCACGGACAAGATGGCGACATTTCATTTCCGGCAAGAGAACCAAATTAACTGCTCTTCTCAAAGCGCTTAGGCGAACAAGAACGAGAACAAAGCCGATTAACGACTTCTGTCGTACGTGATTATCAGCAAGTCTGTCGTCGTTCGCTTTGTTGACCAAGCTAGGCAGCTAAAACAGTACATTTCCGACAGAGAGAGAGAGAGAGAGAGAGAGAGAGAGAGAGAGAGAGAGAGAGAGAGAGAGAGAGAGAGAGTTTGTGCTTGTTGTTAAACGTCGTACCGCATTTTGTGCTATACAAGGCAGATGGTGTCTTTTATTGGGTTAATAAATTCATCTGGCTGGACAGAGCGGTGACAAAACGTTTTTTTTTTAATGACCCATTAACTTCCTGGTGGTCAGCGCGGTGCATCTGGCCTTTCTCTGCTGTGTCCCGGGACTGTTAAGGCCAGGGGTTCGTTGCTGATTCCTTTGTGAAGTCGCAGGTGTGCGTCCATGATACTTCTCTGCACAAGTAGCCTATTGCTGTCTGTGTGTTTACTTGTGTGTGAGTGAGTGTATTTCTCGCTGAGTGTGTGTATGTTTCTCTCTCTCTCTCTCCCTCTCTCTCTCTCTCTCTCTCTCTCTCTCTCTCTCTCTCTCTGTGTCTCTAATTCTCTGTCTGTCTGCCTGCTTGTCTGTCTGTCTGTCTGTCTGTCTGTCTGTCTCTCTGTCCTGCCTGTCTGTCTGTCTCTCTCTCTCTGTCTTTCTCTCCCTCCCCCCCCTCTCTCTCTCTCTCTCTCTCTCTCTCTCTCTCTCTCTCTCTCTCTCTCTCTCTCTCTCTTGCCAGCGTGTCATTTTGCGCCCCCTCCCTCCTTCTGTCATGTTGTTTTCATTGTTGATGCTCTTTGTTCATGGCTGGTGTCGCTGTTGTTGCTGCTGAGCTTTTAATGTTATTACCGCTATGATTTTGTTACTGTTATTGTCATTGGCGTCTTTCTTCTTCTTCCTCCTCTTCCCCTCCTCATCTTCCTTCTCCTCTCTCTTCTCTTCCTGGTCCCTTCCCTCCTCTCTTGGTCTTCCTGATCTCCCCCCCCCCCCCCCCGCCCCCCTTCCTTACTCTTTTTGGAGTGGAGGGGGAAAGGAGGGATTGGTGAGAGCGTGAAGGAATTAAGAGGAGAAGGGAGTGGGGGGGGGGGGGGGGAGGAGATTTGGGGAATGGGAAGGGGGAAGTAGATTTGGCGGAGAGAGGAGGGTGTACACCTTCTTTTTCTCCTCCTCTCTTCTTTTTCTCCTCCTTGCCGTTCTTCTCTTCTCCTCTCCTCCTCCTCCTCCTCCTCCTCTTTGTCCTGCTTTGTTCTTCCTCCTCCTTTCACCCTTCACTTTTTTGCTTGTTTCTCTTCCTCCTCCTCATCTTCTGTATCCTCTTTTCATCATCTGCCTCGTCGTCGTCGTCGTCGTCGGGCGTCGTCGTTGTCGTTGTTGATCGTCGACGCATGGTGATCTCTTTTGGTCTTCTCCAATGTCAGTCATGGAGAACAGTGACGAAACACGAGAAGTGTTTCCCATGGCCATGAGAGAAGGGTACCCAAAGGGAACTGGAGATGTCCAGTGTCCTAGGGTTTCCCTGCTGGCAGTCACGGGAAATCAAGCCTGGGAAACGTTTTCCTTTCTCTTCTCTCTCTCTCTCTCTCTCTCTCTCTCTCTCTCTCTCTCTCTCTCTCTCTCTCTCTGTGTTAGATCTCACTTTCTGTATTCTGCTGTTGCCTTTCCATCATCAAAGACTTCTTTGAAGAGGTGAAAATACTCCACCGTTTTTGCCCCACGTTATCGATGGTTTCTCCGTCGGAATTCAGAATTCACCCTCACCGTCATCCCGACTCCTCTCTGTCCCCTTCCTCTTCTCTTCAATTCTCCCTCTCCTCTTCTCGTACTCTATCTTCCGCTTACAACCCCCCCCCTCTCCCTCTCTCTCTCTCTCTCTCTCCCCCTCTCCCCTCCACTCTCTCTCCCTCCTCTCTCTCTCTCTCGGCCTCTCTCGTGTACTCTCCTCTGTCTCTCTCTCGCTCTCTCCCTCTCTCTCTCTCTCTCTCTCTCTCTGCTGACACGCAATGGAACTCCGCAGCCCTCCTCATCAACATCGTTTTACATCAAACGAAGACACCGAGCTTTATTGTACTGTTGTCCAAATGGCCTTATGTTCAGTGATCAGTCGTATACCATTGTCCAAATGGCATAATCTTCAGTGATCTATCATGTACCATTGTCCAAATGACATAATTTTCAGTGATCTATCGTGTACCATTGTCCAATGACATCGTTTTCAGTGATATATCGTGTACCATTGCCAGAATGACATGATGTTCAGTGATCTATCGTGTACCATTGTCCAAATGACATAGTTTTCGATTCTTCCTCCGCTTTTCGTATGGGCTTCAAATGCATTTGGGTCCATTTCTTCTTTTCTTGGGTCATGTTGTTGTTGTTGCTGCTGCTGCTGTTGTTGTTGTCATTCTTGTCGTTGTTGTTGCTGCTGCTGCTGCTGCTGCTGCTGTCGCTACTGCTGCTGCTGCTGCTGTTGCTGCTGCTGCTGCTGCTGCTGCTGCTGCTGCTGCGGTCA
>JADBJO010001046.1:380485-385485 GCA_016801955.1 Conus betulinus | reverse complement strand
TTCACACCCCAACTTTTATTACTTATACATAGATAAGAAATGGCGTTACACTTCCATAGGCTGTGTTTCAGTTCTCATTGGACTACCACAATGAGGGGTCCCTTCCTCACCCCTACTTTACTCGCTTGCACTCTGTGCAGCAAGCTTAAGTTGGCATACAGGGGTTCTGTCTAAGTTACACTGAATGTATATGATTACTATACATCCACCCTGCTTGTGAATACCCAGTATTGTAGCCAGGGTGGTACTCATAGACAGGTTCTCACTGTTTCATCATAAAGTGAGGGTAAGGGTCTGATGAGTTTGAGTCCAGGTGGTAAGCAAACTTAGCTTTGCTTCGGAGAAGACAGTTGTTCTCTCCTGTGGCTGGTGACTGCCCCTCTGGTGTAGATCTGTTGTCTGGTGTCACCCTGGTTTCTGGCGAAGTCCCAGCTCCTGGTTCACTGTGATGTGCAGCGCAGATGACCAGGATCCCAGTTCTGTGATAAAGAGAACTTGATCTGTAGATGAGAATCTGGTGGCTGGTCTGTCGAGTGCACACATTTACCCTTTTCCTCTGTCTTTCAGAAGGGTTGTGAGACTCAGCCAGCAAAGTTTTTTCTCTATGGTAGAGTTTCTGCTACAACTATTAACCTCCACTTTTGTTTAATGGCTAAGTGAAGCTCACAAAAGGATAGGAGACAGTAATACAATGTTACAGTTTTTAGTTTAAACAACTCTTCCATGTTTCATATGAATTAAATCACACTGACTTGGGCTATGCTTAGTCCAAGTACACATGTGGTGTAGACTTAAAGTCACACACACTACAAATCATTCCAATAATCACCAGTATTTGTAAATCAGAGTAGCAGTTTTTTTACCTAGCACAGGCATACTGTTTTCCTGATCAAAATTAATCATTGAATTATTATCTTAACAGACAGGGTTGCATGCTGACAAAAGTCAGGGTGAACACAAAGAGCAGTGATCAGATTGTTAACAAAGAATCAAAACCACTGGGAGAGAGCTTTTGCCATATGATGGCAAGCAAACTACTACACAAAATAATCATTCATCAGTTTGATAAATGTTGCTAAGCATTTGTACAAAGTTACAATGTTAACACACACAGCATACATAAAAATCATACATAGATTCAAAAATGTAAAACAGAGTCCCAACTCACTTTTCCTGGGAATGAACAGGGAATGACTTGAGATCAAGGAGTTACCAAGAGTTTTCCTAGGTCTTCTCTGTCCCTTTGTCTTCCTCTGCTCGTGTCTACAGGCAGTCCTGAGGGGTCAGTGAAGTTGCGCCTGTGTGTGTCTGCTATATGACTCTCTCTCACTTGCCGAATCAAAATTTCGACAAACTGTCATTCACCCATCAGGGGGAGAGAGGGGGAGGGATTTAGTCTAGTCACCAATCACCTCGGAAATTGTTTGAACCTAAGCGGCTCGGGATAATTTATGCATCCGTAGAGTTGTCCGTGAGCCCCAGTTAATTTATGCGTCTGCACAGGTGTCTGCGAAGACGGGGACCGTAGGTATGAAAGGGGGGGTGGGGGGGGGGTGTGTGGTGGTGTCGGTGGAGAACGCGGCAACATGCCTTTGTGTCGCGGGGTAGAGGGGGGGGGGGGGAGGGGTGAGACGGGCTATTGTTAGAATGCATGCCCCACGCTGTGCGCTGTTAGTGTCGCACCGCATGGGGAGGGAGGGTTGAGAGAGGGGAAGGGAGTAGGCTGATAAGAACGTAAGGCGGCAAACATTTACCGTGACGCAAGTTTTCTTGTAGCACATAGTCAAGTCGTGCGACTCACACCATTCTAAGAGGGGGAAGGGGGTGGGGGGGGGGGGGGTGGTGAAGGGGTTTGAGAGGGGAGGGTGGGCATAGATTTGAAATCTTTTTTTTGGTTTGGTGTTTTAGTGGAGCCGATCGGATGGTGTTGTCAAGCGTCACGTCACAACGATAAGCATCAGACTTGCTCATTTTTCAATATCTATTTAATCAGCAGCAGCAGCAGCAGCTGCGGCATCAACAGTAATAGAGCAGTGGCAGCAATAGGCAGAGATGCTGCTGCTTCTATGGTGAGAAGAGTCATAATTAATGAGGAAATATTTTCAGCCAGATCCCTCTGTGGGAAACGTTTATTCCAAATAGGTATAATTGTCACAAAAATTGCGTGGTGCTTGTTTATTCCTTAACAAGTGGATCTCTAAATGCAGATGTTCCTTTGTTTTACATTTCTCAAATTCGATTGGATGGTTTGGTTAGCTGGCTGGCTGAATGGGGGGCTGGCTGGCTAATTGGTTGACTGGTCGGTAGATTAGCTGGCTGACTACTTTGTAGCTGATTTGCTGATTGCTTGTGCTTGTTCGATTGACTTTTTGGGGATGGATAAGAAAAGGACTGAGTGGGGAATTCGAAAATACGTTAGAAAATACGCACATGTACACATCTTTAAATATAGATAGATAGATAAATAGACAGATGAACAAATACATACATACATGAATAAATAGATTTTAAAAATCAATAAATAGGTAAAGGCGGACTGGCGAAGCGAACCAAACCAATGAAGACTGAACCACCTGCAGGCCCCAGCTCTCCCCCTCTCCTCTCCCTTCTCCCTCTCCCCTCCCCTCTCCTCTCTCCAGTCTCCGTTTCCCTCGCCGGTGACACGTTTGACACATTCGTGATGGGCGGTGGTGTGTGAAGATTGCCGGTAGGATGACTCTCTAGACTCCTCAGTATAGGACTCTAATCTGACCTTAACCTTGACCTGCCCTAATCAAATCCTAAGCCTAACCTAACCTACCCTAACTGCATGAATCCTTATTAACAGAAGAAAGAAGAAGAAAAGAAGAAGAAGAAGAAAAGAAGAGAAGAAGAAGAAGAACAACAACAACAACAACAACACAATAGCAATAACAATAACACAAAACAACAACAGATGAAGAAGAAGAGAAGGAAAGAAAAGAAAACGAAAAAAAAAAAAAAAAAAAAGAAAAGGAAAGGAAAAAACACACACACACACACAGAACAGAACAGAAAAGAAACATCACTGATGTATTGTCCTTGCAGTGCGGGACTAGTGGAGTTTCCTTCTCTTTGCTACGTGAGTGAGTGAGTAAGTGAGTGAGTTCTTTAATTTAGAGTCTTGCCACACGTTGTGATATTAGTTAGACTTCAAAACAGAAAAGGAGCGCAGGGAAGGGGGGCGTTAATAAAAAAAACAAAATCTATTAATTCGATGCATGGAAGCACTTCTGCTATTTGCACAGTTTCTGGTTGGTGGGTTATTGTTTGATAGAATCATGCACAGTCGCATCCACGTTCGATTCTTTGGTTATAATGAAGTTAATATTGAACAATGAAAAAAAAGAATATGGTCCACTGATAGAAGATTTGAACAAATCGCATGCTACATTTAGGGAAAATTTGGTTTTCCACGAATGGAGTCGAAGCTTGTATATCAAAGATGACAAATATCGGGGCCATGATAAGATTTTATACCTGCTTTGCTACGTCGAGAAAGGAAAGAGTGCTCGCCCTTTCCTATGCCTCTTAACTCACTTCCACTCCCTTCCCTTCTGTCTAGTCCTTCGACACGTCGAGAAAAGAGCGAAAAAAACAGCACTGTATATAGGCTGCCCCCCTCTCCCCCCCCCCCCCCCCCACCCCCCCCCTCCTCTCACTCACACCCACACTTTCTCCTGCCCCTTCCTTCCTTCAGTACTTCACCCTGTTTATGATGACCGCGCCCAGAGACGTTTGTGACAGGCGAGTGAAACTGACCTCTCATGTAAGATGAGGAGAAAGAATATTGTTCTTCCCAGTCAGTTTCCTGGTCCTTTACCGGTTCCGTTTTCCGTTACGGCCGGATAACTCTTCCAGTGACTGGCTAAGTTTCTTGAGACTGTTTTTTTTCTCCCCCTTTCGTAGGAAAAGGACCACCAGGACAGACGGAGAAAGAGAGAGAAGCAGACAGAGAAACAGAGACAAACAGAACAGGGAGAGAGAGACAGAGAGAGGATGATGAATATAGAGAAACCGATTTCTAGACATACAATGGAGACACAGCTGAGAGAGAGAGAGAGAGAGAGAGAGAGAGAGAGAGAGAGAGAGAGAGAGAGAGAGAGAGAGAGAGATTCAGATAGAGATAGACAGACACAGACAGAACGCAGAGCCGGTCGAGGAGGAGAACGGGAGGGGAGGGAGGGGGGGGGGGGGGGGGTTCTGGACACCCTTCTTTCCCCCCCCCCCCCCCCCCCCCCCCAGCCCACTGGCACAAAATGGCATTTTTGGCAGGACTTTCCCGGTACCATACACTGAGGCGGATCCTCTAAGCTTCCCTGCAGGCATCTCACCTCCTATATGATTACAACTGCCCCTGGAACAGAGAGGAAAAGGGGGCGGAGAGCAAGACGGAAAGAGAGACGAGACAGACCGCGGGGACGGGGACAACAATGCCAGAGATACTGACAAAGACACAGGGACATAAAGCAAACAGATCGATAGGCCAACACCGAGAGAGAGAGAGATAGAGAGAGAGAGAGAGAGAGAGAGAGAGAGAGAGAGATGAAACGTTTCGGGTAGATTAAGATATAATTCTAAACTGAAGAGAGAGAGAGAGAGAGAGATATAGAGAGAGAGAGAGAGAGAGTAGCTGAGATGAAAACGTTTTGGGTAGATTTGAGATGTAATTCTAAACGGGTTCCGAAGAGAGAGAGAGAGAGAGAGAGAGAGAGAGAGAGAGAGAGAGAGAGAGAGAGAGAGAGAGAGAGATATGAAAACGTTCGGTTAGATTAGGTATAAACTCCTAATCCTAAAAACGGGTTCCGAAGAGAGAGAGAGAGAGAGAGATGAGAGAGAGAGAGAGAGAGAGAGAGAGAGATGTCTGCATTGATTAAAGAACCCATTCTCAACCGGCTCGGTAGTGTAGTGGTTATCACGCTCGCCTCACACGCGAGAGGTCCTGGGTTCGACCCCCAGCCGAACCAGATTTTTGTTTCTTC
>JADBJO010001046.1:367985-372985 GCA_016801955.1 Conus betulinus | reverse complement strand
GGCCGCCCTTGCTGTCTAAGCGTCTCGTCTGAAAACCTGACCATGCTCAATTCCCGACAAAAAAGGCGCGGGTTCTCACTCTTGCGCCGATTTACCTGGAGGGTCACACTTGTCGAGGGTCAGTAAGCGAGCGCAAGAACGAGCGCTGGAGCGAGATCCACTCGCCGTGTGTGATACGGGCTTTACTTAAAACAGACCTGCGATTGCCTAATCTTGTTTTGAGTGCTTCCGCAGCAAGAAAACCAGATGGATAGTTCGTTTGACGGTCAGAAAATGTTAAAAGAGAGCTGGACAGAAGGTCTTCAGAAAAACTCCTCCCCCCCCCCCCCCCCGCCCCCCCCCCCCCCCCCCCTCCCTCCCCCCCCCCCCCCCCCCCCCCCCCCCCCCCCCCCCCCTCCAACAAGGTTTTGTTGTTTTTTTTTTTTTTCAGCCCTGAACTTCTTACACTTAAAGAAGGGCCAGTGCACATTCAGGTCATGACTCCCATATGCTCTTCTGCTGCCAGATTTTTTTCCTCCCTTACTGCTGCCCAGAATCTGACCCCAACAAGTTCTGGATGGGTGAGCACCTGTAGTCGTAGCCATTTTTTTTTATGGAGGTCTCACTCACATCCCTATGGCCTATCAGACATATGTTCGAAGTCGGGAGGTAAGAAAAAAAACTTCAGGGACAGCTTGACAGCAGAAGGTCTTCAAAGAAAAAGACCTCCGTCAGACAACTTTTTTCGGCCCTCAACTCCTTATACATTTAAGGAACTGGCCCTAAACTCCTTATACATTTAAGGAGCTGACGCTGAACTCCTTATACATTTAAGGAGCTGGCCCTGATCTCCTTAAACATTTAAGGAGCTGGCCCTAAACTCCTTATACATTTAAGGAGCTGGCCCTGATCTCTCTACACATTAAGGAGCTGGCCCTAAACTCCTTATATATTTAAGGAGTTGGCCCTAAACGCCTTATACATTTAAGGAACTGACGCTGAACTTATACATTAAAGGAGCTGGCCCTAATCTCTCTACACATTTAAGGAGCTGGCCCTAAACTCCTTATGCATTTAAGGAGCTGGCCCTAAACTCCTTATACATTTAAGGAGCTGGCCCTAAAACTCCTTCTACATTTAAGGAGTTGACGCTGAACACCTTACACATTTAAGGAGCTGACGCTGAACTCCTTATACATTTAAGGAGCTGGCCCTAATCTCTCTACACATTTAAGGAGCTGGCCCTAAAAACTCCTTACACATTTAAGGAGCTGGCCCTAAACTCCTTATACATTTAAGGAGCTGACGCTGAACTCTTTACACATCTAAAGAGCTGCTGTTTACACATTTCAGGAGCTGACGCTGAACTCTTTACACATCTAAAGAGCTGACCCTGTTTACACATTTCAGGAGCTGACCCTGAACTCTTTACACATCTAAAGAGCTGACCCTGTTTACACATTTCAGGAGCTGACCCTGAACTCTTTGCATATCAAAGGAGCTGACCCTGAACTCTTTACACATCAAAGGAGCTGACCCTGAAACTCTTTACACATCAAAGGAGCTGACCCTGAACTCTTTACATATCAAAGGAGCTGACCCTGAACTCTTTACACATCAAAGGAGCTGACCCTGAACTCTTTACACATCAAAGGAGCTGACCCTGAACTCTTTACACATCAAAGGAGCTGACCCTGAACTCTTTACACATCAAAGGAGCTGGACCGGATGTAGATCAGGACTTCCAGATAGCCTTCTGCTGCCAACGTTTCAAGGAAATTTTAAATCCTGTGAATGTCGATTCACATACACATATGGGCGAAAATCAAAGAGCTCTGTATACCAGCAGCAGCACCACCACCACCACCACTTCCCTTCCCTTTCCTTCTTTCTTCTTCGCCTTTTCTCCCCCTCCTTTACAAATCAAAGAAAACGTATGTTCGTTGTAACTTGCAAAGTGAGGTGGAAGAGGGGCGTGGAGGGGGGAGGGGTAGTGGTGGTGGGAATGGGTTGTATAACGAGAGAAAGCGAGGGAAAAAATCTTCACGTGGGGGACGTGTTCAAACAAGCCACGTGACGATGCACGTGACCACGTCCAAGTCATGGAGCGTGACAAAATAGAGAGAGAGAGAGGTGGGGAAGGGGGGGGGGGGGGCTGAGGGGCGGGAGAGAGAGAGAGAGAGAGAGGAGGGAGGGAGGAAGAAAACGGTACCAATGGGACTGACCGGTCCAAGGTCACTGACCGTCATCCATTTGTCACTCACTGCTCGCTAGCCAGTGGTCTGTTGGTTTTTCTCTTCATGCTTCGCTTCCCGCGTGAAAGATATTCCGCGGACACAAATAAATAAGCATGGACTCGGTGTTGGTGGGGTGGTGATGGTGGTAGTAGTGGTGGTGGTGGTGGTGGTGTGTGTGTGTGTGTGTGTGTGTGTGTGTGTGTTTCAGCTACAATACAGATGTGTGTGAGCAACTTTCCACCCACTAATCTTTAATGTTATCTCTACCACAGAGAGAGAGAGAGAGAGAGAGAGAGAGAGAGAGAGCATGGCATGTTGAAATTTGTGAAGCGCCTCGTGCGTTAGTTACAATGCTTGGATGGGTGTTACAGAAATTATCCACAACTAGTATCCTTCTCATGGTTATTATCATTATCGGCGGCAATGTTCCGATCACAACTCCCTGTCCCGTCTTGCCCCCCCCCCCCCCCATCCCCCATCCTCCCCAGTCCCTCCTCTCTCCACCCCTTCTTTTCATCACCCCCCCCCCCCCTTGGTATTCCTCCCTCCTTCCAACCCCTGTACCCACAACCACAAATGGAAAACGTGCAGGTGAGGCAAAATGTTTACAGATTCAAATTATATCATTTGCGTCGACAATAACAGCAACAAAGACTTTAAACAAATGAACATGTGCATATCTTTTGCGTTGTGTCCCCGTGGATTCCGTCACTGGTCCAATGGTCATCGCCGAGCCGACCACGAAGGCTGCATCAAGGTTCCCCTCCCACTCCTACCCCCCCCCCACCCCTCTACCACGCGAACCTATCCTTCCTTTCACGCTCCCGGCGTCTCTACGGCAAAAATGTATGTATGTATGTATGTATGTATGTATGTGTGTATGTGTATGTATGTGTGTATGTATGTATATATGTACAAATGTGTGTATGTCTATATGTATGTATGTGTGTGTATATGTGTGTATATATGAAAATATATATATATATATATATACATACGTGTGTGTGTGTGTGTGTGTGTGTGTGTGTGACCATGCCTCGTGACAGAGCTCATTATTTGAAATGGTCTGGTCAGATTATGATTTGCCAGTTTGTTTGTTCGGTTTGGTCTGGTTTGGTTTTTTTTTTTTTTTTAATCCCTTCATTCATCACCCCCCCCCCCCCCCCCCCCCCCCACCCCACCCACCCCCGCCCCAATTTACACGCTTTCACTTTTGGAAATCCCTTGACGGAGTTGTGTGAAGAAGACCGGTTCACCTGCCTGTCACTGTCACTTCTAAACCGTGTCCTCACGCTTCGCCCAGCCTTTATCATCATCAGTACACAGTACATACAATCCACCATTGCAATTATAGTCGACCCCGCTCTCTCTAAGTTCAAACCATCTGCCCCTCACAAGTCCCCGCAAACCGCCACAAGTTCATTGCCAATGCTACTTGACTACTGCAGGCCTACTACTACTACTAGGCTACTCCATATTCACATCTTCTGTTGGCCATTCGGCCGGTGACACACCGGCTGACACGCGTGCCGCGTGTGTGAAGCAAGCCAGGCGCCACACGTGATGATGCCAGCCAACGAAAAGCGCGGGAAAAAAAGGAAAGAGAGAGAGAGAGAGAGAGAGAGAGAGAGAGGCGTGGCGGCTGCGCGCGCATTCTCCCAGTGGGGCTTTTCTTAGCCGAGGGGGAATGGAGGTGGGTAGTGGGGGGGGGGGGGGGGGGGGGGAGGGAGGGGAGCCCACCACCACAACTACGTCAGCACGGTTTCGCGCCAAAACCTCACGTGGCGCGAGCGGAGAAATCGCCCCAAAGAGAGAACTATCTGGTCGCACCCAGTACAACAGTGTGGACTGGTAGGCTAGGCGATCTCGTGACCGCAGTTTCGTCGCCTCTGGCTGGCCCGTCCCGCACAATATTCGGTTACAAAATAATGAATGTCGCTTCCTCCCCACCCCCCTCCTCCTCCTCCTCCTCCTCCCCTCCCCACCCCCCCCCCCATCCTCACCCACCAATCCCCCCCCCCCCCCCCCCCCCCCGTCCCCTACTCTCTCTTTTCAATCTTACCTCGGTTGTTGGTCTCATTTGTGTTTTTTCTTTCTACGTGTGTGTGTGTGTGTGTGTGTGTGTGTGTGTAGTGTGTGTGTGTGTGTGTGTGTGTGTGTGTGTGTTTATATAATAATACCTACAATACCAGTGCACATGCGTTTGTCAACGAAAACATTGATTGTAACTGATTTCTCTCTGTTATCTCCGTTTTCCTACTGTGAACTTTTGGGATATCCGCCATAATAATTCGTAGTCCCTATTTCTGCTGTTTTCCTCAGTCATATAGATAAATCTGTTGCCAGTTTCCTATCTTGATTCGACTTTATATTGAACGGCAACATTTGAACAGCAGCTAACACCATAGCGCTTCATGGTGTGTTCAAATGTTTCTAGTTACATTTGTGGCAAAGGCAATGACAGGAAACTACTGAAGTCGTAAACCTGAATAGAAGAAACAAAATATACCTACATACACACGCGCGTATATAAACAAATGCCTATATACATAGAGGCATAAATGTAAAAATGTACAAAAGCTAAGAAAAAAAAATAGTAGTGAGGAAACACTTAAAATAAACAAACAGAAAGTATGCGAACCACAATATTAATCTTTTATGCAACGTTAAGAGAGAGAGAGAGAGAGAGAGAGAGAGAGAGAGAGAGAGAGAGAGAGAGAGTGCTGGTCTAACAATTTCATTGTCATAGTCATATATAAATCAATTTATCGAAAGTTCATGTTT
>JADBJO010001046.1:360485-365485 GCA_016801955.1 Conus betulinus | reverse complement strand
AAGAGATTGAGGAGGGGAGGTGGGAAGGGGGGGGGAGGGAAGGAAGGAGACAGAAAGACAAAGCAAAGAGAAAACGACAGAAATGAACCTCATCACAAATTAGAATACATAAGATCAGACTTATCCCCGAACCTGTCTTCTACTATTAAAAAAGAAAAATGTCAGTCCACAAGTGACACGTCACTTTTCAATCCGGTCAAAAACTGACCTATCCAAGCGTGAACTGCACAAATTTCACCCCCCCCCCCCCCCCCCCCCCCCCCCCCCCCCCCCCCCAAAGCTTCAAGTCCATGACTTGAGATATAACACAGTGGCAGTTTATCTCGATATTCACTCGAATTGATAGTCAGATCTCCTGCTCAATACTCCCCCCACCCCCCTGCCCGATACTCCTCTCCCCCCATCCCTCCTCCCTCTTCCCTTCCCTTCCCTTCCCTTCCCTTCCCTTCCCCCTCCCCGCCTCGTTGGTGAAACTGACACTGTCTGTGTAGTAGATTTATCATTTGTTTCTCTATGAAACTGACCACGCCCGGAGTCGATTATGACCTTGACACAAAGAAAGAAGGGGTTGGGGGTGGGGGCGGGGGGGGGGGGGGGGGGGGAGAAGTGGAAGATGAAAATGAATCTTATTACACAAAAAGAAGGTTGGGACAAACCATATTGAAGGTTTATTTCATGTTGTGCCGTGACTGGTGTTTGTTGTAGTCATTTCCGATGGTAAATTAAGAAATCTGACGACGAAAAGTGAAGTTCTGGACTTCTCGTAATTGTTCTCAATGCATTGTTTCGGCTACTTCGTTTGTCATATGACTGTATATACACACGCACACGTAGATTTGCGTGCTCGCACATAGAAACACACACACACACACACACACACACACACACACACACACACACACACGGAGAAAAAGAGGATGAATAGTCTACTCGCGCTCACACACACACACACACGCACGCACGCACGCACGCACGAACGCACGCACATACACACACACACACACACACACACACACACACACACACACACGCACGCACGCACGCACGCACGCACGCACGCACGCACGCACGCACGCACACACACACACACACACACACACACACACACAGAGAGAGAGAGAGAGAGAGAGAGAACAGTCTGCAGTTGGTACGATGAAACCATTAGATGTGCAGGCCTACGTCACTCTCTTAACTCTGCATCAGAACAGCCGAACATGTCCCAACATGTTCCGCCGCTCCATAAAAGAACCTTTCTTCTTCTTCTTCTTCTTCTTCTTCTTCTTTCTTTTTCTTTTCTTTTTTTCCACGTCCTTTCTCCCTTCCACCCCCCTCTCCCTGCACCACTCCCCTCCCCAACGTGAAGGTAATCCGATTTTTTTTTTCCACCTACCCCTTCACCATCCCTAAACGTTTGGGTTTTTTTTTTTTTTTTTTTTTTTTTTTTTTTGACCGCACCCTCCACACCTCACCGCTCTCAAACCTCTGTCCTACCTTTCCCTCTTTTCCTTCTCTTCTTCTTCTTCCGCCGCCAGTCCCGCGCCACCACCCCCCTTCCCAACGTTCCACCCACCTTCTGTGTGTGTGTGTGTGTGTGTGTGTGTGTGTGTGTGTGTGTGTGTGCGTGTTGTGTTGTGTGTGTGTGTGTGTGTTGTGTGTGAGTGTGAGTGTGTGTGTGTGAGTGTGAGTGTGTGTGTGTGTGTGTGTGTGTGTGTGTGTGTGTGTGTTGTGTGTGTGTGTGTGTGTGTGTTGTGTGTGTGTGTGTGTGTGTGTGTGTGTGAGTGTGTGCGTGTTGTGTGTGTGTGTGTGTGTGTGTGTGAGTGTGTGTGTGTGTGGTGTGTGTGTGTGTGTGAGTGTGTGTGTGCGTGTGTGTGTCGCCTCTCTCTCTCTCTCTCTCTCTCTCTCTCTCTCTCTCTCTCCTCTCTCTCTCTCTCTTACACACACATGCACACATACATACACACACGCACGTGCGCACTCGCACTCACACTTACATACACACATACACATACACGCACGCACACACACACACACACACACACACACACACACACCACACACACACACACACACGTACAGGATACGCACACTACGAGTGTAGGTGCACTACATACGATCATGGTGCATTTTTTTTTTAAACATCTACACACACACACACACACACACACACACACACACACACACAGTCCAGGATGCGCACACGACGAGTGTAGTTCCACTACATATGATCATGGGACTTTTTTTTAAAAAAACATCTATTACGTTGACGTCATCGAGGTGACAGCCCTGATATGGCCTTTTGCGGTCGCTTGGCTATAAATAACTTGAATTGAATTGGGACTTATTTTTGTTTTTTACATGTGGTTTACTTGTCCTCACCCCCCCCCCCCCCCCCCCCCCCCCCACACACACACACACACACACACACACACACACACACACACACACACACACACACATCCTCCCCCTCCCCTCCCGTTCCCCATTCCACCTCAAACCCCCGCCACTCAAACACATGCACCCACACCCGTCCCATAATTCCAAGCCTTTCGACCATTACTACCCCTCCCACTCCCACTCCCCCCCACCCCCCCCACCCCTACCTTTCCCCCCCCCCCCCCCCCCCCCCCCCCCAACCCCGTCCACTCGTAAGACGCGCAAAGTCTTTTTTTTTTTTTTTTTTTTTCGCTGACGCACATGCACTATAGATAGAATAGATGAGGGAAGGCGGGAACGAACGAATGCACACACACACACACACACACACACACACTTGCCCAGTATATCCTGTTGTGTTTTTCTCTTCGGAGACAGAAAATTTAATCAGACTTTGATACGCACTGTGCTTTTCTTTCTGCTGCTAATGTTATGTTGCAAGATGTGACAACGCTGGGATTAGTTTAGTTTAGTTGAATGTCTCAACTTGATCATCTGTGCCCCACAAAACCTCTGGTTTTCATATGGCAATAAAGAACTGGGGAGACGAGGGATGGGAGGGACTGTAGTGTTGGGGTGGAGAACATGGGTACGCGTGGGGAAGAGTTGAGGGGGGGGGGGGTGGCCGCAGAGGGAGGCGGTGGGGGGTGGAGAGGGAACGAGGAGAAAAAGAAAGCATGGATTGGGTGGGGTGGACGCGCGCAGCGGGTAAACTCGGGAGTGGGGGGAAAGGGGCCTTATGTGGGGGGGGTGGGGGGGGGGGGGGGGAGAAAGGAGGAGTGGGGGCTGTCTCTGTGTGGGACGGCGAAGGGCTGTTTCAACAACATTATTTCGGATGCTTACGAAAGACCTCGAGTAGGCTACACACTGGACCCCGCGCATACAAACACACCCCCGTTTGCATACTTTTGTCAGCAGGCACGCGCGCGCGCGCGGGAACGCGTGTAAACACCCAATTCCTTTTGGCCACCCACCCCACCCCCCCCCCCTCCTACACACACAGAGAGAGATGCTTACACATTGTCTCTGTCTCTGTCTGTCTCTGTCTTTTCTCTGTCTGTTTGTCTGTCTGTCTGTCCGTCCTGTATAACTCTCTCTCTCTCTCTCTCTCTCTCTCTCTCTCTCTCTCTCTCTCTCTCCCTTCATCCTCTCTCTCTCTCTCACCTCATCCAACTCTCTCTCTCTCTCTCTCTCTCTCTCTCTCTCTCTCTCTCCTCTCTCTCTCTCTCTCTCTCTCTTCTCCCACCCCCTAAAAGTATAGAATACACACACACAACACACACACACACACACACACACACACACACACACACACACACACCTCGCCCCCACCCCCACCCCACCCCTACCACCACCTCCCCACACACACAGATGCTCGCACATTCTGTCTCTGTCCCCTTCCGTCTCCTCTGTTTCTGTCCGTCTGGCTGGACTCTCTCTCTCCCTTCCTCTCTCTCTCTCTCCTCTCTCTAGAGAGTATAGAAAGTGCATACTACGCCGCGCACACACACAACACACACACACCACAAACACCACCACACACACCACACAATCCCCCCTCCCCCACACACATACAGATGCTCACACATACTCTGTGTCTGTCTGTCTCTGTCTCTCTCTTCTCTCTCTCTCTCTCTCTCTCTCTCTCTCTCTCCCTAAAAGTATACCAATGTGCATACTACGCCCACAACCCCCCACCTCCAACCCTCACACCCACCATCCCCACACATACACGAGCTCATTCATTCTCTCACTGTCTCTGTCTCTGTCTCTCTCTCTCTCCTCTCTCTCTCTCTCTCGCTCTCCTCACACACACACACACACACACAACACACACTCACCACACACACACAAACATATGCATTCTCTCTCTGTCTCTGTCTCTGTCACTTCACTGTCTGTCTCTCTCACACTCTCTCTTCTCTCTTCTCTCTCACACACACACCACACACACACACACACACACACACACACCACACACACACACACACACTCAACTCTATTGAAAATGTTTAAGGAAAAAAAAAACTTTCTCCCCCCTCCCCCCCCCCAACCACAATCAGACAGACATTGAAGTCCTGAAGTCAGCCACCGATATAACTGAAGGGGGCGTGGGCCAGGAGCAGGGACGAAGTGAGCGATCACGTCAGTTTCCAAGGTTTGGCGCCACAAGTTACGGGCGCAAGGGGGAGGGCAGAGGTGGAGGTGGAGGTGAGAGTGGGAAGGACGAGAGAAAGAGACAGACAGAAAAAAAGAAAAGAAAAAGAAACTGACGCGTCCGACGGTTCACGTACATGAGAGATTGCATGGTCATGAGGTTTGGGGCAGGGTGGTGGTGGTACTGGTGGTAGTGGTGGTGGAGGTGGGTTATAGTGGTTGGAATGGGCCCTTCTTTGCTTTTCTTCCACTATTATGGGCCAAGGTCATTTTTACGGTGAAGGAAGGCGTGTGTGTGTGTGTGTGTGTGTGTGTGTGTGTGTGTGTGTGAGGGAAAGGAGAGAAAGAGAGCGAAGAGAGAGAGAGAGAGAGGAGAGAGAGAGAGAGAGAGTGTGTGTGTGTGTGTAAGA
>JADBJO010001046.1:342985-350485 GCA_016801955.1 Conus betulinus | reverse complement strand
GTGTGTGTGTGCTATACATGCCTTTTTTTCTCTTATTATATACGCCCACCCCTTCCCCCCCGGCCTCCACACCCCCGTCCTAACCCGCCTCCACTCCTTTTGTTATGTGATGGTGTTGGTGTTGATCGTGGTGGTGGTGGTGATGGTGGTGGTGGCGGTGGCCTTTTTTTGACGAGTTCTTTCTCCCGTTTCCCCCTGTTCATCCTTCACACGACAGAAATCAGTTCATCAAACTTCATGTAGTTATAAAAACTCACGATGGCGGACTGTAAGAATGATTATCTCCCTTCTCTGTGTCAGTCCACAACCTTCACTCTTTCCTGATTTATTGTGATGGCTGATTTCTGTTCTTTCTTTCTTTCTTTCCTTCCTTCCTTCTTTCTTTCTTTTGCTTGTTTGTTTGTTTTGTTTGTTTTGTTTTTGTTCCTTTTTTTTCTTTTCTTTTGTTTGTTCGGTTTGTTTTGTTTTGTTTCCTTTTGCTTTTGTTTGTCGACTTGTGTGTTTGTTTCCCCTTTCGATGTGCAACATCCAGACTGTTGTAATATACCCCCCTCCTCCCCCCTTCACTTCCTCCCCTCCCCCCCCCCCCCCACCCACCAGGGAAAAAACATTCGACGACTAGACCTATTCCTTGTATGATTTGATATCAGTGAACACTGACATGTGTCGGGTGTGTGTGGTGTGTGTGTGTGTGTCGGGGGGGGGGGGGGGGGGGGGGGGGGGGGGGGGGGGGGGAGGGGGGGGGGGGGGGGGGGAGAGGGGGGTTGTATTACTGCAGAAAAGGTTCTTTACGGTTTTTGTTTTTTTTTTTTTTCCTCTGCCTAAAGACTTAATGTTGCCACCTGTGTCTTTATCCCCTGTTGGTTGGTTTGCTGGTCTACTTTGTTTGTTTCTCAGCAGAATCATGCCAAAGCTACTGGACAAAACCCAAACTTCGTGTGTGTGTGTGTGTGTGTGTGTGTGTGTGTGTGTGTGCGCGCGCGCGCGCGCGCGTGCGTGTGTGCGTGCGCAGGCGTGTTTGTGTGTGTGTGTGTGTGTGTGTGTAAAAATGGAAGCCAGTTTCCATCATCATCGTCGTCGTCGTCGCCGTTGTTGTTGCTGACAATGACGTTGTTTCCGTTATCATAACGAGCAAGACATTCATAATGCTAATCAACATCATCATACAAACGCACACACTACTATCATCACCATCACAATTGTCATTGCGAAGGTTATCATCGTCATCCTCGGCTTGAAAAGAAAAGACCAGTCATTGCCGTTGTTATCGACAGAATAATCATTCCGTCACCACAAGAGAACAATCGCACCGCCACTATGGCCACTAGCATCTTTAACAACATCATAAAGAGATGAAAAGAAAAAAAATGCACCATTGTACATGTACACCCCATACCGCCCTTACCCTCTCCGCGCACACACACACACACACACACACACACACACACACACACATGCGGACACACGTACTCATATATACACACACACGGTATGTGAGAATCAGAATCTCTCTCCTTTCGACCCGGCGATCTTTCCAACCGTTCCATGGGCAAGGATTAAAAAAAGAATGAATAGCGAAAAAAAAAAAAAAAAAAAGAAAAAGAACGAACGAAATAGAGAAAGAAACAGGCTTAAGGCCTACATATATATATATATATGAGCGTAAAATAGTCTAGACAGACGCGCGTACATGAATGACGTGCAGGTCAAGGAGGTTAAGGGTCAAGGTTACCCACGCGGAGCCGTGCTCTTGGCGGGAAAAAGGCAGTCAGTTTTTTTTTTTCCCGTATGCAAATACAGAATTATTATGAGCATGAAAGGGCTTGTCGCTGGTCCCGACACGTGCTGTCTCTTTTTCACCGCAATTCTAATGAGGTACAACACCTCCACAGCTTGAAATGGAGGCACAGATTGCTTAAAAAAAAAAAAAAAAAAAAAAAAAAAAAAAACTCTTTCTAATTAAGCATTAAGTCGCATTTCTAACTTGAACTGGAATGTTGTTTAGAAAGCTATTGATCAATGGAATGTATATACATTCTTTTCTCTTTTCTTTTTTCTTTTACTTAATTGTATGACACACCCACAGAATACGAATTACCTCACTGGATTAACACAAGCACAGAATACTAACTTGCTTTCGAAATTAACATAAAGGATGTATATCATAAATACAAATCTGCTTTCGAAACTGATATAAATCTTTTATTTTGTTATTTGTTGTGTAATGACATTACAATCTGAACTACTAACGTCCTCGGTTAAAATCCGACTTAAGGTTTAATATTTATTCTGAACAAAACACATGATTTCTCTTTCCTGAAAAAAGCCTCCTTCCTCTCTGTGTTTACTTTTCTAACTAGCTGCCAAGCAGGCTTTGTTGGTTTGAGATGCTTTCACCTCCCTAAGATTCCGTCTTTTGGGTCCCTTTCACGTATGTCCCTTACCACGAGCAGTCTCTAATTTTGTTACCCCCAAACCAAAAAACTGTACGTGCAGTACTGCGCAATCGTTGTGAATCTATCATGAGACTGCGCGACGCACACAAATGGGAAACTGCCTCCTATCCCAGAATTCAGCGCGGTTTCAGCTTGGTTGACACAACCAGTCGACTTAGCTGGACGTAAAATGAACTGTTCGGTAAAAGCAAAGGGCCGTAACTTTACGACAGCAGGTTGTCGATGGGAAGAATAGAGTGGCTTGCTTGCTTGCATATGTTATGTTATATGCCTGTGGTTTTTCTCCATGAAGTTCGGTATTGTTCTGCTGAGGGATTCAGATGATGATTTTGTTCGTCGTAAGGAAAGTACTCACGCACTTGTGATCCTGTCTCTCTCTCTCTCTCTCTCTCTCTCTGAGATGCACCACATGCACGCACGTGCACACCACAGAATTTATCAATGCACATCTGTTTATTTAATTCACTATGTCGTTAATCAAACGTGATGCAATCAACTGCTTGCCTGTAAAAGCTTTGGTTTAAAGAAGGGAAAAGGGGGAAGAACAGAGAATGCTGGGAAAAAAAATTAAGAAAAGAAAAGCAACATCAAAGAAGAAAAAACTAAACGCAGAAAAGAAGAAGAAGAAAGTGATGGAGAGGGAGGAGAGAAAAACAAAGTGGAAACTTATGCTGAACGATTCCAGATTTAACACGATGAAAATGTTAGACAAGTGACTCACTGAAGTTCGTTGTCTTTGTAGTTTAAACGCTCAATCCCAGTACCGTGTAGCAGGTCTGGACGACAGGTGAACAAGGTGCAGCTGTTCTTGGTTTGGACATATTTCGATCATCACTTCATTTCTACAAACCCGGGCTTGGATGTATTCGTTGGTCTCACGGAAACGAAAAACAAGCTGTTATAATGAGTCTCCTTTGCACACACACACACCAGATGACCCCCCCCTTCATTTTCATAGCAAGGCCTATCGGTATTTCCTTTTTTTTTTTTTTTTTTTTTTTTTTTTTTTTTTCCAAAAAGAAACTGCAAGCAACCGGTCCGTCCTATCCTGGCATCAGCACCGCAGTACTCTACTGTTACCTGTAGTACATTGTAGTCACTGTCACCATCTATCAAGTCTTGCATCGCACAGGATTTTTCTTTCCTAAATCAGGCAAAATTTTGTGTTTTCTTAGCAATTCTTTTTCCTGACTCAGACAATTTTCCATTACCAAATCAAGCAGTGTTTGTCTTTCCTCCCAAATCGAGCACTTTTCTTTTCCTAAATCAGCAAGGTTTTTTGTTGTTTTTTTTTTTTCTCCTAAATTTGACTTGTCAGAATCACGCTATTTTCTTTTGTACAATCAGACATTTCTTTTGTTTTCCTAATACTAAGTATTTTTCCCTGAATGTCGCAGTATTCCTCTCCTAAATCAGGGCAATTTTTGTTTTCCTAAAATTAAACATTTTACCTCAGTGATGCAGTTTTTTGTTTCCTTTATTACAACAAGCAGCATATTCCCGAATCTCAAATTCAATTTGATTGTCCAACCCATATTTCATTTATTCTAGTTCAAAAATGGTCACAGATGATTTCTGTTCGACTCTCTGTGTGGTGGAAGGTCATCCGGTCTGTGTCACACGTCAGTGTTTTTCCCTAGATCTGTCACATGACAATGTTTTTCTCGTGAAATACTCTTTTCAACGAGATGCGCACACAATTCAGAACAATGATAATTTTCAAACTGGGTTTTCGTCACAATAAAACAACCACGGCAAAATATCAGCTAAATGTAGCACACAGGATATGGAGCATGATTTCTTTAGACGTTTTTTGTCTATTGTCTCGCATGTAATCATCGGATTTAACAGGTCAGAAATCCAGGCTGTGTGGGGGTTGGTCGTTATTGTTTCGAATTTAAGGGTCCCGTATGTCAAGTAATCTTGAAATACATAGATCAGGAGCAAGGCTTTTTATTATGTTAAGTATTTGAAGCGTAACCGTCCAGTTACGTCTGTCTTTTGATTTTGAAACGAGGCATCGTCACATGTGTACTAGTAGCACTGTTCATGGATACTATAAATTTAAAAAAAAATAAATTAAAAAAAAAAAAACCATCATCCCCCTCCTCATCCTTCCCCTCCCCTGAGCTTTGAATTTAAAACAGGTCTTGAAGCTAGTGCGCACGTGCTCTCATTTCATAACAGGCTCTAGTTCGGTCAAATTGAGAGCACGAGCAGACTAACTTCTAATTACTAAAAAAAAAAAAAAAAAAAAAAAAAAAAAAAAAAAAATGTCACACGAGAAAAAAAAATGTCACACGACAAAAACACATCGTTGTCAGGAATATTTTCAGCATGGACAAAACAGCGTGTGACATAGGCCTCAACTCCACCCCACTCCAAAGCCATGACAAGTTCAGGCATCGGGTTGCACGAGGAATCCACCGAAGCGAGTCCAGGTGCGGATGGTATTGGTGCCTGCAGAGGCCGTCTCCACCCAGACCCGTTCCCCTCGGGACAGGTGCAGCACCACCTGGGCACTGGGCGTCTGGAAGCTGTCGTTGTCGGAGCCGTAGATGTACAGGACGCTGCTGCCCTCCTTCACCACGCTCAGCGCCACCTTGTGATGCGCGTCCACCTCCGTCCTGAGAGTTGTGTGCACAAAAAGAACAGGAGAACACTGCACGGATTTTCTACCAATCAGAACACGTCATTTTTTCTTTCTGCTGGTGTTTGAGGGAAAACCTAAGATGGTGGAACGTAATTGGGAAGCAGTTTAGTTTTGATGTAAATCCCTTACGGACAACGCTCATTTTCAGATAGACAGAGAGACAGAGACAGAGAGAGAGAGAGAGAGAGAGACAGAGAGAGAGAGAGAGAGAGAGTGTGTGCGTGCATGCATGCGTGTATGCGTGCGTGTGTGCGTGCGTGTGTGTGTGTGTGTGTGTGTGTGTGTGTGTGTGTGTGTGTGTGTGTGTGTGTGTGTTGAAAATGAAGTGGGATTTTTGCTTTCTTCCACCTCACTGCCACCCTCCCCACATCTGCAGTCAGTCACACCATGGCTTGCCCCCTTCGCAGATGCTGCATCAGCAGTCTACACGGAAAGTCAGTATCAAGTCTTCGGAAAGATGCAACCAAAGATTCAGACATTCGTCAACACCTGTCTGAGGCGCATCTACAAAATCCGATGGCAGGAGAAGATCCGAAACGAAGATCTGTGTGGGAGCGAGCGGGACAGGAACAAGCAGATACTGCGAAGGAAGGAAGTGGGGGCTGGATCGTACACACACACACCCTCAGGAAGCCAACGTCCAGCACCACACGCCAAGCCCTGACCTGGAACCCGCAGGGAAAGAGAAAGAGAGGCCGACCTCTCAACAGCTGGAGGCGAGACACTGAGGCAGAGCTGAAACAACAAGGGACCGACTGGACTGGAATGACCAGAACAGCCCAGAACAGAGCGCGATGACGAAGGGTCATCGATGGCCCATGCTCCATCGGGAGCGATGGGCGTATGAATGATGATGAATGAAGTCGTCGGAAGGCAAACCACCAGAGGAGACACTGCTCCGCCGCCGCCGAGTCACTTCGGCGGTGTTCAGTGACGCCTGTTCTGAGCCCTCATATGCAAGACACCACCTGCTGAGCCCCCTACGAATGACGAGAATCGCAGAACCAGGGTGAGCGAGGTTCCCTTTGCAGAGTGCGCCACCATTCCATCCAACGACAGTCTCCACGAACTCGTCAATCCTGGCTGGTGGTAATCTGGACACGATCTCCCCCAGGCCGTAAACGTGGAGAGGAAATCGAAACTAGGGTCATCATGAAAGCAGGGCATAAAGGGCCATAGAATTTGAGACTTTTTTTTTTAAATGTTGATTGACAAGGAGAAGGATGATGATGAAGGAGTTTCAGTCTGGTTTGAGACTGCCGTGACAGGGCTGCATTCTTCGTTTAGTTTCGCAATATACTCCGGCATCAACCAGGCCCGAGAGATACAGGCACCTGGAGAGATGGTCAGCAAATCTGCGCGGCACTTTCAGAGACTCATCCATGAAGTGGATGAAATTCGACTGTGTGGTACCAGTGTTCACAACTGAGCCTGTGACCAACTCACCTCTGGGTAAGAGCCAGTTATGGGCCCACAAATCGCACAAATGTAAATGGCTCTGATGGAAATGGAACACACAACCTCCCAGCCGGGCAGGAGAAAATGTAGGAAAGGACAAAATAAAGGCCATGAAAGGACAGGAGAAAAGATAGGAGAGTACAGAGGTAGGAGAGGACACGAGAAACAGTGGGAAAAGGGAGAAGAAGGGGGTGGGAAAAGACAGGAGAAAAGATGGGAAAGGAGAGGAGGAGAAGGGTAGGAAAAGACAGGAGAAAAGATGGGAAAGGAGAGGAGAAAAAGGGTAGGAAAAGACAGGAGAAAAGATGGGGAAAGGAGACAAGAGGAGAAAGGGTAGGAAAAGACAGGAGAAAGGGTGTGAAAGACAAAAGGAAAGATAGGAGAAGGGATTGGCGAAACGGTAGGAAATGCCAAAAAAAAAAAAAAAAAAAAGGGACAGGAGAAGAGGTAGTAAAGGGCAAGGGAAACTATATGAGAGGTGGGTGAGAGAAAAGTTGGAAAAAGTAGGAAATAACAAGATGAAAGATAGCAAACAGTAGTAGAAAAGGTCGGGAAAAAAATAGAGAAAAAAACAAGACAGGAAAAGAAGGATAGGACAGGCTTCAGTGGTGGGAAATGTTGAGGAAAAGGTAGGGGGGAAAGGTAGAGGGAAAAGGTAGGGGGGAAGGTAGAGGAAAAAGGTAGGGGGGGGAGGTAGAGAGGGGAGGTAGGGGGAAAAAGATAGGGGGGAAAGGTGAGGGAAAGATCGTGGGAAAGGTAGAGGGGAAAAGGTAGAGAGAAAAGGTAGGGGGAAGGGTAGGGAGGATAAGGTAGGGGGAAAAGGTAGGGGGGAAAGGTAGAGGGGGAAACGATGTAGGTTTAAGATAGAAAAAAAAAAAAACGGCGGAAAACGCGCAGCAAAAAGGGGGAATAGGAGAAAAGCTAGGAAAGAGT
>JADBJO010001046.1:290485-322985 GCA_016801955.1 Conus betulinus | reverse complement strand
TCTAGCTGAACAGCACACAATGGAGATGGATGTAGTGTTTCTGTCCAGACAACATGACACAATTACAATGCAGTGTCACTGTTCCAGCGGCCACTCCCCTCCCCCTCCCCTCTTCCCTCCTCCCCCCTCCCCCTCCCCTGTCCCTCTCCCACCTCACTCCGTCGCCCTACCTGCACCCTCCCACTTCCTCCTCCCCCTCCCCCATAATTACGCTGTCCTCTTTCCCTTTCTGTCTCCTATCCGCAATGAACGCGTTTTTAATGTCTTTTTAGTCCCAGTGTTGGAAGACGTTAGATCACTGGTTGATCGATGATTAACTCAGTAGAACAGATCAGTATGGATGATTTTCAAAGCGAGAAGACATCTGATCGCTGATTGGTCAATAATCCTACCCCACAATGGAAGAGATCAGTTTGAGAGATCTGTACAACAAGAAGACATCTGATCTCACTGATGGTTATAGCCAGCCATGGAAAAGATTTGTGTGGAAGATTTTCAAAAGCCACGAGAAAACCATTTGGTCATTCATCGGTTAATGCTTATAAACAGCGATGGAAAAGAGCGATGGGATTTTCAATGCGAGAAGAAACCTGTTTGCTCGTTGGTCAGGAATTGTAGACAGCAATGGAAAAGAACCGGAGAGGAGAATGTTTACAGCGAGAACACATCTGATCGCTCATTGATCAGTAATTTATGCCACCAATAGAAAAGAGCAGTACAGAGAATTTCAAAGCAGGAAAATATCCGATCGCCCATTGGTCAATGATTTGTGCCAGCAGGGGAAAAGATCAGAATGGAAATTGTTCACAGTGAGAAGGCGTCTGATCGCTCATTGGCCAAAGTCTACAAACAGCAAGAAAGATCAGTGTGGTAGAGTAATTTTCTCTCTTCTCGTTGAGATTTTTTTCCCAAGAGACAACGTTTTTTTTCCCCAAAGCTTATATCAACATAATCCACAAGTGACAAAAAGAAACGTAAACATGTACGCTATTCATACAGAACAAGGTATATTGACAAAGAAGTGGCCACAACACAACGAAAAAGAAGCAAAATGGATGTATATGCGTTATGGCCGATAAGGGGTATGTTTATGTATGTTCACTACTTCCTTTCACTATATTTCCCCCAAATCTCCATGTCACAATAGTAAGGACAGAAACTTACTTGTTGATGTTTGCATCTGCATTATGATGTGTTTTCTCACACCAAAGTTTGAATTTGTCTATGAAGAGAACAATTTCTATCAGGAAAAACATAACCTTTTTGTAGTTTGTGATGAAAGTGGTAAAGTATTCATATTCTGACAACATTTGACACCTGAGAATATGTCAAAAGGAAGAAAATGTGAATAAAATATAATGGATGTTTTGCGACCTAGCAAGATGTCTACAGCAAGCTGCATGTTTATGGCACTTGTCTTCTTCTGACCATCAGCGTCTTATACATTTCATCAAAGTCTCGTGCGTATCACCTAAGTCACAAAATTACTTGATTACCTCATAACATTTACAGTGAGATGTCAGTGTGTAAAGTAAGTTAATTACTTACACTATATTTATCTGAGCGTCATGGTATAAATTACGTTTTCTTTAACATAATGATGATCAGTCCTTTAATTACAAAGAAATTTTGAAATGCTGATTTTTGACACTGTCTGCTTCTCATACACACAACCCTATATTATCGACGAACGGAGTGGATGAACGGAGGCCATTCGATCTGTCACTATCAGGGATCATAACAGCCTGGTCCTCTGTGATACAGAGATTAAAGCCGCGCAGCTCTGGTCTGTGTCTGATTTATGATCAGTTCCCTGACACAGAGATTAATCCCGCTCTCCACTTCTTTTTGTCTGGCCCCTCTTCACTGTTCTTCTCTTCGAGAGTCTGTTTGTCTCTCTGACGCCTGTCTGTCTGTCTGTCTGTCTTTCTGTCTGTCTGCCTGTCTTTTTGTTTGTATGTATATACATGTTATACATGTATGTACGTGTACCAGCATATGCATTACACACACACACACACACACACACACACACACACACACACACACACACATACACACACACACATGTATATATATATATATATATATATATATATATATATATATATATATATATATATATATATATATATATAGAGTAGTAGTCAGCTACTACTGTTCAGTAAACCCAGACATTGTCAGTTACGTAAGTGCTGACAGCAGCTAAGAATTGTGAGGAACCGTCTTTTCTTGAATCTCCCACGATATGCCGTCTGCCACTGACTGGCCAAACAATAATGTATTTTGAACAAGTTAGTAGTGGGAATAAACAAGTGCAGGCTAACAATTCCTCTGTCATCACATGAATGATTTGGCAAAGATTAAAAAGAAAGAACAAAAGGGGGGTGGGGCAGGGGGTTGGAACGGGGTAAGAAGAAAGAAAACGAGAATGAACAATCAGGGAGATGTATTATACATCTAAAATTCTTCACTTGCAGCGTATGGGGACCATTGTGACCCATGTACAAGACAAAACCATTCGTATGCCTGCTCTGAGGCTTTTTGTCCGCTGGATCAGACTCGTCAGGGAGGGCGCGGCTGATTGTGTCTGTGCTCCCAAGACACAAATGAAGATATTCCACAGTCTACAGTTCTGTGGTATTTCTACACACGCGCGCGCGCGCGCGCGCGCACACACACACACACACACACACACACACACACACACACACACAACTCTCCACTACCATCCTAAAAAGCCCGACACAATCGACTTCATTGGATCTCTTTTGTGTTATCACTCCCTCTTCACCCCTCCTCCACCCACTCCCTCCCTGCCTCGTCCTCCCTCTCTGCCCTCCCTGTCCCCACTTCCACCCCTCTTCCCAGCTTCCCTGCAGTGAAACACAATGGGTCACTCACTCGCTGGTCAATGCGATGATGAGAGAGAGAGAGAGAAGAGAGAGAGAGAGAGAGAGAGAGAGAGAGAGAGAGAGAGAGAGAGAGAGACAGACAGAGAGAGAGACAGAAGAGAGACAGAAAGACAGAGAGAGACAGAGAGAAAACCAGAGACAAAACAGACAGACAGACGAGAGGGGGCAATCAAAATCTCTCTCTCTCTCTCTCTCTCTCTCTCTCTCTCTCTCTCTCTCTCTCTCTCTCTCTCTCGCTCATCACACACACACACCACACACACACACACACACACACACACACACACACACACATACGCGCACACGCGCGCGCTCTCGCCCGCACACACACACACACATACACACACATTCACACACATACACTCACACATCCATACATGCACACATACGCATGCAAACACACACACACACACTCTCTCTCTCTCTCTCTCTCTCTCTCTCTCTCTCTCTCTCTCTCTCTCTCTCTCTCTCTCTCTCTCATAGAGAGCACGGCGACACAGTCGACGTTAGTTGGAACTCGTGTATATACTCTCCCCCTTCCGCCCCCCCCCCCCCCCCCCCCCCCCTCCCCCACCACCCACTCCCACACCCCCACCTTCGCCCCCTTCCCCTCCCTTCCCCTCCCCCGCCAACTCACCACCTCTCCCGCATTCTTCATAGTTTCTCTGTAGTAAAACGCTAGTGGTCAGTTCTTCACTGGTCAGTCAGTGCAGCGGCTGATATGTTACCAATTGATTCTTACTTACTTACTTGATATATCGGGTGTTGGAGGCCTTTTTACAAGGCCTGTTCACCACTCCTGTTCAAAACTAGACATGTGTGCGTGGCATGGCGATAGCAGTCTAGTGATCTTGCTCACACACACACACACACACACACAAACACACACACAAACCCAGCGGACGAGAGACCGACCCCTGAGTGGGTATACAAACACAGCTGCCAGACGCACACTTGAGTGAAGCTAGGCACAACTGTCTTTTTGAAGCTGGGTGCACACATGTGCTAGCAATGCTTACCTCGACAGAACAGCTGGCGTGAGCGGTTACAAAAGACCTCTGTTTCATTAACGACTCATACAAACACCTTTCCAAAAACTAGTCTTCAATGCACGTGAAACGGGTTCAGTGTACAATGTCATGCCAGGAAAGCCATCAATCCGACTACAGAGGACTATCGAGCCAATCGAGCAAAAGAGGACTGTTGTAACGATCCAGCTAAAGAGGAGTGTTGTAACAATCCAGCTAAAGAGGACTGTTGTAACAATCCAGCTAAAGAGGGCTGTTGTAACAATCCAGCTAAAGAGGACTGTTTGTAACAATCCAGCTGAAGAGTGCTGTTGTAACAGTAACAATCCAGCTAAAGAGGGCTGTTGTAACAATCCAGCTAAAGAAGTTCGGTCAACCCGGCTAAAGAGGATTGTTGTGCCAATCCAGCTACAAGGTACTGTTGTATCGATCCAGCTAAAGAGGACTGTTGTATCAGTCCGACTAAAGAGGACTGTTGTGTTAATCCGGCTAAAGAGGACTATTGTGCCTATCCAGCTAAAGAAGACCGTTATATCAATCTGGCTAAACAGGCCTGTTGTGTCGATCCATCTATAAAGGATTATTGTGCCAATCCAACTAAAGAGAACTGTTGTATTGATCCAACTTAAGAGGACTGGTATGTTAATCCATCTGGAGAGGACCGATGTCACAATCCTGCTAAAGAGGGCTGTTGGATCAATCTAACTAAAGAGGACTGGTGTGTTGATCCATCTGGAGAAGACTGATGTCACAATCCTGCTGAAGAGGACTGTTGGATCAATCTAACTAAAGAGGACTGGTGTGTTGATCCATATGGAGAAGACTGTTGTATAAATCCATCTGAAGAGGACTGACACATCAATCCAGCTAAAGAGGACATTTGTGTCAATCCACCTGTGATATGACATGAATGCGTGTGACTCTCAACTGCAACAGCACACATGATTATTAAGAAGACGCTAGATAGATAGATAGATAGATAGATAGATAGATAGACACATAGACAGATAGACAGACAGATAGATAGATAGACAGACAGACAGACAGACAGACAGACAGAGAGCTGTTTTATCCCGCTACTTCTTTTGTTCAGAAGAGAGAGAGGGAGACAGAGAGAGAGAGACAGACAGACAGACAGACAGACAGACAGAGACAGAGAGTTTTTTTTATCCCGCTACTTCTTTGTTCAGGAGAGAGAGAGAGAGAGAGAGAGAGAGAGAGAGAGAGAGAGAGAGAGAGAGTGAAGCGGAAGCGGAAGTGTATTCAGAATAGGTCATGGTCCCCTCTGAAGGGGTACAATACATGGACGATACAATTTTGAATAAACAATGAATAATCAGACAAGTATGTAACATGACATGACAGTTGAGCATTTTCATTAATCCACCTTGACTGTACAATCCAAGAATACTTTGAGTGGTAGTACAGTACGTCTTTTAAATGCGTTATACAAATATAATGCAAGCAGTCTTCAATAATTTCGTTTCGATTTGCCATAAGCAACACAGCTTTAAACAGACATGGGCTTTTAGATTTTTTTTTTTTTTTTTTTTTTTTTTTTTTTGGGGGGGGGGGGGGGGGGGTAAAATCATTTCGTAAGTCTTCGATGGCAGGGCAGCACAGCAAAAAATGTTGTTCATCCCTCTTTGGCATTTTAACACAACGGACACATAATAGCCATCTTCAGCAACATTAGTATACCGATGCTTCTGTGCGAATATATAGGCTATTCCAAATCTCATTCTTGCCATATAGTTCTTTAAATGTTTATCAATGTCAAGCAAAAGATGCGCTTCACAATTGCTAGACGATTTTAATGTTCTATAGAAAGCGTACCTGTCACTGTTTTGAACAGCGTTCCTCCCATTTTTGCCATCGGTTATCAATCAACCTTTGACGAAGTTCTTTTCAAAAGACATTGACATTTTCAACACCTTGATTGACCCAGACGAACCCGAACCCATTTGATACAAAAAGTCTCGAATGTCAGATGCCCAACATTTTCTTACCTCTTAATTCAAAATTAAGCAACATTTTTTACGCCTTATATGGTAATCGTTTCTCCTCCATACGCAGAATTTTTTCAACCAGTATATGATATATCGCAAATACGAGTTGATGTACATAAATTATCGACCTATATCCCCATACACTAAATTATTTGGCATTTTGGTTGCACCCCCAAGAATATTTTGAAAGCAAACAGGCGAACTTTTTCTATCGCCTTGGCTTAAGGCTGTGTCAGGCCAATTGACATAGGCTAGAACACCAAGGCTAGATCAAAATGTCGTTATGCTCTGGGCAGTTATGCGGGGATTGTCTTCAGTCGTGACAAGCTCCTTGCATAACATTATCAGTCTCCCAAATCCCCCGAAGTCGGAGTGTGGCTGCCCATGTGGCGGGGTAATCAGAAACGGTCACTCACGTAATGTTCTCATCCCCAGGTGATGCATTTGTACCATAGTGTTCAAGTACTTCAGCTGTTTGGATGATCCCTGGAGTACGACAACAACAACTTTTTCTATTTTAGCAACAGCTTTATCCATGTTCCATAACTCTGCTCCATACTGAGCAGTTGGTTGGACTTGCGCATCAAAAGTTTACGTAACACAACCAAAGAATTATAATAAAGCATGTACAATTTTCTGAATATACATAGTAACCCATGTTTTGCTCTGCTCGCAAGGTCCTGACAGGCAGGTGAAAAACTAAGACGAGAGAGAGAGAGAGAGGGGGGGGGGGGGGGGGGGGGGGGGGGGGGGGGGGGAGAGGGAGAGGGAGGGAGGGGGAGCTCTCGGAATGTGTGTGTGTGTGTGTGTGTGTGTGTGTGTGTGTGTGTGTGTGTGTGTGTGTGTGTGTGTGTGCCTGTGCTGTGTGTGTATGTGTGTGTGTGTATGTGTGTGTGTGTGTGTGTGTGTGTGTGTGTGTGTGTGTGTGTGTTCTAATGCATATCATTGAATCGTTACATTGTTGCGGCTGACATTACATAAGCAACTACATGAGCATTGAATGTCTTTCTTCATTAAGATAAGTTCGAGGAGTTTGATGTCATTTTTGTTTACCTAGCCATGTGTGTAGCCCATAATCCGTCTTCGGAATATTTGCTTCTCCTGTTGGAGGGAGAATAAAGGTTGTTATGATAAGAGCTTACGGTACCACGGCTGGAGGCAACCCCTGCGTACCATTCCAGTGCGTAGCCAGCAGTGTGATGCAGGCCTCGGGGTGTGCCCTGTGTAGATCTGCAGCCAGTGACAATCAGTGGACTGCCGGTACCCTCAATCCCCACCTTGTGTGTGTCCAGCACGGACAAAGCCAAGGGGTCCACTTCAAGCTTGTCGAGCTTAAAGACGGTAACACCCCCCACCCCCCCCCCCCCACCCCAACCCCACCTTGCTCCCACTTCCGACCGCTCCCCCCCCCCCCACCCCCCCCCCCCCCCCCCCCCCCCCCCCCCCCCCCCCCCCCCCCCCCCCTTTCCCCCCCCTCTCCCGATGTCCCCCCCCCCCCCCCCCCCCCCCCCCTGTTTTGACGCTGGTTTTGAAGGTGAAATGTGGGCGGCGGACGAGATGTTGTGCAGTGGGTGTTAGGAAGTTGCAAGAGAAAGGGATGGTAGGTGGGGTGAAAAAGTTGTGTGTTCCTTGTGACTGTACGTGTCTGTATTCTTGTGCCCTTTTCTTTTTCGCATTTTCTTTCTCCCATCCCTAATCTCCACCTCACCCCTTTCTTCTTCTTTATTTTTTAAATCTCTGCAAAGTCAGAGTCTTAGTGGCGGAAGAATTGTTAGCCTGGACCCCCCCCCCCCCCCCACCCCCACACACACACACACAAACACACACACCGTCCTTTCTGTCACCCCCCCCCCCCCCCACCCCCCCCCCCTCCTGCCTAATACTTATTTGTTCAATGTGTTCGTGTGGGACACACAAAGAGATACGCGTTTGTTTGTTTATCTATTTGTTTGTCTGTTTGCCTGTTTGTTTTTGTTGTGTGTTCAGATTCGTCCAAACCCTTGAGAGTTTCTTCCGTCTGCCGCTGACGGCCGCGAAGAAGAGACAACAGTCTTGTGTCGAATACACATAAAACTGCACTTTTAATACCCGCTGTTATCGTTTCAACAGAGGGGAGATTTCATTCCCATATGATGCGCTACTCGCTCACTAGAAAACGTGCTTCTGCAGTATTAAGATTCGCAAGAAGTGAAGTCAGGGACGTACATCACTGGGGTGTCGTGAAGGACGCTAGGGCAGATAGCGACCGCCATAGCCCTCTGTCCCGTGTCATTTGCAACAGGTTAGAGAAATGATAACCAATTCAGTCTTATATATTGTCCATCCAGGAGTTCCTCCGTCTGCCTATGGAACGCACAGTCTCCACAGCATTCTGCAGAGTATTTCTGGGCAGGGTACCGTGCCAGGATACATCTTCCCTACCAGGCTAAGAGATACACTGGAGAAGCAGTTGATGGCGGACTTTGTTCATTCTAAACGTGAGATCCAAGAAACGACTTTGTCCAGACAGATCGTAATGTTGCGACGATCTGCAAGCTACTGTCTTAACTGGACATTCTTCTTTTCTCCGTGGATTAGAATATCACGGTCCAGCTGAGTGAAACGTTTACTAACGAATAGAGAGTTGTGTATCTTTTACACTAACTAGCCACAAGTTCGATGTCAGTCACAGGAGAGCTCTTACACGGTTTCTTCCCTTTGCGCCAACCCGACCCATGCAGTTTCCATGCGTGTTGATCTTGTTTCCACCACAAACCTGGAAACACGTGATTCAGTGAATTGGATCGCGAGCTAAAAGATCATGCGATACAGAACAAAGACCGCGATCGTCAAGATCGTCCAACAGGACGATCTGGATTTACTGTCCCTGATGGGTGAGATTTACGTCCCTTAAAGACAAAGATTTTTCGTCAAGTAGTTCCTCCAGTTAAGCATTAACAGAGAGGTTCTTGTCGTCATGCGTATGTGTTGGCCCACTGGCAGACGTCGTTGGTCTTCTGTTTCTTGCATCAGATGTGAAGACTTTATTCTCGAACACTTAGATCTTACGTTGAGATGTCCCATCAGAAATCAGCTCTTGATGTAGAAGTAAGGATATCATTCTACGGTTTTATTTTCAGCTATAAACTGACAACTATTTTTGTCGTAACTTCTGTGCCCCCCTCCCCCCTCCCCCGCTCAGTGGCATCATCCCCATGCCACTTATTACTTATTCCAGTGGGCCATACACAGCCACATTCAGGTTCGTTCTGTCGCAAGCCCAGCATGGGCAGTGCTCTGAGAGCAATCAATACCAGACTGCCGAGGCAGCCTACTTGAGAAGACACCGCACTTCTACCGAGTCACTTTTTGTTCTGATTCATCATTCGCAGGACAGCATCTTATGAGCCGCCTACTGGCGACAATGATCACGAAGAGTCAGCGTGAGTGAGTTGTCTCCCTCCAGAAGACGAGTAGACCCGGTTTTTCACCCTCCCAGCGAAACAAGATAAAATTCCACGATCTTGAAGAATCAGCAAATCGGAAAGCGCGGGACAACCAACTACATAACCACTCGCCAGCCCTCAATGAAGTCACCGCCCGGTGGACTGGCCAGAGAAAACCTCCGCCCCCCACCCCCACCCCCCACCCTCACGTTACCGACCAAAGGCGGGAAAAGCAAATTCAAAAACCAGGACAATAGCATCAGCCGGACTGGGACAAGAGAAAGCGGGACAATGGACCGTGTGATTGGGATCACTTTTCCATCCCACACCCTGTACTACACACCCGTTTCTTACCCCCACAGAGGTGACACAATAGCTCGGATCAGTGATGAAACGGTACCGTCCCCCCCACCCCACCCCATGGCCACCACCCCACGCTATGACTTGGAGCTGTTTAAAACAGGGAAGGGAAGTCTCAGTTGGGGCCCCCGGGTCTGAATGGAAGAAGACAAGGGGGGGGGGGGGGGGGGGGGGGGGAACAGAGAGAGTGAACGAGGATCTTCCCCCCCTCCTCCCCCGTCTCCCCTCTTTCCCCCATCCTGCTTTCTCCCATGGCTCCATTCTTTATACAACTCTACATACTTCCGATACGGATCACCCGTTGGGTGGATAACGATCCTATTCAGCCCCGTGTCGTGTGGATTCCTATGACAACTGCCAGGTCTGCACGAGGGCCTTGTTGGGACCGCGTCGGGCCGGAGGGATGAAAAGGCTTCCTTCCACTCCGTCTCTCTGTGACAGACCCGGACCGCTGCTGTATTCAGGGCGAGGTTGGCTATGGAGGCGGCTATGGAAAGCTGCAAGCATCAAGAGGAAGGACACGAAAGTAGTTTTTGAATTTTTTTTTTTTTTTTTTTTTTTTTTAATTTTTTCGAAATATCGTTTTGAAACTCGTCGTCAGAGCGGCGATACGAACTACCTGCTGCATGTTGTAATTTTCTTATCATCATTCCAGTTATCGTCAATTTTGATTGCAAAGTTAGACAACCGCTGTTGTGTGAAATGTTGAATCCTGGTGGTACAGGAAAGAAAGTGTGTGGGTGGTGTGGTGGTGTGTGTGGTGTGTGTGTGTGGTGGGGGTGGGGGGGGGGGGGGGGGGGGGGGGGAGGGGGGGGGGGGCGAGGTGTTTTGCACGATTGGTTGAACTATGACCCAGACTTTGTGTCCCACATTAAAGGGGGTAAATTTTTTCACTTTGCAAAGATTTAATTTATCTCCTTTTTTTCTTTTTTTTTTTTTTTTTCCAAATGCTACAACAGTGGTGAAAGGGTAGCGGGTAGCACGCTCATGTAGAAAGCCAGAGAATCCCAAGTCATCGGTCTAAACCCCGCAGGTTCCCTTCTCCACCACTTGACCCAAAATGGAAATCTGAGAGCTAGTCTCAGACGGTAAACCGAGCCCAGGTGTACAGTTTGCATACAACACATTTAAAACAATCTATTGCCATCCTGGAGTTTCCCCTGGTAACATTCTCAGTTACATACAACACATAAAATAGAACCTATAGCAAGTGGGGACTTTCTCCTTGCAACATTCTCACTTGCACTACCCTCACTTTCTACCCTCATCTCCCCCTCCCCCTTCCCCTGCGCACACACACACACGCGCGCGCACGCACGCACGCGTGTGTGTGTGTGTGTGTGTGTGTGTGTGTGTGTGTGTGTGTGTGTTTTAAGCCTTGTACATTTTGGAGGCGCAAACAGACATGCTTGTCCTCGCTCCCACCCACCATCCCTACCGTCTCATCTCCCCTCGCCCTCGCCCCCATCCCCTCTAATCGAACTCGGAATGGGACATCCCCACCCCCATCTCCACCCCCTGGCACTTGCCCTGTACCCCCTGTCCCCGTGTTGCCATGGCGACTAAGTAATCCAGCATAAAGACTATCAACCGCATTTTCCTACCCGAGTATGTAAAGTCGTAAGTCAGATCATTTAAACGTTTCTTTTTTTTTTTCTTTCTCTCATGCTGGCACATCATATGTACTCCATCAGCTGAATTATTTTCCTGATATTCAATTCGGCGCCACCGTACCCAGCCACACTCAGAGGCTTGTGTCGCAGCCCCGGTACCAGCTGTCCTCCAGCAGCAATCAAATAATGAGGTCGTTGTGAGGCAACGCGCCAGAGGAGACACTGCACTGCTGTCGAGTCACTTCGATGGTTTTCAGTGGTGTGCCAGTTCTTATCCAACATACGCAGGACACGTCTACTATCTACCGTCGACTATGATTTGCCCAGTTGCGGAGCTAACGTTAATGAGCATAACACTCCAGAGGTCGCCACCATGTCCAGAACAGGAGAGAGAGAGAGAGAGAGAGAGAGAGAGAGAGAGAGAGAGAGAGAGAGAGAGAGAGAGAGAGAGAGAGTACATCATAATACACGTCTACTATCTACCGTCGACTATGATTTGCCCAGTTGCGGAGCTAACATTAATGACCATAAACATCCCAGAGGTCGCCACCATGTCTAGAACTGGAGCAGAGAGAGAGAGAGAGAGAGAGAGAGAGAGAGAGAGAGAGAGAGAGAGAGTAGAGTACATCATAATAATGTATAAAAATCATATCCATACACTTTATTCTTTAGCTTTCCTCCTCCTCCTCCTCCTCCTCCTCCTCCTCCTCCTCCTCCTCTCCACTCCCTCCACTACCTCTACGTCACCTATCCCTCCTTCCTCACTCACACACAAAGCGTGCGAGAGAGAGAGAGAGAGAGAGAGAGAGAGAGAGAGAGAGAGAGAGACAAGACATCATAAGAATGCATAAAATCATACCCATACACTTCGTTATTTTGCCCTCCTCCTCCTCTCTCTCCCTCCTACCTCTGCCTCACCCATCTCCCCTCCACACTCACACACAAGCTCGCGACAGAGAGAGAGAGAGAGAGAGACAGACAGACAGACAGACAGACAGACAGACAGACAGACAGGCAGGCAGGCAGACAAACAGACAGACAGGCAGGCAGGCAGACAGACAGACCACTGAGTTCACTACCCTCTTTCGACGCGCGACAGACAGACAGACAGACAGACAGACAGACAGGCAGACAGACAGACAGATAGACAGGCAGACAAACAGACAGACAGACAGGCAGGCAGACAGACAGACCACCGAGTTCACTACCCTCTTTCGACGCGAAAAAATTCCCCATAGCCAAATGCCATCGTTTTTAATGCGAACAAAAACCCACGTGATGCGTGGAGTTTCTCCATCTCCGCAAGCCACGGAACTTGTATTGGTAAATGGGAGGGGGATTGTGCGGACTTCCTCACCGTGAAGATGTCAAGCAGTTAGACCAATAGGAACGGGTTCAGAAGGCAGTTAGACCAACAGACCCGGTGATTTGACGATAATCCGCCCCCACTCTCGCCCTACCGGAGAGACTCACAAAGAGACTCGATGAAGTGGCCAGAATCTATGTTGTCAATGCTTGGCTGTCCTCAGTGTTAAAACCACAGACAGGACTTGCGAAGGGAGGAGGGATGGAGAGGAGTTGGTTGGGGTGGGAGGGAGAGAGAAGTCGGGAGGGGGTGGGTAGGGAAGAGGTGGGGGTGGGGGGTGGGGAACAGGAGGAGGAGGAGGAGATGGAGGAGGGAGGAGGGGGAGGAAATCATATGGTACTGTACATAATAGGTTCACCCTGTCTGTCTGTCTGTCTCTGCCTGTGTCTGTCTGTCTGTCTGTCTGTCTGTCTGTCTGTCTCTCTCTCTCTCTCTCTCTCTCTCTCTCTCTCTGTCTGTCTGTCTGTCTGTCTCTCTCTCTCTCTCTCTCTCTCTCTCTCTCTCTCTCTCTCTCTTTCATGCATAAATATCTGTTTGTCACCTTAGAATTACATGACAGTGTTGTTATGTTGAATTGTCCGTATGAATGATACGTGTTGAAATGTTCTCTGCATGATAAAGACGTGTTGTATCCATGACAAGGACAGATTGTAAGACTAGGCCTCTTCCTAAAATCTTCATGCTTGAATATCAAAGATCAATCAATCAATCAATCAATCTCTCTCTCTCTCTCTCTCTCTCTCTCTCTCTGTCTCTCTCTCTCTCTCTCTCTCACACACACACACACACACACACACACACACACACACACACACACACACACATATATACAAGAGATCCAGGATAAGCCAATAAATCCTGACTACAGTTGAAATGAAATCGAACAGAGTCAAATAACGAAAGAAGACTAAACAAAAACAGACACTGAAACACCTAGCAATAAATGACCACATTTCCAACGTCAATCCATCTCTCTCTGCAAGTCAAACTGAATCATTAACAAGTTATATCAACCGCGGACTTCGGGAGCCACCGATTTTTAGAGCCATCAAACCACTCAGTCAGCATATTGACCAACGAACGATAACTCATCATCACTTCAGGAGAAGAGAAGGGCAGAAACAGACTCGTTGTTTTATCTGGCGCGTTATTCAACTCACGAACTACGCCTACCAGCATGAGATTCGACAGGGTGAAAGGGCAGAAATCTCGATCGTCCGCGTTAACGAGCGACTAAGACAATAGATCTTCACCTGTTTGAGGTCACGTGTGTGTGGGGGAGTCTCGATAAAAAGAAAAGGAGTCAATTGTTCTCCGTTCCGATAACTGTCATCCCTATCATCACTAAACGACCGTGACGAACCTTAAATCTCATAATGATCACAGTGTGGGAGGTAATTTGTTGACAGACTTTGCGATGAAGATAGCTTTTAAGCTGTATCCACAATAAACCCGGCAAGTTGCCGTTAGTTTTGACACAGCAACTCGCACACATTATAGATGCAACTATTTGCCGTAAGCTGAACAATCTTAGACAATAAAGCGAAGAAGCCTTCACAGTATTTCGATGAAAGTAGACTTACTGTTCTTCTGGTGTTTGTGATCCTTCGGTAAAATCAGGAGAGAAAAAGAGCAAAAGAGTAACAATGTTTTGTCATAGTCTACTAAACTGTTATCTGTGTGTGAAAAATTAAAGCTATCCTTGGGCGCATCGTTTTTGTTTTGGTCATAATTTCCTATGTGGTGCTGATGAGTTCTCTGTTTGTGCTTATTTTTTTTTTTAATAGCTTTTGTTGAAAATGGGTGCTTTCTTTTGATAGTGATCATGAGTCTCTCTTCGTCCATCATGAATCAAGCGCAGTCACTGCTAGTATCTTTGTAGCTTAAGTCCCTTGGATCAGCCCGCAATTTCGTGTGTGGCTGCACACCAAAAATTAATGCACCAAAGCCTTGTTTAAGGAGTCGAGTATTTATAGGCTGACGCGATTAGATTGTTTTGAGAATTTTATCGTGTCTGAAAGTTGATTCTCCTCATCTTTCATATGGCCATCTAGGTAAAAAGCCAAGTGGTTTCAAGCAGACAGATTAAAATCAAAGGAATGGGGCCTATTTGGGGATTTCCAGCTGGTGCGAAGACAGGGTCAAGCGTGAGTACACAGGCCTTGAAATGTGTGTCAATCAGGGAAAGGTCATATATTTGAAGATTGTGATTTCATCGGTGAAAATCCCCCAAAACAAGGGAAATGATTGGTGGGGAGTTGTTCTTTTAATCTATTATCAGTTTAACATTAAATGGTGCTTTATGGTAGGCCTCACAACGCTTACATGGATTATATAGTGTTTTGATGCAAAATCCTAATTTTGGCGTGTGGCCTGTGCGACAAAGCAGCTATGCTGACTAATACTGACCAGCTCTAGCTGTGTTCAGAGTGGATGGATATCGTCAGCACCCATGGTGGGAGACAGGAGAATGACGTTTGCACAATTTACAGTCCGCAGCTGACAGCAGCTGACGAGGAGCAGGATGAACGCGCCCTTGAGGCCAGCTTTGAAGATAAAGAAGCATGACGTATCTGTCACTGTGTGTGTGTGTGTGTGTGTGTGTGTGTGTGTGTGTGTGTGTGTGTGTGTTTGCACCGTCAAAATAATTCCACATATTCTTTGTTGTTTTTTTTTTGTTTAGGGGCTATATACATGATGATGATGATAATGATGATGTTGATGATGATTATCATTATCATCATTATTATTAGTGTGGGTACTGTAAGCTTCATGCCGGAAACCAGCACGTCAGCAGATCTTCCAAATCTGGCGAGGAGGTACCTTCAACACTGACGTACTATATACTACAACTTTATCCACTTTAAATAAGCCTTCACAGTTTCAAGTCGAAGTGCATAATAGGTCACAAGTAATCGTAATTTTGACGTCGACAACAACTTCATTCACGTCACAGCAGCAGTCTACAAAGACGCCAGAAATGAGGTTCTTCTGAATGACAGTCTTACAAATTTCTTCTGAACAACAGAGGCATGTGCCAAGGCAGTCCATCAGATCCCGTTTTATTCAACATCTACTTGGAGTACAGAGTGCAGGAACATTTCTGGATATCGACACCTCCATATTGAATGGAGGGCTGTCTGTTTTCAATCAATGTTTCGTAATGACATGGTCTGTAGGGAAGCAGTGAGACCAAAGCCTTACAACTGGCCACCGGGGTGGTTAAAAAACATTATCTACGTTATGTAGGCTATGTACCAGAAGTCACGTTAGGAAAAACAAAATCGTTAGCCGTTTCAGACAACAATCTGTAGTCCGTATGACGTTGAGGGGGACAGATATGGGAAGAAGTGGACCTCTCATGTTTTCTAAGGTCCATTTTGGGCGACAAAGGTGGACAAGATAGGGCTGGGCCTAAGTATGTCTGTCATGACAGGGAGAGGTTTCCAGGTGTTTGATAATAAGTGCTTCGGACGGTATCCCGGTGTCCGTATCCAAGGAGCGTAAGTCGAACGGCTGTGTCAGGCAGCATGTATAAACCGGCAGAGAAAGAATCTCTCTTTGCAGTAACGAAGCACCCTAAACTGGCCTCATAGAGCATGTTTGGTTTAAATCACCTTTATTCAGTTAAACAAAATGCATTCACGGTCATCAGGACAAATGAGAAACAACACGCTTTTGATAGAGCATGGGTCTCGTCATGACTCCATGTCCCAGACAATTCTACAGGGTGCAGTGTGGCAATGGACGTCATAAAAAGCAAAAAAAAACAAACAACAAAAAAAGAAGTTCTGGACCGACTTAAAGGACTAGTCTGGACAGGAAAGGTCAACAGACAGCAAAGGCTGTTGTCTGTTCCTTTTTACCTTAGTTATTCTTGGTGCCATTCTGGGATTTGCCTTCTTTTAGATCCACGGGCATGCCTTGTCTGACATATGAAATAACTGTTGACTCGTGGAGGACAGGAGGGGGGGAAGGGGGGGGGGTCTAGAGGGGGGAGGGGAATGGGAGGATAAGTGGTCTAGAGGAGAGAGAAACGACGTCTTCCAGGGAGGAAATGGGAGGATAAGGAGAGCAGGGGAGGAGTCGCACGAACTTCACGCACGTCTTCCAAGAGAATTTTTGTGATGAAATACAATGTATACGTTTTTGTCTCAGTGAAATCTGTGAGTGTGAGAGTGAGTGAGTGAGTGAGTGAGTCTCTCTCTCTCTCCCTCCCTCTCTCTCTCTCTCTCTCTCTCGCTCTCTCTCTCTCTCTCTCTCTCTCTCTCTCTCTCTCTCTCTCTGTGTGTGTGTGTGTGTGTGGTGTGTGGTGTGGTGTACGTGCGTGTATACGTGCGTGTTTGCATGTGCGGTCTCGTGAGTACGTGTGTGTATGTGTGTGTGTGTGTGTGATCAGTGAGTTTTCATCCCTTGGCTGTCGTCATTAACATACAATGCAACGACTCAGGAGCTATTTATGGACGTCCCGTCTTGTCGCGGACTCTGGGGCTGGAGTGCGTCCACCCGCGCTCGCTTGGTGTTGTCCGGGGTACAAGGTGAATATTCATTAAATCAGGGGACTGGAATTCACACAATTGTCTGGGCGACTCAGTTTCGAGCTATTTGCATAAAAAATAAACCTTGAACAATGACTAAAAAAAAAAAAAAAAAAAAAAAAAAAACTCCCTACTCCTTCCCTCCGCTTTCTCCGTCGTCCTCCAACCATTTCCTTCTCCATAATAAAATAGAAAGTTATGATCTCTCTCTCTCTCTCTCTCTCTCTCTCTCTCTCTCTCTCTCTGTCTCTGTCTGTCTGTCTGTCTGTCCTGTCTGTCTCTCTCTCTCTCTCTCTCTCTCTCTCTCTCTCTCTCTCTCTCTCCTCTGTCTGTGTGTCCCTGACAATTGTCTCTTCAAAGTTTTTTTCTTCACTTCGTAATAATCATGCAGTATAGATCCTGGACCTACTGTTTGATATGAATCCTCAAAATGGATCCGCATTTTTTTTTTAAAATGGATTCATCGTGGGAACATATTCCCAGACCCCCCCCCCCCCCCCCCCCCCCTCCCCATGATTGACTTAAATCGGTTAGGTAGTGTTTGCATAATCATGTTGACAGACAAAACACACACACACACACACACACACACACACACACACACACACACACACACACACACACACACCCCTTGACAACTGAAAACGATATTCTGCCGGATGTAATAAGACAGGAAGCGTAGAACGTAGATAGTTGGTAAGGGAGGTCACTTTTTGCTCCGATGATGAATACAGTTACATACCCTAACTTTCAGATTAAAAGTTGATGCAAACGGCAGGGAGTTCCAGGCGGGAATGACTGGCTGGTGGGAAGAAACTGACCTTGTATGGGTCAGAGGAGGTACCGAGGTCAGCAAATTTGTGTCGGTGATGTAATCTTGTTTTGGGGGATCCTTTCTTGTGGAATTCGTCTAGAGGTATGTCCACAGTGCCGCGAACGATCTTGTACATGTTTGAAGATCAAGATTAGCCTCTGCCTGTTTCACCGTGATTCAAGGGCTTCCCATCCTAGTTCTTGCTGCATGGATGTTATGCATGGATGGTCCAATCATGGTCATTGTATACATCACGTGCTGCTCTTCTTTGCACCATTTCAATCTTTTTCTTTTGGCCTACTTTGTATGGACTCATACACCAGTACATCCGCTACACACACACACACACACACACACACACACACACACACACACACACAAAGAGAAAATGGTAGGTAAGCACTCAAGGTCTGACCAGCGCGTTGGGCTAATGCGTAGGTCAGACATCCGCTGAGTCATAGCCACGAGACCCTTTTTTCTTCAATTGTCTCATCTTTGTTGTTAATTCGTTTATCCATCAGCTTCAAATCATGCATAGTTTGGTCTCAAAACTTAGCGGACGTGATGTAGCGCGTATATGGACTAGTCTGCACGCAGTGACGCCTCCTTGATGAAACTGAAACTGAAACTCAAATTAACTGCCACCAAAAACCCTGTCACAAAAATACAGACACGACGCACACTGAACAAACAAGGATCTTCCCCTGCTGCTGTTCTGTTTTTCCTTCTGTCTGCATCAGTATTAGTCGAAATATAGCGCCATCCCCCCCCCCCCCCCCCCCCCCCCCCCCCCCCCCCCCCCCCCCTTTCCATCCTCACCACAAAAAATCCGTCGTTTCTCCACCACTTTTTACGCCAGCATTTTAATTATAGTCATGGGACAGACAGCTTTCACAGTTGTTTTGGATGGAAAATTACCCCATACTCGTTTATCTAGACGCAGATACCTTGACTGGAAAAAGAAATCAACGTCTATGTGGGTAACAAATACACGCTTTTGAATGTCTACCAGTTTTAATGCTTAATATACAAAGAAAAAAATCCAGTAAAATACACCAGGCATATCTGAAAATTGGTCAATCCAAATCGCGAGCGGTTTTTCATCATCTAAACAAAACATTAAAAGTCCATTTAGAACGTGCCAGAATCTGACAATGGTTGAGAGGTGTGACTCATTCCGTGACAGAGCTGTTGAGTATTTGAGGTTTTTTTTTTTTTTTTTAATGGGCAGGCAGTTGTTTTGTAACGGAGCAAACGCTGCCTCCCTTACTTATTATCTCTGCTTCTGTTTGCTTGTTTGTCAACGAGATTTCACTCCCCCCCCCCTCCTCCTCCCACCACCCCCCACCACCACCACCACCACCAACGCCCCCCCCCCCCCCCCCCCCCCCCCCCCGGAAAAAAAAAGTACGTGACCTATTTCACCGAAATTTGATGGGAAGATGGAATGTTATTCCAGGAGGATCTCATTGGATTAGTTTACGGATCTGACGTGCGGGTCTACATTACAGGGCGGATATAGGATCCGTCCACCAAGACTTGCCACTGGACATGAACCTGGTGATATTACTGTTTACGAATTGATACTATCTATCGATATGGACTGAGAGGAAATGTCAGTATTTGGTCTGCTACCATAGCTGGTGTTGCCTCCATCAACCCAACCTAAAGAGAAGTCAGAGCATCCACCAGCAAATGTCAGAGTGTGGTCTGCTACCATAGTTATTGTTACACCCAGCAACCTTTGTGGTAAGAGGGCACAAAATACCTGTGATATCGAATTTAGAGTTCAGTCGACATTTAACAGTAGCTGTTGCTATTAGAGGTGCACGTTTGCGGTATTTGTTTCCCTCCTTACGTTTGCGACACATTGCTCGTTTTCGGTATGTGAGTAAGATGTTGGGTTAGTGTTGGGGTAGAATTAGAGATAGAGGTAGTCACAAACAAACAAAATCATCACGAAAATCAGTGTCAACATGGCCTCGGGCGGCACACTCACTCAATGCTCCCGCTGCTGCTTATACCCAACTACCCAACCGATGGGAAACTCAAACAACCCCGTACCAAGAGAAATTGTCCATCCCAATGTGAACGACAAAACATTCCGTCGTGAAACGTTATCAACTATCTCCACAGGGGGTTTAGGGATCAGACCAAACAGCTCGTTATTGTCTCCAACAGCTCCCCCACTGTCCGAGGTGACCAGATTCCCCCGTCTCCAAAGTCCCGTTGAAGAGGCGGCCCATTGTCCGCTATCGTTTCAGCAGCCGGATTATCTGATAACTTCATCAACACCTTACTGCCCTGTACCACTCCTCCCCGCAAGGTGTCGCGCGCCTTGTGTGTCCTCGATAACGACAGTTCACTTCGCGCCGCGTCCTGAGTCTCTGACATTTCCAGCGAGTGGGGCAGGAGAACCTGTTGTCCACCCTGACGAAGGGAGGAGGGATTAGGATTCTGGGTTGCTGTGAAAGTGTCACGGTGGCGGTCCGACTCAATTGGCTGAACAATGCACCAGTATTGTAATGACCCGCGTCTTGTTTATCCAAAGAGACGCGATGTGTTTGTTTTGGTGGTACAAGTCAAAGAATTTCAGTTCAAAGGCTTTGGCTGGGGGAAAACATATTTCGGTGTGTTTGGATTTAGTGTCTACAATACAGCAGAGTCGGATAACTGTCCTAGGAGAGAAACTCTCCTTCTTATCTCTATAGCTATATCAAACCATCAGCAGAATAACACACTGACAGAGGCAGCAGAAAACGTGAGGTTTTTTGTTTTGTTTTGTTTTTTGTATGTGTCTCCGGCAGGATTCGACGTTACCACGTCTGACAGTGAAACTGGTTCGTTTCTGCAGAGCACCGAATGCAGGCAGCAAGTCCTTATGCTGACTGTGTCCTCGTGCTTCTCATACTCTGGAGGCTTGTTCACTTTGTAAGGCATGTACCGCACCATCGTCCCCTATAGAAGTCCATCCTGTAGGGTGCAGTGGAGGGTGGACACATATCTCACCATGACTCCCTATCCAAGATTATCCTATAAGGTAGAGTAGAGGGGGGAAAGTATCTCGCCATGTCTCCCAGTCCAAGATGATTCCACAGAGTACAGAGGAGGGTGGACATTAGCTGACCATGACTCCCTGGCCAAGATTTTCCCAAAGGTACAGAGGAGGTGGACATTATCTCACCATGTCTCCCTGTCCAAGACCATTCTGCAGGGTACAGAGGAGGGTGGATATGCATCTCTCACTGTAACTCTCTGTCCAAGGCCATTCTGCAGGGTACAGAGGAGGGGGTGGACCTGTATCTTGCTGTGACGTTGAGGCCAACAGGACAGTGTGGAAGGGTGAAGGTCGAAAGAGTCCTGGATGGGCAACGTGAGAGGATGAACGGGACCTTGCCCAGTCGCCCATGACTGGAGACAGAGGGCCGTGAAGAGCCTGGAATCACCCAGACGTGTGCCGCGGATATCGATCTGTGATTAATGAACGAAGGAAGGAATGGACAATTATTTCTTCCATCAATGAGGTCTTCCATCATCTGCTTTCTCCTTTTCTACTTACCAAAGGTGACGACAACGATTATAACTGTTCTTGGCGATGTTGACGACGGCCAAGTGATAAAGGCGAGGACGATAACAAGTCAATGATAGTGATGATGACAATGACGTTAACAACCGACGTCGATGTTGACGTCGAATGCCGTTAACATCAGCGATTTCGTCCTATTCTCTAAGGCTTCAACGATGCTAAACGACCACCACTGCGTTGTGCACGGATAGCAATCTGAGGTCATCGGCTCTGTGTATTGACATCTCCATTCCCCCCTCCACCGTTGACAAGAAACAGCTGTTCACAGTCTTTGAAGTCCCTTGGCTGTGTTTAGAGTGAGCGCTATCCTATCCTTCCACTGGCTAGATGGAGTGACAACTTTTGTCAGTTTGTTGGCATTGGTCTTGGACTCGGTCATAATCTTCTCGGCGAGGACCCAGGCTTTCTGTGTGAAGTGTGGATTAAGGAAGATAGAGTTATTTCACATTGTTGTTAGGATAATCCTTCGTTTTCCCTGTTTCTCTGTCTGTCTTTACAAAGTATTTCTATGTGTATGTTTGTAAATACCCCTGGCTGGTGGGGGGGGGGGGGGGGGGGGGGGGAACGTCGTCCCTCATGGGCGCGGAGTGGGCATGAACCTACGTGCAGCGGCTCGGCGACTTGTGGCTCGTGCGTCTCCCGAGTCGGCCTCACGCAGCACAGGACCGTCGCCACTCAGCATGAAGACGGCCGCCCGGTAGCCCTGACGACGGCTTTGGAGGAACCACCACCACGACGACACCATCATCATCAACATCAACCGCAGCCGAACTACCTTCAGACAACCGCTCGGCGGTTCCAACGACTACCTACCTCATCTAGGCTCCTGCCTGACGGCGCCATCTTCCCCGGGACCCTCCACCCGACGCTAACCCAGACTTCTTGACCCAACCTGCCAGTCTACAATGTCTATACCAAGACAAACGTCTCCATGTCACAGCTTTGGCTGTGGCGATATCTTGTCCCTAAAAGCATTCCGCTGTGAGGACGTTAAACTCATCCTTCTTCTCTTTAATAGTATTCACGTTCAAGTGTCTGTGAGAGAGAGAGAGAGAGAGAGAGAGAGAGAGAGAGAGAGAGAGACACACAGACACACACACACACACACACACACACACACACTCACAGAGACAAACTTTAAAATTTCGAATGCACGCGTGTGTGTGTGTGTGTGTGTGTGCGCGCGCGCGCGCGCGCGCGTGCACACGCGCGCGCTAACGAGCAATGGTACGTGCGTGCTTGTTTGAGTGTATACGTTTGTGTACGTGCGTGGGGGAGGAGGAAGGTGTAAAATGTACGTAACTCTGGCTCAACAGGTGGTAAACGACATCCTCACTGAAATATTGACAGCGATTGTCTCTGTCACTACTCTTGGAAAATGAGCACACACACCCACTGTCAAGCGGGCTACAATGAATGACCAGTGAATGACACTGTTGACACTACAGTCTATATGTGTAGCCACTATTAACACAACTACTCTCATCATGTTATCATCAAAAGTGGTAGTAACCCTCTATTTTCTAATATTTTCAATGATTATCATTATCATTATTATCACCATCATTGCTTTCATTATTTTTTGTCCCCTCCCAATGGCCTCGTTTTCATTCAACGGCTATCTTGCAACGGCTATCTTGCACCGAAAATGAGAATAATTATAATGTGACTGCTCCGTTCTTCGTTTTCATTGTCCCGAATTGTTGTTTCTCTTGTCTGAAGAAGACCCAAGAGGTCGAAACGCGTCGTTTTTTCGTCTTGTAATTCGTTTGTCCCTGTAGTTTTCCAGTTTCTGCCTGCAGTCACCTGACTGTGAAACTGTCTGTTACAGAGGCTGTCCCTGCCTGATACACACAGATCTCATTCCTCTTCCGCCGCCTCATTCTTCCCTGATCTGAATCACGTACCCATTTACTGCTAGGTGAACAACGGGGTTTTCTTACGGGGTTTTCTTTTTTCGGCCGTGGACAAGTCATGTTGTAAATGCTTTTGTATGAATAGTTTCGTGACCCGTGATAATCGTTTGTTTGTGTATTTGTTTTGTTTGTTTGTGTGGGCAGAGCGTTCCTTTTTCCGATGCAATGGCCTTGAAAAGGTCTTGTGTGTGTGGTCAGCTGTGCAATATCAATATTGTTTTGTTTTAAATGCACTCTCGATTCCCCTTGCGCGGAATACGTATGGAAGGCTACCTGTAGTGTTGACATGTATGTACAGTTGTCTTACTGGTTGAAGGGTGAGATTTACGTGTATGCAAGCGTTTGCAGACAGAAGATGTAAAAAAAAAATGGATACATTCAGATAGAGAGAGAGAAAGAGAGAGAGAGTCATCTGTGTATGCGTGTGTGTGTGCGTTTTGCCATGTATGTGTGTGTGTGTGTGTGTGTGTGTGTGTGTGTGTGTGTGTGTGTGTGTGTGGTGTTTGTGTGCGCGTGTGTTTGCCATGTGTGTGTTGCATTTGAAGCGCAACGGGCCAAGATACAGACATGCCCTGTGAATAATCTGTGTGCACGCACACATACTGAGAGAGAGACAGAGAGGAAGACGCCCCACACGAAGAGATAGATAGAGAGAGACATACAGACAAATTGACAGAGAGACAGAGACAGACAGACAGTCTGTCTTTTACAGACAGACAGACAGAGAGAGAGAGAGAGAGAGAGAGAAAAAGGCTCACCAAGTGAAAAAAGCGACATCATCATTTCACTTTTACATTGGGCTTTATTTCTTTTTCTCTCCTCAGTGCTTCAGCATCAGCATGCACACACATCCAAAGTGATCTGGATTGACTTTCGTTTGTTTCCCATCTCAAACCAGTATTCACTTGGAAATAGTCTCTCACAATATTTCACATGGCTATTTACACCAGAAACCAACAACGTAACCGTACAACAGTGACAACAGCGATCACACACCAACACTGAACACTCGATCAACCAGAAAACATTTAAAAACAAAAACAAATCATTAAAAAGTATCACCATCTCCGCAAAGACCGGTGAGGAGAGCTGGGGGAGGGGGGGGAGGAGGAGGAGGAGGAGGAGAAGGAGCTAGTGAGAGAGAGAGAGGGGGAGAGGGGAGAGGGGGGTTGACAAATCAAGGAGACAAGAACGGTAAAGAGGCGGGAACAGGTTGCAGGAAGACAAGGAGGGGAGTGGGTGAGGGTGGGGGGACATGAGAAATTAAAAAGGAAAGAAAAATCATATTCACACTTTTGAGATCAGAAATGAAGATGCGATGTAATAATAATAAATAATAATAATAATATTATATAAATAATATAATAATGCGCACCTTTTTTTTAAAACCAAAACATCTGACATATTGCCCCACCAATATATAGTGTGTCTTCAGAAACGGCACAACTTGCAGGATCGCTCAACATTGCAACTGCCCAGCAATTACTACCTATCAACTATGCAATAGATCTGAAAGTCAGTTCAGACATGCACAAGCAGTGGCAGCATTTTCTGTTTGTTCATTGTGTTTGCCTTGTTATTCCATCTTCACTTACTTATGATGATTCATTAGCCTCTTAAGACTGTTTCCCTTTGCTAATGGAGACAATAACTTTAAATCAGTTGTTTCCCTTTGCTAATGGTGACAAATCAGTCACCTTCTGATCCAATTTTTTTCTTAAAACAAGCCTTGCTCTTTTCCTCACTCTCTTTAACTCCACCTCTAACTCCATAACATAATCTGTGCACACTTTTGTTTTTTTTTGGTACATTAAAACTGAAGAGATTCTTGTACCCATTCCTTTTTTTTTTGTCAACCATCCCAAGTAAATAAAAGCTAAGAACAATGCTTTTAAAGTTTTAATTTCTTTACCCGTTTCAAATGCTGTGATAAAAACATATAAACAATGAAACTGCTTAAAACCAAAAATTACAGTAGGAATAAAAATTATCTGCTAAAAAAATCCATGTACTATCATACTGATCTTTGTTATGAAAACAAAGTCTCAGTAATAGCATATTATTGATGACAGGATTTCAAACAAAGCATGTAAATCACTTCTCTACTGATTCCAAACATATCAATAAAAAAAACCTCTAGAATAACAAACACCAACATCAAAACATAAGTAACAAGTTAACCATGGTCAAAACGCTGCAACGTAAACAAGATTAAATCAGTTTAAACTCCTCTTACATACAGGGCATTACTGTATCTCTATTTCTTCTCCAACACCCCCCCCCCCCCCCCCGACCCCCCCCCCCAGTAACTTTCCAGAAAAAAAAAATCTTCTAGGAATTCTGGATTTTTCATAACACAACAGATTTTGATACCAACAAGTCTATGTCGACACCAAAGAAAAATACTACAAAAAACCAAAGTGCAGCCTGATCATGACTTTAACCCGGATCCAGTCCTCTGACTTTTCCCTCAAATCCTACAGACATGCATGGTGCAAGAGACTCCGTGCTGCTATGAAATATTACTTCCCAGGCAGTCAAGCCATTCCCTCTCTAGCGAGTCATTCTAAAAACTGAACTACTGAAGAAAGACACAAAGCACCCACACTTGCTCTTCAATGAATGACCTCATTTTCATTTGAATTACCACTGTTTACAGAAAACATGAAAATAAGTTAAAACTGAAATTTAAATGGAATGAATATGGGTCCTGGTTTTTCCACACATCATTGTTTTTCTATCTTTACAGTTTATTTTTTTTGCATACTTGTATGTTTTTAAATTTGACATCTGTCCAAATAGAACAGAAAGATGTTCTAGCCAGAGACTAGCTTCACTTAAATCCTTTTTTTTTCAGATTAAAAAAAAAATCAGAACTGTTACTGTTGCACTATAAAAAAAAAATAATGCATCTTAGCACTACACACAGGCTTTCCAAACACAGCATAACAAATGTGTACAAAAGTCAAAACAGTATTAGCCAAATGCTGTTTGGCCTACCATTGTACCACAGTACAATCCTTCATAAACATCAAAGCAAAAGAACCCTTTGCAGTGAACCTCTGGTCAAGCAGAGAAATGCAGCAGATGAGTGAACATGAAGACTTGTTGAAAAATGAATGAACACATTGACAAAGAAAACCTGGATTAAAAAAAAAATCAAAAAAGGTTTTCTGAAAGCACATCCTTGTCTTGCCCAAGTCAAGAGCACACTGGAAATGGTGGCACAAGGTTTTTCATTTTGTTTTAGTCTCTCCATTCAAAGGATGGTCCGTGATCACCTTGGTTGTGTGACCAACTACTTCTAGACATGCAGACACAGCAACCAAGAGCAGCACACACACACACACACACACACACACACGTTATTGCTAGAAAACAATGTACAATTTAAACTTCCATATTTGTATTATACATATGTTTGCTGCAATCACAATGTCATCATGCATGTTCTCGATCTCTCCCTCTCTCGCACCCACTTAACCCCCCCCCCCTCCATCTCTGTCTCTCTCTCTCTCTCTCTCACACACACACACACACACACACACACACACACACACACACACACACACTGGCATTTGAACACAGTATGCTCTTGCAAAATAATAAATAAATCTGAAGTCATCACAATCTGCGGTGTCCCACGTGCTTGTGTGTGGCTGCTGGCCATACCAGTCAGTTCTCCCTCCACCAGTTCACAGGGAAACACCACCACAGAATCCATAAATACACAGTCCTGACTGTCCTCCCCACACATCTCTCGTTATGCCCACACTTAGGGGCAGCCAGCAGGATTTGAACCCAGGCACTGCACAGCCAACATCCTCAGTCTGCAGTTGCGTCTCATTCTCCAGCTTCACTTCATTAAGATCAACAGAAAAAGTTGTTGATCCATGGATTCATCTCCACAGTTCTGAAATCCCACGTTATATATGATGTATGTGCTTGTATTGTGGGCACACACGTCAACTGTAAGGAGAAAGACAGACAGAGAGAGAGACAGACAGAGAGTCAGTGTGTGCTGTTTTGTGGGCACACATGTTGACTGAGGAGAAAGACACAGACAGAAAGAGAGACAAAGACAGACAGAGAGAGAGAGAGAGAGAGAGAGAGAGAGAGAGAGAGAGAGAGAGAGAGAGAGTGTGTGTTTTTTACTGGGCACACATGTTGATTGCAAGGAGAAAGAAAGAGAGAGAAAGAAAGACAGGCCAGAAAGGAAAAAAAAAAAAATACCCCCTAGCCTAAACTTGTAAATGCACCAAGTTTTTGGCATAAGTCACCTTTGACTACTCAAAAATCCCTACATGCACGCGCATGCTTTGTGTGATTTAATTTCTTCCTTGATCCATTAAGAAAAAATCCCAAAGATTACATCAATAAAACTTTCAGCGCAATCAAATTCAAACATAAAAATACCACCAATATAATGGTGGCATGCAAAAGAATCCAATGAACCCCAAATTTCTTAAGCTGATCTAGGCGACTTTAGAGTAATGCCTTGTACACATGATGATTTCGTATGCGAGAGTATGTGGGCTCGTGGTGGATCTCCACATCAGAGACACAGGCAGCAGGAGATGTATGAGGAGGAGGGTGGAATCCTGGCAGGAGATGAGGCGGGGGATGCTTGCTGCTGGCACAGACGTCACCTGGCAAACACGAAACGGCCCAGCGGACAGTCCAGTCCGGACAGGTACAGTCTGAGTGAGGTCAGCCCGGGCTTCAAACACAGGGAGTGAGCGGAACCTTGTGCACAGGCTGGTGGTGGAACGCTGTGCCCACGGTGCACCTGTCCCTCGTGTGGTTGGTTCCAACCTCCTCCTGTCTGTCCGCAGTCTCTCTGCCTTGGGTCTGACATCGCTCTCACCCTGCACGCACACACACACGCAAACAAGCAGAGGATTAGCATTGTTGAATGATTGTGTGTGTGTGTGTTCAACACGAGGATACGTAGAATGATTTTGGACAAGCTACAATTTAATACTAGTGAAGAATGCACTTGTGAAGAATGATTTTGAACAGGCTACAATTGAATAATAGTGGAGAGAGATATCACAGTGAGTGGTTACTATTGAAAAGCCTCACTCATACGCAGATTCAGAGAGAGAGAGAGAGAGAGTAGCAGCCATTCAAAAAATCCAGGGACATCTATATTCACATCTACGACTTGCCACGACTTGAAATATCACCACCAGCCGTTCGCTCAACCACCCCACACTAATCAGATGTCCCTCCTTCCCCCACCCCTGCCCCTCCCTTTCTTTCTACCCATTCCAAAACTGTATGAGGTTGATCAATCACATGGGCGGGCAGCTAGCTAGCTGCCTTGCCCCACCAGAAGCCCCCCCCCCCCCCCCCCCCCCCCCCCCAAGCACCCCTTTCCCCTCTTCCACTTTATGTAACATCATCATCATGATCACACCATGTACTGATATGATATTTGAGGGACAACTGTCTATGAAATTTTCATTTGTGCTTAATACTGTTTGCGCCGCTTGCTCGTTTACTTTGCTTACCTGATTACGGATATCACTCTATTCTGATGTGCGATTATTCATTGTGTGAGTATTGTCTTTTATTTCTGTGCCCCATGTGGGTATGAAATAAAATAATGCCCTTGCCTTGCCTTGAGTGAGTCCCCCCCCCCCCCCCCCCCCCCCCATCATCTCTCTGCATTTCACATTTCAGCCTAATGTATTTTTTTCTTCCAGTCCTATAGGACTATTCCTGGTTCCCCTCCTCCTCACCCCATCTCTCCTCTCTTGAGTTACACAGCCAGACAGACATAGAATAGAGTATGAGCATGAGTTTGGAGTGCATGGCGCAGTGTGTGTGTGTGTGTGTGTGTGTGTGTTTGAATTGTGTGCGCGCGCACACGGGCGCGTGTGTGTGTGTTTATGAGAGAGAGTAATGTGTGTGTGTGCGTGTGTGTGAGAGAGAGAGAGCAAGTGCGCGCGTGCTCCAGTTGGGGACCCCCTCGACAGCGTAATCAGTATATTATTGTGTGCGTGTTGGGGAGCTGACGTGGGGACGCGACACTAACCATTGAAAGTCGAACAGACCAGACGAGACGAAAGAGTGTCTATCCATAAAATAACCTGCCCAAGTCGCGTCTACATGCCACCACACAACTCCATCGTAGCTCTTCTTTCCTAATTGTAAACGCACGCACTCAAGAAAGGCGATGATGGGGGGGGGGGGGGGGGGGGGTGGAGATGCGGGGACGAGGGGGGGGGGGGGGGGAAGAAAAACTGTCTCCGCTTTCCGCTTTTACTTCTCGCGTCGCTTTGCTAAAGCGTGCCCCTTGACCCACGCATGGCCTAAATCGGCTTGACCAATGGTAGTCGAGGATGTCAAACCTCCTCCACCCTCCTCCTCCCCCCCTTACCGCGACTCACTCACGCCCATCATCCTCCTCCTACCCCCTCCCCCCCCCCCCCCCCCCCCTTTCTTTCTCTCCTCACCCTCGCCCCTTCTCTCCATCTCCGACATCTCTTTCATCACCTCAAAAGGGGAGAGAAGGAGTACGGGAACGAGTGAGGGGCTGGAGGGGGGGGGGGGGGGTGAGGGCGGAAGGAAACGATGGGCTCAAGGGAAAAGATGGGGGTGGAGGGATGAATGGGTTTGGGGGGGGGGGGGGGGAAAGCCAAGGAAGGGGGAAGTCAGTGAAGTGGGGGTGAGGAGGGTAAGGAGGAGGCGAAACGCGCGAGCTCTATGCAAATGAGTGCCCGGGCAACGCTTCGACGGGCTTTCCTTCCACGAGTGACTGGCGAGAAAAGCCAGCAGGCAGCATCAGAGCGATGGTGTTATCTCCCTTTCCCATGCGCCGCCCCTCAAGGCCACATATTCGTTGTCTGTTTACTTTTTCCTTTTTTTTTTTTTTTTTCGTTGCTTTCAACTCTTTACTGCAACTTGGCTGTTTTCCTCTTGTTCCTCTCGTGCATTGTCATACGTACCCCCCTACCCCCTCCTGAAACCAATACAGACGAGTCTAACCCCCATAGTAATATAAATACCACCACCAAACATTTTTTTAAAAAAAAGTGTTTCTGGTCCGCAGAACTCGCCGCTGAAAACACGAGTGAGGTACACCAGTGAGCCATGACTGTGCCAATGTGTGTGTATGTGTGTGTGTGTGTGTGTTCTTTTCTCAAGTCATTTTACTGTGCCGTATCATCATTCTCCCCATCCCTACCCTCCATGCCTACCAGACCCCCTCCAACCGTCATCCTTGCCCTCCCCAATCATTCACACCGGTATTTTCTGTTGTTGTTTTTTTTTTTTTTTTGGTGTACTACTTGCTACGAGCAATAACAATACTCTAAACTATTACATATTAACAGAAACGGGCCAACAGTTGGCACGCAGCTTGACGAACACACAAGCACTCCAGCAGAAACTTGGTGTATACTTGTGAGCGCACGTATGTGATGTATATCCAGGACAAGCTGTCATACTTCAATTATTTCAAAAAAAAAGTTTATCATTTTTTTCCCCTGTTTGGTCATTAATTAAAAAAAGTACGGTGGGCAAAGGCCACTGGCCCCAAAAGACAGCCACTCCTACTACTACACTACTTATACAAATACTACGCCACAGCGAAGGTCACACTGGTGTAGTAACGCAGTACAGGCTACAACTCGATTCGCGCGAGAAGGCCTCGCAGTCTCTCTCTCTCCAAGGTCACCCTCCCCCTCTCCCGGCTTCAACCTTTTTCGCCCACTCTCCCCACCTCTTTCCCTCCACTCACTTCAGCCACCTCTCCCCGCTCCTCCACCTCTCCCCGCTCCTGGCTTGATAATCACCCCCCCCCCCCCCCCCCCCCCCCAGTCAAAACGTTTTGAGTGGTCGCGCAAGCTTGTTTAGAAGAAGCAAGCCAAACAGTGCGAATACGACTAATTTTTGATTCGAGAAAACGAGGCATGATTTCTCTCGAGGAACGAGGTGTTGGGAGCGGAGCAAAGGAAGTTGTCCACACAAACATTCACACACACTCTCTCTCTCTCTCTGTGAGAGACCCCACGAAGCGCTCTCTCTCTCTCTCTGAGACAGACTTCAGGAAGAGGGGGATGTAGAGTGGTTACCCATGTGGTTCAAACCTTAGCACACAAACAAGTTTAAGTGACCTGTTGTCTACTCTGTAAAAACTACTTACTGTACGAAAAGTAGATGATTTGCCAACTTAGGTTGGGCAAGTCCCACATCTGTTGTTCTTTTTTTTCCCATGTGAAATTGTCTTTCCTATATACCAATGTAAAATGACTTAAAGCCACACGTCGAATTCAACAAAGATGGTCTGCTTTACGATTAACCTCTGTGTGTGTGTGTGTGTGTGTGTGTGTAAACTTTAACCGTCCCTAATAACCTAAGCCTTCCAACATCTTTCCCACATCACACGTGCTGAAGCATGCACACCGAATTGTCTTGTTGCAGAGTTGTGGAGTGGGTATCGTACATTAGTGTCCTCAATGCGCGCGCACCCGTATGTAAGCGAAGCTCTGTGTGTGTGTGTGTGTGTGTGTGTGTGTGTGTATGTGTGTGTGTGTGTGTGTGTGCGTGTCTTTGTGTGTGTAGGTGCATACGTGTGTGCGTGCATGCGTGTGTGTGTGTGTGCGTGCGTGCGTGCGTGCGTGCGTGCGTGCGTGCGTGTGTGTGTGTGTGTGTGTGTGTGTTAGCATGCGTGTGCGTACTTGATCAGGAAACTAAATGCAGGAGGCGGGTACACGACAAACGGTTTGTTTTGTGGTGTAACTAGGGTCAGTAAGGCCAGCCTTGACCACACACACACACACACACACACACACACACCCTCGCGGCTTCTGGGGCCGCTCAGCTGGCAGTTACACCGCCTGTATCACTCGTTGGTAGTTTTGAATGGCTTTGGGGAGGAGGTGGGAGAGAGTGGGGGCGGTGTAGTGTTTTGAGGGAGA
>JADBJO010001046.1:270485-277985 GCA_016801955.1 Conus betulinus | reverse complement strand
CGTCTTCTGCTGTTCCTCACCCGTCAGCTCAGACTACCACCCTTTCTCCCCTCCGAGAAATCCTTTTTAGCCCTGTAGAAGTCCAATGTGTCGAAACGGAATGTTTCTGTACAGTTTTTGGTTCCGTTCTGTCTAATAGTAGCTAGAAATTCTTTCATATCTGTTAGATGAAGGAGACTTACTCCGCCAGGAGACCCTTTTTGGGGAATCATGCCAGTCCCAGCCCGGATAAAGGAGGAGGGTTGGGCGTGGGGCCAACTACCCCACCCCGTAAAACAAACCACAGCTACAAAAACGCCAACCAAGAATCAAATCGACACCTCAGCCCTGGGGAGGGATGGGTCTTGGACAAGAAGATGTATGACGCCATGTGGTGTGAAAGCCTGAAATCTCAGGAAGCCAGAAGGCCGACCGCCTTTCTTTCCACCAGGGTAGCCGACAATGACTTGGAACCAGCTAGAGAAAAGATCCCAGGACAGAGATGCGGGAGGTCCTTGGTTGGCGGCCTGTACCCCAGGAGGGGTAATAGGCGATGATGATGATGATGATGATGATGAGGGGAAGGAGACTGAAACAGGCTCTAACGTTTAATATTACTGAACATTAGCCCAAGTACAAATAAAACACACAAAACAAAATGCAGAGAAAGACCTGTTTCATATGCAATAATAAAAAGGAAAGCAAAAAAAAAAAAAAAAAAAGTAAATCTTCGATGAATGTGTCTTCTTCAGACTTTGAAAGGAACAGTCATCAAAAGATGCACATAGCAATATCCATCCTCTCGACTGCAGCCAGCAGGAAAACGAATGACAGATTGAAGTTCGTCGCAGAGCGAAGAAGTCTCCTGCTTAATACTCGTCCACTAAGAACGGTTCCGAACTTAGAACTTCGCTTCCTCAACAATGGAACCCACAGAAAAGTGGGAGCCGACAAGCAGTAATGAAACAGAAGATACTGCAAGTCTCCTCTCCTCTCCCTTCCTCCTCTCTTCTTACCCGCTCCTTCCTTCCTTCATTCCTCCTCTCTTCTCTCCTTTCACTTCCCCGTGGCCTGCGCCCCCCCCCCCCCCCCCCCCCTCTCTCTCTCTCTCTCTCTCTCTCTCTCCAGCAGTAAAAACTCATGGGTCAGTTGTCTTTCACTTCGCCCGCACTTTTGAAACCCTCCAACCCCGCCCCCTCCCTCCCCCTCGCCGCGTGAAGCCGTGAGCCTCGAAAAGCATTCCCTGCGTTTTATTTACAGTGGGGGGGGGGGTACCAGTAGGGGGGGGGGGGGGGGGGGGGGGGGAAGAACAAAGTCACTGCGGGTTCTTTAATTCCAGACCCACTAATTCCAGAGCACGTGCTCTTCTTTCACTTCCTGCTCTTCGTCGTCCCTATCGGCCCCTTTCATTAACAACACAGTCTCTCCGCCCGGCACATGTTCACGTGCCGGCCGTACTGCGGCGAGGTTCGCGAGCCACCACAGCACGCGCCTTTTCTTTTGAGGGTCCGGGGAGGCGAAGGGGGGGTGGAGGGAGAAAGGGGAGGGGGGGGGGGCACGGTAATGAAAGTGAAGCTACAGTGAGCGCCGCTGTTGTGACCTCTATGCTACCCGCCCCTACCCCCCCCCCTCTCTCTCTCTCTCTCTCTCTCTCTCTTCTTTCACTTCCTGCTCTTCATCCCTGCCCTCCCTCTTCCGTTCACACCACCCTGTCCCTATCCATCCCCTTTTCTCCGCACTTCCGTGTCACAGCTGTGCATGAGCGATAAACAGAACGAAGCCGTTAGCATTGTTTTTCCAATCGTCGGGTGTTTGACCTCTAACGGAAAACATCTTTAACATTTAGTCACTCGACTTATCAATAATGAACACGGTAAAGCAAGAAGTGTCGAGGTCGGCGGACGTGAAGTACACCAACAGGAGTCAACAAAGTGAAGAAGATTTTGAGTCCTAAACGAGAACTATTTCGTTCATAGACTTTCCGCAACTCCAATAACACAAGATACTTGGAACGCTCGGGTAGCGAGCAGATGGTACTGTCCTAATGACTTGAAGAAGGGGTCGAAGCCTTTATGTAGGGTCGTCCTCGGTCCCCCACCCTTTCTAAACTTTGCTTCGTTCTCCGCCATCAGTCGCTCCATTTTGAAATCTTGAAACTTCACTCTGCATATTGACTGATACCCTTTGTTGTCTTCACGTCTCGTCTTCCACACTCGGTACTGGCGCTATACTTGTGAACGCTTTCCGTCTTACCACTGGACATCAGATAAGTCGCTCTCTTTGTTGTACTGTCTCTTGAAGAAGACTCTCTCTTTGTTCTCAATCTCTCGGAAACTAACCCCCACCCTTTCTAAACTTTGCTTCTCTCCGCCATCAGTCGCTCCAGACCCGGTCTGGAAGCGGCCTCGTGGCGACCAATCCTTTGTTCCAGTCACAGAAATAGGAGGAGGAGGAGGAGAAATGTCTGGCAGACAAACGAAGCCGGCATCAAGAAAGGCCGATTCCACGGACCTGAGTTTCAGCCTCCGCGTGGGCAGATGGAAGGAAGGAAGCGCCACAATGACCAGCTGGCGGATTGATTGGGTTGGGGGCCTAATTAGAGGCGGACTAACGACTCTCTCTGATGTCCGCCTTTTATCGTTCCTTTCATGGTGAAAGTGGGTGCCAGCGTCTAAGTGGTGGACCTTACAGTGGCGGCACAGTTCGCTCTTAGACTTCTGTAATTCGCTTGTAAACTTTTGCAGTTTTTCTGTCTTACGCGCTCTGTAACGTTCTCTTACTGGTAATGTTTTAAACTTCTGATTTGGGTTTATTCATTACTGAAATTCAAGTTCTCTGCAAAACTACGTTATTCAAAGTTGCACCTGTCTCTTCTGTGTTCCGAGTTTGCTGTCTCTCCCCATGGCCCCAAGCCAGACAGGTCAAAGGGTAGAGACCAGACAAAGAGCACTCAACTGGCCCTCCAGGTTGGGGGTTTGAATTGGGCTAACAACCCAGTCCTAGAAAAACAAACTTTGTTACAGAAACCGCAATGACATTCTCTGAAAAATAACATGGTTGGAAGAAGAGTCCTCTCTAGCAGAGCCCATGACGCGAGCTGGTGAAAGCCTTCAGGAAGCCAGTGCGCCGACAACTCTTCTGACGACCAAAGCCAAGACCAGGATAGGGACCTGGAACATCAGAACCCTATACGAGACTGGAAAAACAGCACAAGTGAGTAGTGAGATGCACAGGTACAACCTAAAGATCCTTGGCCTGTGCGAGACTAGATGGACAGGAACAGAAGAACAAGGGTGACAAGTGGAGACACCATCATCTACTCTGGACGAGAAGAAGACCAGCCACACACGCACGGAGTCGCGCTGCTGATGACACCCGAGGCGACGCGAGCACTGCTGTCCTGGGAACCAGTGTCACCAAGGATTCTCACTGCAAGATTCAATTCAAAGGGCAGGAAAACCACCATCTTACAGTGCTACGCCCCCCCAAACGTAGCAGACCAGAGGAAAAAAAGGAGGAGTTCTACAATCAACTCCAAACAGTCATGGATAGAGTGCCGAAGAAGAGACCTTAAGATCCTCATGGGAGATCTCAATGCCAAAGTGGGAACGGACAACAAGGGCAGAGAGCAGATTATGGGCATACACGGAACAGGAATACAAAATGAAAATGGAGAAACTGTTTTTGTGGAATTCTGTGCTTTCAACGACATGGTCATCGGGGCACTGTTTTCCCACACAAAAACATTCACAAGATGACTTGGAATTCACCTGATGGGAAGACCCAGAACCAAATCGACCACATTACCATCGGCAGAAAATGGCGCAGAAGTTTACATGACGTGAGAGTGAAACGAGGAGCAGAGACGCAGCATCAGACCACAACCTTGTGATAGCTGTGCTAAAGACCAAATTGAAAGCCTACAAAGACCAAGCAGGCCGACTATCACATAAGTACAATGTACACAGTCTGAAGGAGAGAGTAACAACAGAGGAGTTCAAACTGGAACTGAGAAACAGATTCAGCATACTTGACCAACTTGCTGAAGAAACAATCGAAGACCACTGGTGTGGCCTGAGGGAGGTCTGGCAGACGACATGTAAACAAGTGCTTGGAAAGAAGCAAAGAAAACACAAGAGATGGCTGACAGCTGGAACATGGACCCTCATCACAGAGCGGATGCACCTAAAAGACCAGATCAACCAGACCCTAGACCAAGACCACAAGCAAGAGTTACAGGCACACTACTGGGACGTCAACCGCCAAGTTAAGAAAAGTGCTAGACAAGACAAGAAAAACAATTCATCCATGAGCTCACAGAAGAGGCAGAAACAGCGGCAGGACAGAGAAACATGAAAAGACTGTATGAGATTACTCGAACACTTTCTGGAAAAAGACCAGCAACCCCAGTCGCCCGGTCAAAGACAAGGAGGGAAACACACCATCGCAGGAGAAGCTGAACAGAGAGCAAGGTGGGCAGAGCACTTTAAAGAGACACTGAATAGACCTGCACCACCTGTCCCCCAGACATTCCACCACCAACTCAGCTTCTGGACATCAACACAGGCCCACCAACCAAGACGGAAGTTACCAAAGCCATCAAATCACTGAAGTCAGGTAAAGCAGCGGGTCCAGACGGAATTCCACCTGAAGCACTGAAAGCAGACATCCAGACGTCAACAGAGATGCTGCATCCACTCCTAAGCAAGATCTGGGAGCAGGAACGAGTGCCAGAAGACTGGAAAAGAGGCCACCTGGTGAAGCTGCCGAAGAAAGGGGACTTGTCATCCTGTAACAACTGGAGAGGGATTATGTTGCTGTCCATCCCGGGGAAGGTGCTGCTGGCCAAAATCATGCTAGAGAGACTAAAGACCGCCCTAGACAAGACCCTCCGCCAAGAACAAGCTGGATTTCGCCAAGACAGATCATGCACGGACCAAATAGCCACCATGAGAATTATCATCGAGCAGTCTCTGGAGTGGCAGACCCCCTTGTACGCAGTATTTGTGGATTTCCAGAAGGCGTTTGACAGCATCGACAGAGATACCATCTGGAAACTCATGCACCACTATGGCTTCCCACCCAAGTTTGTTGCCATCATCCAACAACTCTACGAAGATGCACATGCCAGGTCGTCCACGACGGGAAGCTAACGAAGCCCTTCACCATACAAACCGGCGTCCGTCAGGGGTGTCTACTATCGCCGACAATTTTCCTGATGGTCGTTGACTGGATAATGCGGCAGTCTACAGACGGCAAGAGAACAGGAATCCAGTGGACTTTCACCAAGCAACTGGAAGACCTGGACTTCGCCGACGACATCAGCCTTCTCTCCCCCCAAAAACAGCAAGACGCACAAGAGAAGCTGTGCCGGGTAGCAGAAGAAGCAGGAAGACGGCCTCCAAATCAACACAAAGAAAAACAGAAGCCATGAGAGTCAACAACCAGCAACGAGACCCACTACGACTACAACAGGAAGACATCACTGAAGTTGACAAGTTTGTCTACCTCGGCAGTGTGGTCAGCAAAGATGGAGGTACAGATGAGGATATCAAGAGCCGCATCAATAAAGCCAGGCACACCTTTACTACTACGCTACGGCCTATCTGGAATTCCTCTGCCCTCTCTCACTCCACAACAAGATCAGAATCTTCAACTCAAATGTGAAATCTGTCCTTCTGTATGGTTCTGAAACGTGGCGAACAACAAAGACAAATACCCACAAAACTCCAACATTTTTATCAACAGATGTCTGCGAAACATTGTGAACATCAGATGGCCAGATGTTATTGCCAACACAGAACTGTGGAAACAAGACCAAGCAAGTTCCAACAGAATTAGAAATCAGAAAACGGAAGTGGGGATGGATTGGCCACACCCTTAGAAAAAGTCTCCAATCAACATCACAAGACAAGCCCTTGAATGGAACCCTCAGGGCAAGAGAAAAGTGGGAAGACCAAGACAGACATGGCGAAGGAACTGGCAGGCAATTTGATTCCACAGGGTAAACACATGCTTTTAATTCAATTGAAAAAAAAAAACTTTCAGAAAAAAAAAATGCACCCTCTAAAATATTGCAGCAGACAGGAAACTTCATAGCAACAAAGTTATCTATGAGCACTTAGAAACAAAACAAAGCTCGTTTAAGCGGTAAAATTGAGAGAGAAAAAAAAACATATACATACACACATACACAAAATCCCCCCCCCCCCCCCCAAGTGTCCAATATCTGAAACAAAAATGGCTATATCGAAATACCGACAGAAAACACCAACATAGTAGTAATATATGTAAGCATGTTAACTTCATAACCCATGATTATTGTTTTTTTCCTGTTCTCCTGTCGAAATCAGTTACTATTCTTCATGAAAACATTTATGATAGAGAAACTAGTAATAACAACCGGTATTTTCCATGAAAATCAGTTATCATCCTTTTAGAAGACAGTGCCAGCAGAGAAATGAATTATTTACACAGTTTTTCCTGTTGAAATCCCCTATCATCTTTCAGAAGATCGAGTGTTGATAGGGAAATCAGTTGCTGTAACCGTTTTCTCTCGGAAGTCAGTCAGTGTATTTCAAGAAAACAATATCAATAGGGAGATCAGTCATCATCACCGTTTCCCTGAGGAAATCAGTTATAATCTCTCGAGAAAACAACGTTGATGGGAAATAAGTCATTACTTACAGTTTTCTTGGGAAACCAGTTGTTATCCATGGGGGGGGGGGGGGGGGGGGGGGGGGGGGGGGGGGGGGGGGGTGAACAGTGTTTAAAGGTAAATCAGTAATTGTCTCCGTTTTGTCAAGAAAACACTAATTCTAGGGCAATTGTGTTTTTTTTTTTCCAGAAGAAAACATATCTTTTCAGAAAAAAAAACAATGATCATAAGTGTTTTCCTGTACACAAATATCATCACTGTTTTCTTCCACAATAATAACTGATTTCTTTTCGGAAAACAGGGAATGTGGGAAAAGTAAGCAAAAAAAAAAAAAAAGTAGATGTCGACCCCTGCATTAGTTGATGCAATGAGGTGCGTTGGTTGAGTCACTTGAGTTTCGACCACCCGCGTCGTCTCTGTTCCAGCGGAAGAGCTTCCTTCGCCCTGCTCCCGAACCTCAGCAATGTACAGTCTCTGACGAGTTTCTCAGACGCTAAAATTCACAAGATGGTCGGTCAGCTTACCCTTTGCGGGCGCAAAACAAAACTTCAAACTGACATAGTGATTGGTTCTTCATAGTGATTGCCAAGTTTTTCAGGGTCAGCGTTTTGATCGTTTTCTGCACCAATCACAGGACGCCACAACTGTCGGGCCATTTTCCATCGCATGCGAGATAAGTCTGCGAAACTCTCGCCTTTTTCCTTAGCCCCCTCGCCACAAACGTTTGCGAGGAAACGCCCACACTCTCCAGGAGCGAGAACGTTCGCCGTCTCGTCTCAAGCACACGCCTGTCTGCTTTATGCAGCAGATGGTCTCTTGGGCACTGAACGCCTGACGTGGTTACATGAAGACCATTCAGGCAG
>JADBJO010001046.1:250485-265485 GCA_016801955.1 Conus betulinus | reverse complement strand
AGACAGACAGAGAGAGAGAGGGAGAGACAGTCAAAGAGAGACAGGGAGGAAGAGAGAGAGGAAGAGAGAGAGAGATAAAGTGTGTGTGTGTGTGTGTGTGTGTGTGTGTGTGTGTGTGTGTGTGTGTGTGTGTGTGTGTGTGTGTGTGTGTGTGTGTGTGTGTGTGTGCGAACGCGCGCGTGACAGTGTATGCGTGCATACGTGATTCTTAGAGAGAGAGAGAGAGAGAGAGAGAGAGAGAGAGAGAGAGAACGAAAGAACGAATCGTTTTTAATGCGGGATAGGAATAAGCTCAGTGCAGACCTTTTTACGGAGAGAGAGAGAGAGAGAGAGAGAGAGAGAGAGAGAGAGAGAGAGAGAGAGAGAGAGAATGAAAGAACGAACGAAAGAACGAATCGTTTTTAATGCGGGATAAGAATAAGCTCAATGCAGACCTTTTTACGGAGAGAGAGAGAGAGAGAGAGAGAGAGAGAGAGCAGAGACACAGATGTAGACAGAGAGAGCATAGAGCGCGGGGGGGCAGAAAGGAGAGTTGCACAAGGTACAAAGCCCTCTGCTTAAAGGCGGGGAGGAGAAGGGAGAGCTGGAGGTAAGACCTGAGCTGGGGGTGGTGGGGGGGGGAGGGCGGGATGGGGATTGGGGAGGGGGGGGGGGGGAGGGGCAGATGCAGATCTGTATATTTAAGGTGTGGGCTGCACACGGCTCATTGAACGCTTTCCGTGTGGTTACGATTCTTGCTTGATCATCTCTCTCTCTCTCTCTCTCTCTCTCTCTCTCTCTCTCTCTCTCTCTCTGTGTGTGTGTGTGTGTGTGTAGCCCCGTGTGTGTGTGTGTGTGTGTGTGTGTGTGTGTGTGTGTGTGTGTGTGTGTGTGTGTGTGTGTGGTGTATGTTAATCTGACAGTAAATGGTTTCAGTCATTCAGTGTGTGTGTGTGTGTGTGTGTAAGTGGGGTGGGAAGTTGAGAAAGGGAGAGGGAGAAAAAACGATAAATAAGGTGCGGCGTATGTGTGTGTGTGGAGGGGGGAGGGGCGCATATGCGTGCGTGTGTGGTGGTGCATACATGATTTCTCTCTTTCACTCCATCTCTCTCTCTTTCTCTCTCTCTCTCTGTATGTGTGTGAGAGAGAGAGAGAGAAAGAGAGAGAGAGACTCTGTGTACGTAAGTGGAAGAAAGAGGGACGTCTGTGTGTGTGTTTTTGCTTTTTGCTCTGTGTGTGTGTTTGTGGTGAGAGAGAGAAGAGAGAGAGAGAGAGAGAGAGAGAGAGAGAGAGAGAGAATTCATGATGGCGTGTAGGCCAGTCGACCAAGACGTTCCCACAATCCTATGGGCAAAATAAAGACGGGCTCTTAAGGTTATCGACATCGAGTTGAACGCTCAGATTCAAGTCGTTCTAAAACAAAACAAATCCTTGTTCAGAACGCAAGTTTTCTGTCATGACCTGACATATTTTGAAACAAGTCTACAGTTGTCTGTCGTTTAAGAAAGAAACTTACGAAACTCTTCCAGTCATTGTATTCGCATATCTAGTGGGTTTTGTCCTATCACAGGAAATCTGTTATCTTCTGCAAACAAGCAGACAACATGGTGTGTACTATGTGGGCAATATGCGAGTTATGAAAGTCGATGGTCTCAGGAGAATGAATGCAAAAACGGAGGGGCTGAAGAGAAGAGATGTATATGGGAAAGCTGGAATTGTGGGTGAGATTAACGTCCTGTTGGTCTGAGGCCCTTAAGGACAAGGTTTCCCAGACTTAAGTCTGTGTAGTTTTTGGCGATGCTGTCCGCGGCAGTGACTGGTCGTAGTCGTTGTCGCTGGTCGTCTGCTCTCTGTGGCGGTCACCTCCCCAGGCCTTGTACAGTCCCTTTTCAGGGTCACTTGATATGGATCCACACGATCCAGTTTTGGCCAGCTCGGGTAGAACACCCTAGCTACTCTCCCCCTCCCCCCCCCCCCCCCCCTCCACCCGGCCGGGACGCCAGAGGATGTGAGGCTCAGGAGTTCAACCCAAGGCTGGAGCTTGGGGATCCTTTTTGTCTGTTTTGACACTCTGTGCCTTCTTCTACACCTCTTTCCTGCACAGTGGTTAAAACCCAACTGTCTGTACCGGAGGATAGGAGGGAGTCACACTGGAACGTCATGGGCTGCATCCCTAGGGTGAGATGTGGGTGGAGGAAGTCGTAGACTCTGAGGTCATGGGTTGCCCTGAAAACAAGGGAAAGGACCAGCTTTTATTATGACACTGACGTGGACGGGTAGGTGTGAACATAAACGTCATTTTCGCCGGAAAGGTTGTCAGAGTCACTTTTGTCCAAAGCAGGGCAACTTTTTTCTCCCGAGATTCCAGTAGTTAACATTCCCCGAAATTGGAGTATGGCTGCCTTAATAGCGGGATCAAAAAAGACGGTCATGCTCACAAAAACTTCACTCCTTTTGTTGGGTAGATGGGATTAATCCTTGCCTTTCTATACAAGGGGTGTCCACAGGAGTATCAGCCTGCGTACGCAGAAGACGAAGAAGATGTAGCTGACGACCCTTACTCCAAACAAATGCTGCTTACCACTCCACAACTCGCCAGCAGACCACTCCAACTCGTCCAGCAGAAACACCCAGACAAAGAACACAGTTTAAAGCAATAAGGCCCCCCCCCCCCCCCCCCCCCCCAAAAAAAAAAAAAAATGTTCTAAGCTTGTTCATATGCCTTGTGTCCGACACATATACATACAACAAGCAACACAACTGCAGGAATGAACAAATACAAACGAACATTTATTCAAGACTAGCACAACCTTTTTTTTCATCTTGAATACAGAAAAATAAACACAAAGACGAACAGTAACAATGCAGGTAACCTCGGTTTAACTGGTATGAAGAGAAATCCTAAGCGAGGTAGGGAACAGCAAAAAGTAAATAACCAACACAAACAGGGTAACTCTTTACCCCATGTTGAAATTAATTACATGCCCATACGAAAAAGCAGATGAGCACACGAAAACAAAGTGTGAAGTAACGCACATATTCTTGTGCATATTGTATTCAATTCACTGTGTTTTCTCTTGTTCTTGTTCACATGCAGCACACCCATAACATACAGTCACACCCCCCCCCTCCTCTCACTCTCCTCTCCCCCTCCCCGTCCTCTTCTCTCTCTCACTCTCTCTCTTCTCTCTCTCTACTTCCATTCTCTCTCTCTCTCTCTCTCTCTCTCTCTCTCTCTCTCTCTCTCTCTCTCTCTCTCTTAACTCTACCCTCTTTCCTCGTGCTCTATTCCTCGAACTTAACTCACCCTCTCTCCCACTGTCCCTCTGTCAACTTCATTCACCACTTTGGCTTCACAATGGGAGTATTGCGCATGTTAATGTCTGTACTATTTTCATTGTTTTGTCGCTGAGGAAGGCATGTTGCCGAAAATTTACTGTCCTGTTTTTGTGTCGTGTGCATTAAAACCACGTTACTTCACACTTTGTTTTGTGTGCTCTTCCGCTTTTTTTCGTCTGGTTCCGGTAACGCTGCAGTTTGTTTCATTTGCCTTACAGGCCTATAACACCACACGAAGGCTGCTTACGACACCAAATCGCCTAGCGGGAATGCCAGATCAAGGTCAAAGTTGGGGGGCCCCTAAAATGTTAAATTTTCTGACATTGGGTGACTGAACAGTCAAAGCCCACGACCTGTTATGAATGGCAGACTGGCGTAACAAGTGCAGGCATCAATATCGAAACGGCTGAAAAGGTATATGCTACACACGTTGCACCTCGGAGGCCTGCGATGTACTTGCCTGTACCCATCGTCGAACACAGCGCAGGCCTCCAAGGGTGGTACAGGACTGCTCAAAGGGCAGGTGAAGGCAGTGCTTCTCTGGGTCCTTCCCAGCACCTTCGGGGGTTTCTTTTTCTTCGGGCGGATAACACCAGCGCTGTAGGGCGGACGAACCCGCCATCCAAACACTGCCCTCCCGGCGATAAAACTTGCATATTTGGCATGTTTTCTCCCATACCCCACTTTTTGGTGTTACTCCTGCGGACACTCCCTGTAAAGACAGGCAAGGATTAATTCCATCTGCCCAACAAATAGAGTGGAGTTTTATGTGTATGACCGTTTTTATCCCGCCATTAAGGTAGCCATACTCCAACTTCGGGGGAGGTGCATGCGATGATGTGCAACGTGTCATCCATACCAAAGGCCAAACTAGCCTTCTCTTCCGAAAGTTGGTGATGGGATTTTACGTGTGTGCAAGATGTTATGCGTGCGTTCACACACGGAACCCCGGTTTATAGTCTCATTGGAAGGACTGTATAGGAAAATGGAGTCAGAACCAATGTTCACTCCGAGGGAAAAATCCCCCCTCTACCGAAAAACGGCCCGGCGGAGATTCGAACCCGGAGCCCCAAGATCATCAAGATGACGAGTCCGGCTGGAAGAAGATGAACGTGTCTCCCTCCCACCATCCACCCCCCCACCCCACCCACTTACATTATACGTACACACTTTACAGAGCAGCATATAAAAAGTACGCTAAAATGTTGTTATCCTCTCCAAGAAATTCAAATTCGAATTTGGCACACACACACACACACACACACACACACACACACACACACACACACATATATATATATATATATATATATGTGTGTGTGTGTGTGAACAATTTAAAAGTGTGGGGGGGGGGGGGGGGGGGGGGGTAGGGAGAGAACAAGTGCAAGCTAACAATTCTTCCGTTATTACATTTATGACTTCACCAAAGATTTTTTTAAAAATTAAATAAAAAGTGGAAGGTAAGAGGAGGAGAATGAAAAATTAGGGAAATGTAATAAAAATATTTAACGCGCCTCTAGCGGCATATGGGGACCACCATGTAGCCCAGCTTGAAGGCAGAACCATTCATATCGCCTGCTCCGAGGCTTTCATCCGCTGGATCGGACTCGTCAGGGAGGCACGGATATTACATTTCTCCATCCACAATTTATACATGAATCAATCAAACAACAGACAAAGAAAAAGCCGTTTTTCACACACACACACACACACACACACACACACACACCATTTTTTACATGCAACCACTACTACCCCATCTCCGCACCCCCATCCTCTCCTCACCTACATCCTTTCCTTATACCACCCATCTCTCTCTCTCTCTCTCTCTCTCTCAGCTCCCTAATCCCATCATCATTTTTTTTTTCTTTTTACCTCCCCTTTCTCACTGTGCACATGTTTCCCCTCTTTGTCATCAGCACCAGGCTGAGGGCAGAGGGGTGGTCCGTGATTAAACGCTAGGGGCTCGGCGGAGACGGCCGGAGGCGACAGACGTAAGCCATTTGAATCGAGCGCATGCGCCGTGCGGTGGCCTGCACGTGCCAGGTGACAAGCAAGGCACGCGCCCCCTTCAAAGTTTAGCCCAGACTGAGGCTTGTTGGTAATTTGGCTTTACGGCTATTTGAGAGAGAGAGAGAGAGAGAGAGATGGGGTGGGGTGGGGGGGGGGGGTGGTAGAGCACATTAAGCCCGCTCTCTGTTTCCACGGGGGATAAGACCACTGTCCAGCCGCGAGATTAAACCTGCCCTGTAAACAGACGCTCGGACCGGGGTCAGTCCCACACACAATATAACTGTATGTTTGCCCGAGCTTTTTCTGTCTGTATGACGACTGATACTTTGCTGTGGCGTGGTTTTTTAGTGCTCTAGTCCTTCCCCTCTACCCCCACCCCCACCCCCACCCCGTTCATTTTCACTGGTGGTGTTAGGGAGGGGTTAGTAGAGTAGAGATGAGGTGGTGGTGGTGATGGTGGCAATGGTGGTTGCGGGGAGTTGGGGGGGGGGGGGGACGGGGGACAGCTGGTGAGTTGGTCGGTTGGTGGTTTGATTGGGCTTTCCGTAGGCCAGGGAAATCACAAAGAAACTGGTGAGGAATTGGGAAAACAGCAGCAGCGGGAAGGATTATGGGTCGATCGTTCGTTTAGTCTTCTGTGACACCGTTCTTAGGTCTGCTGGTCTTTGAAAGAGCACTCTCTCTCTCTCTCTCTCTCTCTCTCTCTCTCTCTCTCTCTCTCTCTCTCTCTGAATACCCACTGCAGTGGTTTATACGAAATATGTCCGCATATTTAGTTGTTTTCGCTGTTGCTGCTGTTGTTGCTGCTGCTGCCTTTATTGTTGTTTTATTTCTTGTTTTGTTTTGATGATGCTACATAGCATTTGTTGGATTATGCCCCCCTTAAAATGGGGTTTTGTGCCTTTTCTAAAACAAAGCGCCCTTCCCTTCTTCCCTCTCTCCCTCCTTCACACACACAGAGAGAGAGAGAGAGAGAGAGAGAGAGAGAGAGAGAGAGAGAGAGAGAGAGAGAGAGAGAGAAAGACACGTAATCCCATTTTCAGATCCGAGTGATTGTGCCAAGCGACTAATTATCAGGACAGGTGGACGGCATCATGTTCCCTGTAGTGCCAGCAGAGCCACCTATCACCGTCTCTCTCGGGTTACTTATTGGCAAGCAAGCAATACAAGACCCCGCCCAAAGCATACGTGTACGTGGGTGTCGGGGGGGGGGGGGGGGGGGGGGGGGGGAACCCACATACTCCAACTTAAAAAAAAAAAAAAAAGGCTGGATATACTTCTCTTTCTGTGAGCGAAGGAGCGCGTCAGGGGCAGGGAACTGGGAGGAGGGCCGCCCCCTTCCTCTGGTCAGGACAGAATGGTGCAGGGACAAGTAAAAGGGAGAGATTGGAGAGTATTGAGGGAAGATTGTTAGAACTCACAAGGGGAGGGATTGGAGAGTATTGAGGGAAGATTGTTAGAACTGACAAGGGGAGGGATTGGAGAGTATTGAGGGAAGATTGTTAGAACTGACAAGGGGAGGGATTGGAGAGAGTATTGAGGGAAGATTGTTAGAACTGGCGAGGGGAGGGATTGGAGAGTATTGAGGGAAGATTGTTAGAACTGACGAGGGGAGGGACTGGAGAGTATTGAGGGAAGATTGTTAGAACTGACGAGGGGAGGGATTGGAGAGTATTGAGGGAAGATTGTTAGAACTGACAAGGGGAGGGATTGGAGAGTATTGAGGGAAGATTGTTAGAACTGACAGGGGAGGGATTGGAGAGTATTGAGGGAAGATTGTTAGAACTGACAAGGGGAGGGGGATGGAGAGTATTGAGGGAAGATTGTTAGAACTGACGAAGGGGGAGGGACTGGAGAGTATTGAGGGAAGATTGTTAGAACTGACGAGGGGAGGGACTGGAGAGTATTGAGGGAAGATTGTTAGAACTGACGAGGGGAGGGACTGGAGAGTATTGAGGGAAGATTGTTAGAACTGACGAAGGGGAGGGATTGGAGAGTATTGAGGGGAGATTGTTAGAACTGACGAGGGGAGGGATTGGAGAGTATTGAGGGGAGATTGTTAGAACTGACAAGGGGAGAGATTGGAGAGTATTGAGGGAAGATTGTTAGAACTGACAAGATAAAATGAAAGAGAAGCAAGAGGAAAGAGCATTCCAGCTTCGTGATCCTTAGGATAACTGTTTTTGCCTTTTTTTCTCGAGAAAAACAGTCATTGGAAAATTATTAGTCATCATCTCGTATTTTCTTTTAGACAAACAGTTTTCATCCTTAAAAAAAAAAAAAAAAAAAAAAAAAAAAAGTCATAAGTCAAATACGTTATCAGAATTTTTTTTTTTTTTAATGATGAAAAAATTTTTAAAAACCGTTGTGAAGGGATTACGAAGCTAGTACGGTCTCTTAGCCCATAATAACTGTTTTCCCTTTTTTTCTGCGAGTAAAACAATTATTACCCTTTCAACAAAACTCTGTGATACTAAGGAAATCCGTTGTCATTGTTCGCCTGAGAAAACGAAATATCACGTAAGGAAATGATAACTCATGTATTGCCCGGGGAATCAGGTGATATAACTGTTATCTTGAAAGATAATAATTGTTTTCCATTTAAAAAAAAAAAAAAACAGAAAAAGTTAGTAAGCTTTCATAGCTGACAATAAGTTTTTTCACTGTTTCTTTGGGAAAAGGAATTACTTTCCTTCAAGGAAACTGCGACAGTGTAGAAATCATTTACTATCACAGTTTTTCTTGAGGAAAACAAATCATCCTTAAAAAAAAAAAACTATAGTAATAACTAATAATCACTATATTTTCGTCAAAATGGCTTTTTTTTAAAGTTCAATAGCTGATTTCTGGGACAAAAGAGGGAACACAGTATGTAAAAGGTCATGAGGCTAGCAATATGCAGTTCTTCAGAAACAAAACAAAAAAGGATCACTGGCTTTCTTGACTTAGGCTTTTGTTTGACATCGTTTTATCATTCAAATTACCACCATTCACCTCCGACTTTTATCAAGACTTGGGGTGGGCGATCGCCGCTTGAAAGGTATCAGCGGTCCACTTTCATCCGATACCAGCCACCCCGTGTACCTTTTTTGACATTTGCCATCTCCTTATCACTTCTGTCCACCACCATTGCCCACGCGCTCTTTCTCTCGCCACCTGGTTGGTTCCATCACCTGTGTCACCCCAAGAGCTTAGCCAATCAGATTGCGCGTCACATTATTGGCTTAACGGGGATTCCCTGGCGCCTAAAGGCAGCCAATCAGAGGCGCCCTCTTCCACGTGACGGCCGAGGTCGACTTCTGGGTGAGTTTGTACAGAGCTTGACAGGATTGGTGAAGGTTACGTGTGTGTGTGTGTGTGTGTGTGTGTGTGTGCTGTAGCAATAGTTGTAAGCCGAAACAGCAGCAGCAGTAGTAGTAGAGGTAGGAATAGTAGCGGTGATGGTGAATTTGGTTTCAGGACCTGATTTTCTATTTTTAGTCTTTGTTAAAAGAACTGTATATATATATATATATATATATATATATATATATATATATATAGAGAGAGAGAGAGAGAGAGAGAGAGAGTGTGTGTGTGTGTGTGTGTGTGTGTGTGTGTAACGTTCCATATTCAAGTTGCTTGCAGGTCTGGTGTGCCCACAGTCATCGGCTGGGCTATAAACATCATCAAATGAGTTGATTAATGGAAAGAGTAATAGTTATAGCATGCGTTGCTATAGTAGAAGTAGAGTATAGAAGTAGTGACAAACTAGTAGTAATGCTAGCAACATATAGTACTCAAGGCAAGGCGTTGTTGAAAGCGTAAGGAGTCTTTCACGCGGGCAACAACATTTAGTCAATTATTTCCGTGTCGTAATGTCCGTCCATGTTGATGAAATCTCGTCTTGTTTTGAGGGTGGTGCGATTAGTTTATTGCCCCTAATCTCTTCTCTAACTGGCAATTTTTCATAAAGCAACTGGGTTCTACATGGACCTCTCTCTCTCTCTCTCTCTCTCTCTCTCTCTCTCTCTCTCTCTCTCTGTGTGTGTGTGGGGGGGGGGGGGGGGGGGGGGGGGGGGGTGCGTGTGTGTGCACCAACACCTTTTGCTGGGGCGAACGAGAGACTAGGAATCCGGGGTTCCTAGCCAGGGACTAGATCTCCTCGGGTTTCCTAGCCTCCCAACTCTCTCTCTCTCTCTCTCTCTCTCTCTCTCTCTCTCTCTCTCTCTCTCTCTCTCCGCCAGGTGTATCTTATTTTCTTTTTCTTACAGTCTCAGGTACGTGGCGAGTATCTCGTCAAATCATAAAACGCCAGTTCCTTGTCCCTCCATTCCCCCAGTCAAATCATTCCCTGGTTATTGCTGAGCCGATCGCAGAGGTCGCATCAAAGCTGACCCGCTGCTCCACAGAGGGAAGTGGCATTAAATGAAACACGTTATCACCCCTATCTTGGAAACAATTGGGGGGGGGGGGGGGATAAACCGATTCGGATTGTCATGAAGGTCATGAGTTCAAGAGCAGAGAGTTGACCTTGTCTCTTATCACATCATCAGCAACTTTCACCACAAAACGTTACTCCTGGTGCATTGAAAGTATTCCGTTACCCCACCAAAAAATGACCCTGGAGGTGTATTTCAGGGATCTCTCTCTCTCATCTCTCTCTCTCTCTCGCTCTCTCTCTCTCTCTCTCTCTCTCTCTTCTTTTTTTTTTTTCTTCGATAGCTTTAAAGTAATTTGATCTCTCTCTCTCTTCTCATTCTATCTCTCTCGATCTCTCTCTCAACTCTCTCTATCTCTCTCCATCCTCTCTCCCTCTCTCTCTCTCCTCCTCTCTCTCTCTCCTCTCTCTCTCTCTCTCTCTCTCTCTCTCTCTAAACTCAAAAAAGAGGTATATTTCTAACTCTTCTCACTGATTGTCAACAAGAGTCCATTCTCTTCTCAGGGATCTCTCTCTCTCTCTCTCTCTCTCTTCTGTCCATCTCTCTCGATAGCTTTAAACTACTCTAAAGAAGTCTCTATCTGAGCTCTCTCTCTATCTATCTCTCTCTCTCTCTCCTCTCTCTCCTCTCTCTCTCTCAGAAAGTCTCTTTTTTTCTCTCGATCTCTCTCTTCTCTCTCTCTCTCTCTCTCTGCCCTCTCTCTCTCCTCTCTCTCTCTCTCTCTCTCTCTCTCTCTCTCTCTCCTCTCTCTCTCCTTCGATAGCTTTAAACTCAAAAAGAGGTATATTTAAGGGATCTCTCTCTCTCTCTCTCTCCTCTCTCTCTCTCTCTCTCTCTCTGTCTATCTATCTATCTGTCCATCTATCTATCTATCTATCTATCCATCTATCTATCTATCTATCTATCTATCTATCTATCTATCTGTCTATCTATCTATCTATCTATCTATCTACCTATCTACTCTTCTCTTCTCTTCTCTTCTCTTTTTTTCCTCGATAGCTTTACACTGAAAAGTGACAAGCAAACAACACCACCACAGAAAAACTTGCCAGCACGTGAAATCCCAGTTCATTTTCGTCGGCCCTGGCGTGCCTGTGGGATGGGTCACGCGAGTTTCACTTTTGGCGTTGTTTTGGTGGACAGTCTTCACTGGTAAGTCAATGTCAAGGTTCACTGGTCAGTCAGTACCGAGGTTTGTATTGTGAGGCTATGTTCACTGGTCAGTCAGTACCGAGGTTTTTGTATTGTGAGGCTATGTTCACTGGTCAGTCAGTGCCGAGGTTTGTATTGTGAGGCTATGTTCACTGGTCAGTCAGTACCGAGGTTTGTATTGTGAGGCTATGTTCACTGGTCAGTCAGTACCGAGGTTTGTATTGTGAGGCTATGTTCACTGGTCAGTCAGTACCGAGGTTTGTATTGTGAGGCTATGTTCACTGGTCAGTCAGTACCGAGGTTTGTATTGTGAGGCTATGTTCACTGGTCAGTCAGTACCGAGTTTGTATTGTGAGGCTATGTTCACTGGTCAGTCAGTACCGAGGTTTGTATTGTGAGGCTATGTTCACTGGTCAGTCAGTACCGAGGTTTGTATTGTGAGGCTATGTCCACTGGTCAGTCAGTATGTGTCATGCTTTATATTGGTGGACTGGGTCACTCACTGGTCCCTCAGAAACAGAACTTCGCACTGGTCAGTACCATCTGATCTAACCACGCAAAAAAACAACGTCCCCGCTGTTTTTGCTAACACCTTAGAAAATATGTTGACCGTCCCACACGCTGAGCGCTCGGCCAAAACACATACATGTGTGTACACCGTCGTTTTGACGCTTGACCACAACAGAGAGAGAGAGAGAGAGAGAGAGAGAGAGGGGGGTCACCAGCGGGGAGAGACAGCTGGTCGCAGCGCTCTGTGTTTATGCTAAGTATTACCCAGAGATCTTTGTCTTTCACGTCGCCTGTTTCGTAAGTACCCTAAATGACGTCAGCGCGCTGGTTATTGGCCGGTCAGTGAACGTTCTCAACAAAGCGGTTCAGCTTTTTAACGACAGCTGTGGAGGATTTGGCAGACTTTTTTTTTTTTCTTTTACCATTTGTACTCCCAGTTCTTATAGAACAGAGAGTACTTTACAATGGGGGGACGAAGAAATGCTGTCTGTGTGTCTGGCTGGCTGTCTGGCTGTCTGTCCGTCCGTGATTAAAATGTGTTCCACTCGCTCCAGACAAAACTACTGGGCCGATCTGTCTGAAAATTTGTAGGTATGTTCATTATGGGTCACGGCTGATGCCCGATGTTTTAGTTTACCGTTATATCCGTCACTAACGGCTATAACGGCCCATAACGATTTTTCTTTATTTATGGAAAGTCTTAAAAAGTACTTGGGCCGATCTTTCTGAAAATTGTAGGTATGTTCATTATGGGTCAAAGATGATGGCCGTTGTTTACCAGAATAGTCGTTACTAACAGCTATAACGGCCCAAAACGGTTTTTCCTCTTTATGGAATACCTCATATTTAAGATAAACTGGGAGTGCGTTTATATGCTTTGCGTCTTGTTTCTTTTTTCTTTTTTTTTTTTTTTTTTTTTGAAGAGAGGTCGAGACATTGAAACAAAGAGCATTTCACAGGCCACAAACGCGCAAGCTTTGATGGAGCCAAACCACGCTGCTTTGTTTCCACATCTTCAATAGAAACGTTTGATGATATTCACTGTGCAGGCTATTGTTGGTTTTTGGTGAACGTCATTTTTTTTTTTTTTTTAGAATAACGGAAACGTACCAGTAGGACCGTTGCTGAATCAAGGTCAAGCAATTGCCTTCAGCGCTAACCGCGCTATGCTGGCAGTCTTGTGAAAAGCTTTGTTTTTGTTTCGTTTCTTTCTTTCTTTCTTTCTTTCTTTCTTCTTTTCTTTTGTTTTTGTTGTTTCTTTCTAGGTTTTTCTTTCCCTTTCACTTTCTTTTCTTTTGCTTTTTTTTTGTGTGTGTGTTCCTTCTTTTGTTTTGAATTTGTTTGTTTGTTTGTTCTGTTTCCTATTCCTCTTCTTTCCTTTTTTTCTTTGTTTCTTCTTTCCTATTCCTCTTCTTTCCTTTTTCTTCTTTGTTTCTTCTTTCCTTTTCCTTCTTTGTTTTTTCTTTTCCTTTTTCCTCTTCTTTTCTTTTTTCTTTTTTCTTTGTTTTTCTTCTTTCCTTTTTCCTCTTCTTTTCTTTTTTCTTCTTTTTTCTTCTTTCTTCTTTCCTTTTTCTCTTCTTTTTCTTCTTTTTCATTTTCTTCTTTTTTTTTTTCTTTCTTTCTTTTTAGAGGAGGTATGTCGTCTTTAAAAATAGCTGTCCGCCTGAGGAGAGACACTGCTCTGCTTTTGCATCACTTTGGTGGTGTCCAGCCGTAATGTCTACCACCCTAACATAAGATGAGGGATTCAAATCAAAGGATGGTACGACTATAGCAATAATTATGCGCCAGAGCTTGGCGCTTGTCCATCTGCATGCATGCACCCCGAATAAATTACGCACGCGTGTGCGCTCATGAGTAATGTGCCTCAAGTCCAGCTGCACGTTAAGGTCACGATGTCTGTCTGACCCTAGATGTCAAAAGGCTAACAACAAGGGTGTGAGATATATACACCCCCCGTTCCTTTCATCATCCATTCATCACCCCCACCCCCCACCCCACCCCTTTCCGAACCCATCTCCTTATCCTTTTGCTGACCCGTCCCTCCTCCTCCACCCCCTCCCCCCCTCCTCCCGCTCCTCCCGCCCCTCCTAGACCTCAGAGGAGGGGGGGGGGGGGGGAAAAAGAAAAAAGAAAAGACAACAACATCAACAAAGAAAAAGAAAGAGAGAAAGGAGAGAGGAGGAGGGGAGAGACACCCGCAGAGAGAGAGAGAGAGAGTGAGAGAGAGAGAGAGAGAGAGAGAGAGAGAGAGAGAGAGAGAGAGAGAGAGAGAGAGAAGAAACAAGCGCAGTCTTTCAGTATGTTTACACCCAGATAAGCACTCGGCGAGGTGATGAAGTCTGTGCATGCTGTAGAAACCGACGCACGTGCTGAGCGAAGGTATACCATGAAGCATAGCGCGGGCCTCTACTGTCGTCCTATGTCTGGCGCGCTCTGCTGGTGCGAAAGTCTGCCTATAGGTCGTGCCCATCAAGATGCTGGCTCCCGCAGGGTTTCTGTAATTTCGTTCGGCCGGCCTGACTGTTTTTAACAAGGCGCAGCTGGCGCCTGGCACGTGCGCTACGTAAAGGTATGGTGCCCCATGGTCGTCAAGTAATGGAAGGTGATGATTTGTTAAGGGCAAAGAAATACAATAGGACATAGTACGTCACAAAGCAACATGACATACCACAACATGATAGAAAATAGTTGCAATTCAAGGCAATGACTATAGGATGGGCGCTATAGAAGTTGTCTTTCATAATCATTAATACAATGCAATGTAATTTAGTGATACACGCAGGAATGTCGTATCATATAACATGATATAATATGCAAAACGGAATAATACAACACAGTATAAAACAATGTAAGGTTATTGAATGTTATACAGTATCATAGTGTATGCAGTAGTAGGCTATTGCGGTACAATTTGATATAAAACAAAAAAATTAAAAAAAAAAAAAGATATGCAGTGACAATAACACGCGAAGCAGCGCAATACAACATAGAAAATTTCAATGCAATACCACACAGTGCAATGCAATGCAAAATAACGCGATGCATGTCTCCATGCAATGATACTGGTACGTTGCAGACCGCGATGACCACGCCCCCAGTTGCTGCTGGACTCCTGACGATTTTCGTGTGTCCAGCAGGGGGATAGATGGGATGATAAAATGGGCTATAACGCTCGTGACAAGCTCAAATGCTGTTTGTCAGTTTTACCCCAAATTTCCTTACAATCGGACCACATATCTAGACAGCGAGGAACCCGTGGCCCCATGGTTACAGCGTTTGCCTAGGGAGTTAACAGTCTTGAGTTCAAACCAAACGTGGGGTTGGATTTTTCGGCTTGAAAACCCTATCCGTCCACCCAGCTGTAAATGGGAACCTGATTCAGTTTAGGGAAGGTTAATTAAAACCGGCGGAAGGAGAGTGGATGGGCTCCGCCCCTCCATCAAGCCGTGCATGCCCAAGACACGGTGAACCTCTGGCGCTTCCCTGTCCCTGCGGCTGATAGGTTTTGGGAACTTTGACTTTAAACCTTCATAGTGACCCTACAGGCAATCGGGAACAATGTTTATGACTTTTTTTTTAATTA
>JADBJO010001046.1:237985-242985 GCA_016801955.1 Conus betulinus | reverse complement strand
CTACTTAGGAGTCGTTAGTTGGCAGTTATGTGGAGTTTAACTGTCAAAAGAAAATTTGCCTTGTGGTTTCGTTTCCTTGTTACGACCCGGAGGACCTGAATATCTGTAGGGAGTGAAATTTCGCGGGAAAGTTGACCTCTTTGCATGGTTATCATGACCGTAAGTTGGGTATCCTAAGGAAATTCAAGCTGCATGGAAACTCTGCCTTCCGTTTTCGTTTCGTTTCTTTAACTTATCTGAAAATGATCCGGTTTAACGTGGGTATCTGTGAGGAGTTTAATTTGTGACAACAATGAAAACAACGTCATTGAAGCGATCGGTGTACCGTTGGTATCTGTGAGGAGTTTGATCGTAAACAACGACAAACACAACAATTCCATTGAAACCATCGCTTTGACACAGGTCTCTAAGGGGATTTTGTTAGCAACACCATTACTACTGGCTTGTGATCTCACTTCAAGGTCAGAATTGTATTAAGCCCAACATGAAAATCATTTTAAGAAGCTGAAGGATGCCCCTCTCAAGTCGGTCACACCAAACGATTCCTTTCTTCTAGACATATCAAGCCCTTGCGGTGGGAATTAACATCACATGGGGTTTCAGTGATGTACAAAACCATCTAGATACGTTCAGCAGAAGCATTAAGACTAATGGATTAAATCATGTAATGAAGAAATATGAATTTCAAGAAAGGTAAATGAAAAAACATTCGTTACAGTGTGGACGCATTTTGTTGTTACAGATAAGTAGTGTTAAGGTTTACGCCTTTGGTACGAATGAAAATAAATCAAGGATAGAGCATAACATAAGCGACATTTACATGATGTACATGGTGTGTAATCATAGTAGAACACGTATGTTAAACGGGTGTGTACACGGATTTTCTGTGCTCTTTGTTTATCCATTGCAAGTAGTCTGCAAATGGAGACAATCTTCATTTTATGGGTTATCTACGCTGTATGGTTGTATGGTTGATGTCTATTCGTTTGATACTTTTGTTTATCCATATCATAATCGCTAATATTTGCAGCAGACAATACAAATAAGGCGAGACTGGGTCGCCATGTCTACATTCTCTTTGTGTTTTGAATCAGAAGAGATACAAACATTTACCGTTACAATAGATTTAGCATACTAATAGCACCTCATGATTTAGAAACACCTATGTCTACTTTCTTATTCTTCTCGAACGCCGTCACACTTGGAGACCAGAACCAAGAGCTGAGCCAGTATAGGACTTTTAGCATGAACACTTCTCATCAGCAGAGACTGACAGTTTGGGCGTGTTCACTGTCAGCTCAAGCGAAGTCATCAGGCTGCAAATCGGCTATCGACTTCACAAAAGAATCCTGGCCAAACTCTCAACGTAATGTAGTGGTCATTCATGAAGAACAGAGAGCGTTTATGGCCAAAAACAAATGCCAAAAAAATCCAAAAACTTTTCAATTATGCTGATATGCACATAGTTTGTGATTCATTCAACTCACCATTTATGTCAAACGTACATAGAATTTTTTGTTTGTTTGTTACAGTTTCAAAGTAATTTATGAATTTAATCTTTTTCCCTATAGTTCTTTGCCACAGACCCTCCGTGTTCTTCATCAATCAGATTGAGAAGAAACAGACTATACGGCAAGCTTTACAAGGAAACCCTAATTTTAATGTGATTAGCAAGATATTGGTTAGTCTTCAGGGTTTCTTTAAACTACTTTTTTCTTGTCTCCCTGTGCAAAACATGTCATCATTTTTGCTCCTTTCTTTCGTTCTTTCTTCCTTCCTTTCTTTTTATTTCATGTATAATCGTTCGTTTCAAAATAACCGATTCAAAGCTCAGACTACAAAAAAATAGGATATTTTCAAACTTTTTTTTTAAACCGCACCCAAGTATTAACCCTCTGCCTGAATTTATTCCGCTGTCAATAGTTTCAAAGAGCATATTATTCCGCTTCGTCGACACCCGTGCGGACACGCGCGCGCGTACGCACACACACACACACACACACACACACACACACACACACTTCCTTCGTTTGCCCCTCCTCTCCTTTATTCAGTAAACCCCGCACCCACCCCTTTTCCACCCCTCCCCCCTCCCCTCCCAATCCTCTTCTCACACAGGTCAGTAGGGCGGCAGAAAAGAAAAGCGATGCTTCACAATATTCAAGTCCTCAACCACTTTCACACCCGCCCAAAGAAACCCATGGACCTCCAGCAGCACCCCTTGAATGGGCCCCCTGCAGAAGCCAGGCTTAGCACTCTGACCCCACCCCCCCTGCTGCTCAGGGTGTCACATACCCGGTCCCCGAGGAGCGGGCTGGGGTACAGGTGGTGTGGAGGAAGGAGATGATCAGAACAACCAGGAGACAGCATGAAAAAAAAAAAAAAAAAAGAAAGAAAAAGAAAGCCTCCCCACGATACCACGTCGACGTTTTGGGCGGCGAGCGTTTGATGCAGGACCTCATTACAACTGGGGGGCTTATCACCGTTCTGAGCTTCCCCCAATTTCGCTGCTTTCCAATACCCTGACTCCCTCCCTCCTGCTGGACTGGGGCGGGGATGAGCGAGCAGTGGGAGGTTCAGGATGGGCTCCTCGTTTTGTTGGTTGGAGGGGGGGGGGGGAGGGGAGGGGGGGGGAAAGTGGGTGGAAGGACCGGAACTTTCGTGACGCAAGCTCGCTTTTCTTGGAGGAGTGTGAAGGTCTGGGTCATCATCCCACCCCCTTCGTCGTTGATGATCCGTGGTGGCGATGCTCGGCGAGGAGATGTTGTTGGTTCTTTTTCCTTTAGAGACCGTTCGTTGGTCTGAGGGCGATCGTCGGCTGTATGGTTTCTTAGGAATGTCAAAAGTGCTGAAACGGAAGAACGGTGGGACCGATCTGAGATGGTTTGATGAGGCTGACATCCATACTTTCAGTTTTATTTCAGTTTTCCGTTTTTTCGTTTAAGTTTTTTTGTTGTTGTTGTTGTTGACGTTGATTTGCTTTTAAGTTGGTGGTCTTCTGTCTCTCTGTCTGTCTCTGTCTCTGTCTCTCTCTCTCTCTCTCTCTCTCTCTCTCTCTCTCTCTCTCTCTCTGTGTGTGTGTGTGTGTGTGTGTGTGTGTGTGTGTGTGTGTGTGTGTGAGAAGACTAGTGTACGAATAGCTGGTGGTCCATAATAACGATAAACTTGATAACTGTCTGAGCACAGTTGGTCTTGCTCAGTTCAGCAAACCGATGTTGTCTAGCTGTGACCGGCGTCTTTTCCCCCGCTCTTTTGATGATGATGATGATGACGATGATGATATAAAGATGACCATGATTATAATGATGATGATGAAGAAGATGATAATACTACTGGTGAAGATGGTGAAGACAAATAATGCTGCTGCTGCTGCTGATGCCACTGCTACTGCCATGTTGCTGCTAATGCTGCTGGTGCTGGTGATGACAATGCTGCTGCTGCTGCTGCTGCTGCTGCTGCTGCTGCTGCTGAGGATGATGATGATGATGATGATGCCATCAGCAAAATATTCTGACGAAACAGAAGCACACGAAAGAACATCCAAACTAATATTATTACTTCTTCGAAAAGTGTTGTGGGAAAAGAAAAAGGTAACTTTAAAGCAAAGGTTTTTTTGTTTTTTTTTTTTTTTGGGGGGGGGTGTGTTGTGTTACTTTCCTGGTTTTCCATAAAATAACCACGAATGCATAGTAAATATAAATAAACGAGTAGATAGATAAATAAACAAATAAATAAATGAGCGGATGACTAAATGAAATAAATGAATAACAAATCAGTCAATAGAGATCTCTCTCTCTTTCTTCTCTTGACGCCACAAGGCCACCATAATTACCCTTAAACACAGGTCGTTGACCCGCCAAGCGAGAGCGGATCCGCCCCTCCGACACCCGATCGGTTGTGGGTCAGCGCTAGCGGACGGTCAGGTTACCTTACAAGATGAAAGGATCCGGCAGGGATGATCTGGGTATTGCGCCCGCCGAGCTATTCACCTCGTCCTGCAAAGGAACTCCTGCTACAGAATGAGAAACGCCACTACCGGCGGCGGCAGTGGTGGTGGTGGTGGCGGTGGTGATGGTGGTGATTGGTGGGTTGGTTGAATCGCCACCCTGTGAAATAAAAAAGACTGGCGGGTGGACGCAGAAAAGGGAGATAAATAGGCGACATCCAGTTCCACACTATGATATCGGCGACCAAACCTCACGAAGGTGGATGGCTGGGGGAGGGACGGAGGAGTGGAGGATGGAGGAGGTGGGGGGGGGTGGGGTCTTGGTCCACAGGGTTGTTTTTGGTTACTCAGGTTCGGGAAGGGGAGGGGGGGGGGTATTGGGAAAGGGATGGGGGAGGGAAAGGGGCTGGGGAGCGGGGGGCGGGGGGGGGGGGTGGATTTATGGTCTTTAGGTTTGAGAGGAGGACGCCCGACTTAGACGGGGACTTTTTTATGATGTGACTAAACGAAAGGGCGCTTTGGAAATGATATTCTGGAGCTGTTTACAACCATCCTGTCTGTCTGTCTGTCTGTCTGTCTGTCTGTCTTCTTTCTCTCTCTCTCTCTCTCACACACACACACACACACACACACACACACACACACACACACGCACGCAATAATGCATCCACATGCGCTTACCCATGCACAAGCACGCACACACGCACGCATCCAACCTCCCCCCCCCCCCCCCCACACACACACACAACACATACACACACACACACACACACACACACACACACACACACACACACACACACACACACACACACAACACACACACACACACACACACACACACACACACACACACACAACACACACACACACACACACACACACACACACACACACACACACACACACACACACACGTGTGTGTGCGCGCGCACGCAATCATGCTCTTTGGCTAGGTCCCTCTTTTATGAAAAGCCTTCTTCTCCTTGTTCTGATTTATTTCTTCTTGTTCTTGTTTTCTTTCTTCTTTTTATTATTTTTGTTGCCACTGTTG
>JADBJO010001046.1:222985-230485 GCA_016801955.1 Conus betulinus | reverse complement strand
ACCCGTCCACCATGTTGTGCTGACCGGGGAAATGAGCCAGGGGAGGGAAAATGGGTTCGGATGGGACCGGCGGTTCCAGTCCTGCTTGGCGGCGGGGGCTGTTGCGTCTGCTTGTTTTATTGATCCGTAAACGAGTTCAAGACGTTGACGTGGGTCAGAGGATTAAAAGCTGTGTTTGTTCGGAGGCTTTGCTACGTTCTTTTCGTTGGCTTGAAAATAGGAGGAAGGGGCGGTAGTGGTGGTGGTGGTGGTGGTGGTGACGGTGGTTGGTGGTGATAGAGGTTGCTTTCAGGCCTATTTTGATTGTCGTGAGGAGGAGAGAGGGTGGAGGGGTGGAGGTGGGGTTGTGGTGTGTGAAGGAACATAAGGGGGCAATTTTATCAGCCAATTATCTCTTCAGGCCTGTTTTGATTGTTTTTTTATTGTTAGGGTGGAGAGAGGGTGGAGAGTTGTTGTGTCGGGGGGGGGGGGGGGGGGGGGGGGGGGGGAGGAGGGGGGGGGGGGGAATTGATCAGCCAATTATCTGCATCGTGTCATGTTTTCTTTTAAAAAAATGCCGGTTATGTACGAGCACGGTAAGCTCTATGTAATAGTTGTGAAAAGTTAATAGCCCCCGGCCTGCCCACCTCTGTGTGTGTGTGTGCGCGCGTGTGTGTGTGTGTGTGTGTGTGTGTGTGTGTGTGTGTATGTGTGTGTGTGTGCGCGTGTGCGTGCGTGCGTGTGTGTGTGGAGGGGGGGGGGGAGACAGACAGAGAGAGAGAGAGAGAGACCAGAGATCTACCTCACCTGAAACGTGCCACGGTAAAAGAGCCACATGTAACATTGTACGTGTGTGTAAAAGCGAGCGCTTTTGTATCTGTGTACCTTTGTGTGTGTGTGTGTGTGTGGTGTGTGTGTGTGTGTGTGTGTGTGTGCGAAGCGGTATGGAGTGGGGGTTAATAAGTACACCTGACGTCACCAGATTATCTCTCCTTCCCTGAAGACGACGTCAGTTGGCACACTTACCCGATAATCATGATGTCATGAGCCACTTCCCCCCCCCCTCCCCCCCACCCCCCCCCCCCCCCCCCCCCCCCCACGTCCCCCACCGCCCTGGCGATACAGACCCTGGCCTTCCGGTACACCTACACCTTATGAACACCCTTATCTGACTCTCTCAAGGTCCAATCCGCGAGATAGCCTGGTTGGTTCAACCGCCCGGGATCCCTAATCCTCCAACCAGCGGACAACCCCCACAATCAGCACCAATGCTCTCACTTTCGCCTGACCCTTCAACGGGTCGTACGGACCGATCGTGGCCCATAAACGGGCAAGCGGATTACAGTTAAGGACAGAGAGTGGTCAGCTTGCTTACTTGTCAGCGCGTTAGGTTTTCACTTATACATGTCGTAAAAGTGTCAGAACGAGCTACGGCTGAAGACCGAGGCGCGAGAAGGAAAGGAAGGGAGGAAAGGGAGGTTATCCCAGCTTCGTGTTCTCTTCCTACCTTCCGAAGGTGAAGAGTGCTGCTGGCTTTTTGACCTGTCGGATAAGATTTTAGTATCCGTTTAAAGTCCGTACCCGACTGTGTGATACTGGGGTGGGGTAAGGTCGTATTGTCACACCTACGGTGTTCACTTACAAAAACGAGAGGCAGAGAGAGAGAGAGAGAGAGAGAGAGAGAGAGAGAGAGAGAGAGAGATCATCTAACGGTTCACATCCAGCGCGTGGATAAGCTCGAGTTTCCGGGCCTGTATCTATGTGTGCATCTGTCCATCTGTCTATCTGTCTTCTTCGGCAAAAAACCGCTTCAAATGTAACTTCCAAGGATTCTGTTCCTTCTGTGGCTATGGTCCCCAGCTCTGTATAGGACGTCCCACTTTCGTTGCACTGACAAATCCAGCCTTGGACCTTAGGTTTTCACACAGCGCTTCCGGGTCCAGAATCTTCCAAGAGTTTCGTAGGTTGTCCTTGGTAGGTTGTCCTTGGGGTCCGTTTATGGATAGGGATTGAGAGTGTGCATGTGTGTGTTTTGTTAAGGGAGTGAAAACCTATCACAAAAGGGCTTTAAGCGCTTAGAGGCAAAGAATGCCATGAGTGGTAGAGAAATAGGTAATGGGCCGATTAGCAATGCGCCCTCACCTAGTACACACGGTCGAACTGTGTGCTACGGAGGTCGAAGTGGTCAGGTGACAGATGGCACCTAAGGTAGTAAGGATCCTCCCTAGTTCGAACCTTCCCGATAGCGAAAAGGGGGGGGGGGGGGGGGGGAGAGGGAGACAGAATGTAACCACTAGGACCTCGGAGTTTCGAGTAGGGGCTTAATACTGGGTCAGCTGAGGTTGTTTGAAAACAGTCCTTGAAGAGCAGGAGTCGTGGGCTCGTTCAGATGGTATTGCCGTAAGGCGCTGTGTTGGTGCTTTGTCAGGTTGGTTGAATGCACGTGGACGTTGTTGTCGTAGTTTTCTCTAGGATAATTTACTGTGTTAAAGTGGGTCCTGGAGTCGGCGGGAATTTTCGATGTCCATTTGGTGCCAAGAGGCTGTTTGCTAAGGTATTTAAGTAGGGATGTGTGCAAATGCTGATGTGTGGAAGAATGTAGCGAAAGGAGAATTCAGTGTACTTGTGTGCACAAACAAGGTGATGGAGAAGCAACAGGGACAAAGACATGGCCCAAAGGGAAATCCTTTGTGTCCATCCCTATATAAACCGAGGGAGAACAACGTGACAGGAGGAGAAGAACACCACGAGAGAGAGAGAAGACGAGAGGAGAGAGAGAGGAGAGAAGAGTGAGCAGGACACAGTAGGGTTGAGAAACACGTGGTCTGGGAGACAGAAGAGACAGCAAGGTCTCAGGGTAAAAGACAAGCTGAAAAGAAAGACTGAGTTTGAAGCCCAGAGGTGGGTGAAAGAGACAAAGAAGGAGATTTGAAGCCCAGAGGTGGGTGAAAGAGATGAAGAGGGAGATTTGAAGCCCAGAAGTGGGTGAAAGAGAGAAGAAGATTTGAAGCCCAGAGGTGGGTGAAAGACAGACGAAGATTTGAAGACCCAGTCCTGAAACCTGGAGCCAGACAAGAAGGGCGTCAGCCCAGAGGTGGGTGAAAGAGACGAAGACGATTTGAAGAACTGTGGAGGGGTGTGAAAGAGTGGAAGAAGATGTTGAAGCCCAGGGGGGGGGGGGGACCTGGCCAAGAGACGAAGAAGATTTGACAACCAGAGGTCGGGAAGTCTTGATCTTGAGACGAAGAAGATTTTCCAGCCCAGAGGTGGGGGAAAGAGACGAAGAAGATTTGAAGCCCAGAAATGGTATTTTTTGTTCGAAGAAGAAGATTAGGAAAGAAGCCCAGAGCGTGGGTGAAAAGAAAGAGACGTGAATGATTTCTACGTCGAGAGTGTGCAGACGACCACGAAGAGTGCAGTCCTGAACCTGGAGCCAGTCAACCAAGGGCTGACCAATACCCAGTGCAACTGAGTGCAACTTAAGTGACGTGTTCAAGAACTGTGGTGTGGTGTGAAAGTGTGTGTTGTGTGTGTGGGAACCTGGCCAGGTAAAAGCCTGTATCCATATGGTTAGGGATTGGGAAGTACATCTTTTATGTTTGATCGGGATGATCGTTGTGATTGGATTGAAAACATGCAAACCGACAAGAGCGTGCGCAAATAAATATAAATGGTATTTCTGATCTCAACAATCAGCAGGAAAAGAAGCGAATGCGTGACATCCCATTCCCAGAGAGAGGTGAATGTTGGTGGGTGGCATGAGTGGCATATGCGTGTATGAGTGCAGAGATAACCTTGATGTGTTAAGGCTGACTAATAACACATCAACTTAGTGCACTTTAGCAATACCATCACGATTTCCCCCCGTCCTGGACAGTGTGAGAATGTGTCTTTGTAAACGCCTGTATCCATATGGTTAAGGCGCTACATAAGATGCAGTCATGATCGTTGTTTGTGACTGAAAACAACAACAAACCGACAAGAGCGTGGAAAACATAAGCTCCCTGATAACAACAATCAGCATGCATACGATAATGGGTCATGTCAATCAGCATGCAACGATGGGAAGGGTCATTCCCCTTGACTGTAGGCACTATATGGACTGACGGGGCTGTACTTGACTTGACTTGATGGGTGAGATTAACGTCCTGTTGGCCCGAGGCCCTTAAGGACAACGTACACTCGCAGACATAGATCTCTCTCTCTCTCTCTCTCTCTCTCTCTCTCTCTCTCTCTCTCTCTCTCTCTAAAAACGCTTCATATAAACTTCAATGATGTGTGAGTGGTTTTATAGTCTTTAGTGTTTACTCTTTGCTTAATACTATCTTTTCTTATTCTTCCTCGATTTTGTACATGTTTGCGTTTATGTATATGTGTATAGTATGTTGATGTACATGTACAGATTTACATTTTGTATATGTGTGGGTATGTATTTTTTTTTTTTTTGCGTCTTTTGTTTAGCATAGTAACTCTAATAGTATCCTGTCATTTCCTTGTCTACATGTGTAATTATAAACATTTGAACACACTATAAGCATTAGCTTGTTGATGTTCCCGCCTCAAGGAGGAAGCAGGAGAGTCGCTGGAGCGCTGCACGAGTCCCTAAACTTAGGCGGGCCACGCAGACTACGGCCGAGAGGCCAATTTTTCAGCCCAACCCCATAAGCAGTGCCCCCCTGCCTGCCTGGCTCAAAAAAAAAAACGGTATCCCAGGCCACGGTAATCGTAGTCAGGCAGCGCTCCATCGCGATCGCCCCACATCTCCAGGGGCCGTCCCCCCCGACGACACAGGCTAGACCCGCCGTCACCCATATGGCTGGAAGGATCGCTGCGCCGCCTGACACTGACCTCTCACATCAGTGTTTTTCAAAGGAGATCTGCCACCTCTCCCTTGGCGTCCGCTGCTATGCCACACTCTGTTTGCGTAAGTGAGTACGAGCATGCGCGCATGCGCGCGCGTACGCCTGTTTGTGTGTAAAAAGAGAGAGAGAGAATTTTATTCATATAGGCAACAGCCCCTACTGAAGAGGGTGTTGTGTGAACAAATATTTCTGAGAAAAGTACAAATTTATTAACTATCCAGTAATGTCTATCAGGTCATTGACAAATTTACGAAAGAACTTAATTCCAAATTACATGCTGAAATTCGAAATCTTGAATGCTGTGTGCAAGAAAATAGCAAAATAGTTGATGTGAGAGAGAAGAGAGAGAGAGAGAGAGAGAGAGAGAGAGAGAGAGAGAGAGAGAGAGAGAGAGAGAGAGAGAGAGCATCGACGCGCGCAAAAACAAAAAGAGAGAAAAAAAAAAGAAAGTAAAAGAAAAATGGAAGCAGAAAGAAAGAAAGAAAGGAATGTTGCAAAGAGAAGTTAGAGAAGACATTCAACTAGAAAATAACCCGAACTATCCCTTCTGTAGCGTTATGCTAACTATACAGCCCGATCTCTCTCTCCCTCCCTCTCTTTCTCTCTCTCTCTCTCTCTCTCTCTCTCTCTCTCTCTCTCTCTCTCTCTCTGTGTGTGTGCGTGTGTGTGTGTGTGTGTGTGTGTGTGTGTGTGTGTGTGCGCGCGCGTTTTTGTGTGTGTAATTTAAGAGTACCCGTGCTCGTTAATCAGTGGGTTGTGGGTGGTGTGGTGGAGGGGGGGGTCCTCTTGAGTTGGTATCGTCTGCATACGTGCTGGGTGAATCGGTACCACAATAAAAATAGATCGGAACAGTGTGCTGTGATGAAGCAGTGGAGCAAAGGGTTACCTCTCTTGTTCATCGTTGACTGTGTGCGTCACTTCGCGTCATCTAAGATTTCTCTTTAAAGGTTCAGCTGTTTCATTGGGGATCAGGCAATTTGTTCATGTACCTAGCAAAAAAAAAAAAAAAAAACCCACCTCAAGTCATCCGTGTTCCGAGCCGTTACACGCTCTCCTAAAACTAACATGCGTAACCATGGAAACCATTTAGTACAAATGCCGTAAGAGACTGAATTCAAGACTCTAAAATCATATGGTATGTTAACAACAAAATGACACGGTTTCAGAACCAAACGACGGAATATTTCAACATCAAAAGCTCAAAGCCTTCCAAACGAAAGGAGAGAACCAAGCCACCATCCACCGGTATTTCACCGAACGGGGTCAAAAACGCGGCGGGGAAACTACTGAGATCGGACCGAGATCCGCAAATGAGCTGGTCTGGGATCGTAAACTGCCGGCGACCGGCGATGATGACCTGTCGTCAGCGCGACGATGCGTGCATGCGTGGGGGGAGCAGGGATACAGGTGGAAATCCCTTTGTTCGCCCCCCCCCCCCCCCCCTACCCGAGCCTCCAAAGCGCTGTCAGGCCAGACCCTACCAACAGGTGAATTGCTGTTAACGAGCCGTGCCGCTAGCCTCCGCGCCGGGCAGATGACACCTTCCTGCAACCACAATAGAGCACTCTGACAACCTGGCTACCCCTCCCTCTTCCTCACCCTCCACCCCCCCGCCCCCCCCCCCCCCCTCCTCCCACCCTGCTCATTTGCAGCCGACTGTGACGGCCTAGGGGCACACGTAATAGGACCGTCAGTTGGCGGCCATCTGTTGGCGATCCCCAAATCCCCCCCCCCCCCCCCCCCCCGCTTTACCGAACAAGTAAATGCGGTAAGGGGGGTGCGAGGGACGGGGTGGGGAGGGAAGCGGAGGGGTTCAGCGACCCCCCCCCCCCTTTCCCCACCCCCTTCCACCCTCCCTCCTCCCAAACCCCTTGATGCGTGTGATGCGTTGATAAGTGGAGAGGGATTAAGAAGGAGGACGGAGGCTTGCAGACGCCCCCTTTTTTCACCCCCCTGTCCCGCATGTAGCATAGGGGAGGGGAGGGGGGTGGGAGGCAGAGGGATGCGGCACTAAGCCGCAACACAAACTCCAGGGCTGCGGCGCGTTTGATGCACACATCAGCCCTCACACGTCATTCTTCCTGCCACACACAACTTCTGTTGTCGCCACCCTGGACCCCCTAAACCCCCCAGTAAGTCATCCCACAGAGAACAAACGGACAATTGCCCCCCCCCCCCTCCCCTCCCCCCAGCTCCGCCACTCCCACACTCCTCCCCTAGATCCCGGTGGTAGTAGCAGCAAGCAAAAGAAGGATTGGGTTCCCAGTCTCCCACCACACACAGTGGAATGATTTGCAGGTCCGCCGCCAAAAGTGGCGAGAAGTAGGTCTAAGAACCGTTGTCTGCCTGAACAAAGGATTGAGCCAAGAGTTGTCTACTTGAAGAAGAGGATTGAGAGAAGAGAGAGAGAGAGAGAGAGAGAGAGAGAGAGGAGGAGGAAAAATGGAAAAAAGGAAGGAAGGGGTGGGAGGGTGAAAAAAGGGAAGTGGCGTTCAACTATGAAATACGTTTTGCAGTCAACTTGAATTTCAGCAACTCAGAAATGACAGAATTGTATGTACACTGCAGTGTTAAAGATAATGCCGAAACGTTTAGTAAAGTGAATATACCGCAGGCTTTAAAATCAAACTGGAATTCAGGAATAAGCGGAAAGGGCCGG
>JADBJO010001046.1:210485-217985 GCA_016801955.1 Conus betulinus | reverse complement strand
AAGCGGTTAGTATGCAGGCTTCTGAGCGTCGTATGTTGCCATACAATCCCCCCTCGCTATGTGCGCGCTTGCCCGCACTTGCAGGTGTCTCGCTGGACCGCCGTCAACAGTCAAACGAACACGCACTGGCCAGTTCTCTTACGTCACTCGCTGACCGCGCTACATGGGCGCCAGCGTACGGGCACCGCACACGAGCTGGCCGACTCTCTGTCGGTGACCATCAGTCTTCCTCCCCCCCTCCCCCCCCCCCCCCCCCCCCCCCCGTCCCCCTCCTTCCCCACCCAACCCATCGTCCCTGGCTCTCCCACCCACCCACCCCCCTCTTTTCCACCACCTGACCCCCCCCCCCCTCCCCCTCCCTCCTCTCCATTCCACCCTCCCCCCCCCCCCCCCGCCCCCCTCGTGGACCTTTGTTTCAACCTACTGGCGTCCGGATGAACCATATGCACGGGCCAAATATTGGAGTTGCCTTTATAATCGGTTGGTGGTGATAGGTCTGCAGTGGTTCCCCCTCATAGATCTGATCACGGACTTATCAGTGATTTCGATTTTTATTGCAAGAGTAAGTAACAGGCATGTAGGATAACGTCAGTGAAACAAAGCAAAAGAAAAAAAAAAAGCAATTTAAAGTACAGCAGCAAAAACAATTAAGGCAAATGAAAAAAAGACAGTTTTAAGCGCAACAACAAAAACAATCAAAACACGAAAAGAGCATATATTTCAAAATGTCTCCATGCGACAAACAAGAAAACGGAGACTAAATAAAAAACGAAACGGAAAGAAAAAAAAGAAAACCGAGAGAGAGAGAGAGAGAGACAGACAGACAGACAGAGAGAGACAGACAGACACAAGAGAGACAGATGTGTGACAAGATACAGACAGACGAGACAGTGACAGATTTAGACGGGGGGGGTCCACGTTTGCTTACCGGCTTGGGCAACTTAGTGATGTAAACGGCAACGACGACGATACGGCGCGTGCCTTGCTAGCCACCAGTCTCTATTAGTGGCGGGTATCTGACCACCACCACCACTACCACTACCCCCCCCTGCCCCTCTGGTCCCTCGACTCCCCTTCTCCCCTCCCCCCCCCCCCCCCCCCCCCCCGTACCCCCCCCCCCCCCCCAGTATTCAAGCGTCCCCCCCCTATGAACCCCCCTCCACCACCCCCCCCACCTCCCCCCCCCCCCCCCCCCCCCCCCCCCCCCCCCCCCCCCCCCCCCCCCGCACCAAACCTCCCTTTCTCTTCGTACGCGCCTCCTCCACCTTCCGTATTCAAGCGTTCTCCTATCCCCGCTTCCTCCTTCCCCCCCCCCCCCCCCCCCAAACCTCCCACGCCACCCCCCTCCACCGTCTCCCTCCGTTTCTCTCTCAGGTTCCCCTCTCTCAACCCAAGGCAGCCCTCTCTCTCTCTCTCTCTCCTCCTCTCTCTCTCTCTCTCTCTCTCTCTCTCTCTCGTTTAAAATACATTTGTTTGCAAAATTTTAGGATATTACTGTAAACATCGTTATTTGAGCCATATCAAGCAGCTTACAGCATGCAGGATATTACGGAGAACATCGCTGTTTGAACAAAAATAAACTTAATTTTTCATAGTATGTTGAAGTTTTCGAGTTTTCAAAGTGTGATCATCATTATGACCCAGCTGTTGTCCCCCACATACAGCCTTTTAGGGGCCTTCATATTCACGCAAGGAAAAGAAAGCCACGTCACGAAATGAGTCAGACCATGGAAAAGAATCATGATAAAAGGAAGAAAAAGAACGAACATGCGACCAAGACTGGTAGCTTAACTGGGGATGTGTCCTAATTCTGTGTTCTGTGTGCTCTGTGGTTGTCCTAGTTCTGTGTTCTGTGTGCTGCTCTGTGGTTGTCCTAGTTCTGTGTGTTCTGTGTGCTCTGTGGTTGTCCTAGTTCTGTGTTCTGTGTGCTCTGTGGTTGTCCTAGTTCTGTGTGCTCTGTGGTTGTCCTAGTTCTGTGTGCTCTGTGGTTGTCATTTCTGCTAGGCGATGTTGGCGTCATAACCAGCATTTGTTTCGAGTTAGGGGATTGTCATTGTTTCATCATGAGATCAAGAGTTACCTTGCTTGTTTAATATTTACAGTTTACTTAACTGTTCCCTGCCTCATTTCAGATTTCCCTGTTGATGTCTTTAAGTATATAAGATTAGACCGTGCTGAGAGCGCTAGTCATTCCCCTTAGTTTTACACCCCCCAGATTATTTTTTTAAAGCTCATACAACAAAAAGAAGAAACAGCATTGCAGTACCACACACACACACACAACAGGGAAAATGCACATTTGCAGCTAGGGCTAACAAAGTTCACCGCCGATTTGCCAGATAACAAAACAAAACAAATAAAAAAGCTGGCGTATCATAAACTGTATCAGAGAGAGAAAAAAAACACATTAGTTTTATAACAATCTCCCGAACAAAGACAGGAGAACTGTCCAAACAGAATGGCAGACGAAGAAGAAAAAAGAAACAGTAGACAACAATAAAGAAAGTCCGAAATATCTGTTCATGAAAAGGGGAAAGAAAAGGAGAGGGACAGAAAAGAAGGAGTTACTGGCAGAGAAGTTCCAGAAGGCATATGGACCTATTTGTCCTGAGAGAGTCCACAGCATTGTGTGTGTGTGTACGTGTGTGTTGTAGTTGTTGTTGCTTTGTTGATTTTTTTTTTAAACACTTTGTACATTTCGTGTTTGCCAGTCGTCTGCACACCATTGCAAACAAAGCGCCCCCTGTCCGTAGCGCGGTACAAAGGGACAGCAGTCCTGCTTGCTCCAACAGAGAACGACGTAACGATTCTCTCACGGATGGCAACTACTCGGTCAGCCGTTGGCACAGAGACAAACATCGTCTTTCTTCTTCTTTAGCTGACCAGACATGCGACCGACCGAGTTTCCCACGTGTCTTAGTGTGTGTGTGCGTGCGCGCGCGCGCGTGTGTGTGTATATATGCGCGCGCGCGCGAGCGCTGGCACGGACGAGTGAATGTGTATTAGACAGAGACAGAGAGAGTGCGTGCGTGCGCGCGCGCCCGCGCGCGCGTGTGTGTGTGTGAGTGCGCGCGCGCGTTCTGCAATATGTGTATATGAGCGAGGGCACACACACACACACGCACGCGTGCGTAACACACACACACACACACACACACACACACACACACACACACACACACATCCCCACGTAACGAAAATTAACAGTGCAACGCGAAAGTATGTCATACAAAACTGTATAATGGTCGAGCGAAAATGTTTTATTGTGCTCTGTTCGGGTTTTGCAGCATAACATCCTTTTCAATCGCGGCACCCCATAAGCGAAAGGATTTGTGCCAGATATATAATGGAGAAGAGAATGTGGGTAGGGTGGGAAGAGTGGAAGACTGATTAGTCAGTTAATGTCACTAGGACACGTGGCGCTAACCATTGATTTGGTTTCAGTAAGTGTATATCCTATTCCCAAACCCTACAGCTTTATCGTAAATGTCAAAAAATTTGAACAGCAACGAGCTAGTGTTTACAGTCTGTTCAACCATTGATTTATTTAGATTGTAATTTGGTGTGAGGACGTCTCTAATAATTCACATACATTTACGTAGACACTGGCGATTTTTTTTTGTCGACTTAAACATGCTAGACAGGATTCTGATAATGTAACAACCTTGACCTTGAGGTCGGCTAAACGACAAACAACACCAACTGAATTGAATTTACCCATAGGTACTTTAACTTCTCCGTGTCAGTTTTGATGCAAGGTCTTCTCCGATGGAACTGAATTTCTGAATTACATTTTCAGGTTTGGTACTTTTCTTTTCTCACAGACATTTGGGCTCCGAGATGAACTAAGCTGGGGATTGATTATCTTTCTTCATTCCGTCAGTAAAAAAAAAAAACAAAGAACAAAAAAAAAAAAAAAAAAAAAAGAAAAGAAAAACCAAAACGTGAACATCAATCAGCAAGGCCGTCATAATGATTGTGTGTACTGTCAGAAAAACGAAATCATTATATATTGCTGCTACTATTACTATTGCTACAACAACAACAACAACAACAACAACTTCTACTACTACTGCTGCTGCTGCTGCTACTACTACAACGTAGACGACAACGACGACGACTATTACTACTACTGCTGCTATTACTACTACCACTACTACTACTACTATTACTACAACTATTACTACCACAACCACAACTACCACTGCCGCTACCTCCCCTACCACCACCACCACCATCACCACCACCACCACTTCTACTACTACTACTACTACTACTACTACCACTATTACTACTACTAAAAACAAGCAAAGCTGGAAGGTTAAAGATAAAGAAGCCGAGCAAAGATTCTCATTAATATCCAACGCGCACCCCCCCCCCCCCCCCCACACACACACACACACACACGCACGCACGCACGCACGCACGCATGCACGCATGCACGCACACACACACACGCACGCACGCACACACACACACATACGCACGCACATACACATACACATACACACACACAGACTCTCTCTCTAACACACACACACACACACACACACACACACACACACACACACATAAAAATAAAAATAAAGTGTTGCCAACAGGCAAAAACGGACTGAAAGATGGAGGGAGTGTGTGAAACGGGGTAGGGGTAAATGGCCAAAGGCGGCGGGGAGGGAGGGGGGGGGAGGGAGGGGGGGGGGGGCGGGGGGGGGGGAGGGCCCGGGGGGAGGGGGTTGTGGTGGTAAAGAAGACAAAGTACGACACGAAGTTCACAGACCTCTGAAGAAGGGAGAACAAGACTTAACTACAAATGGCAACGATTTTTTTTTTCTTTTTTTTTCATTTTTTTAAAAAGTGAAAACCCTTGCGGTCAGTGCGCGTGCGACCAGCGCCCCGCAAGGTACTCTCTGGATACCAAGTAGCCCGATAAGCGTGAGAATTCAGGGCGAGAAGCAGGTCGGTTTCACACGTAACCCCGGCGGGTCACTGGCCACACACCACAACTACAACATATGTGACACGACGGCAAGACGGATTGCCGGCAGAAGAAGTTAACACTAAGAAGTCACTGACCGGAGAAGGGGGTGTGGGGGGGTGGGTAGAGAAGACCAGCCAAGACGAAAGCCTTTTTTTTTTTTCACGAGTGAAGGACAGAGGGTTGTGTTATGGGACTGGGGGGAAAAAAAGAGACGGGTGGGGGTTGGGGGTGAGGGGGATGACAAGGCCGGGGATGAGGGGAGGAGGTGAGGGTGGGGGGTGGGGGTTCAGGGGGTTGGGGAAGGGAGCACATTAAGATTGTATTCTTCGGTTCGACATCCGACTCGTTTCACTGCATTGTCTGTTGTTTAGAGGCAGGCATCTTGAAGTCTGGGATCTGTCTTCACAAGATCGTTCTGATCTTTAACAGAGACGAGTTTCGTACTGTATGCGAGAACTTGCAAGGTGGTCAGCCTATCCTTGCGGTGAGGGGTGTTAGTGGAGAGAGAGAGAGAGAGAGAGAGAGAGAAAAATAGAGAGAGACTTACAGCCCAGCTGATCGCAAAGGGCCATATCAAAGCTGATGTAAAGTGGCTATGGGAGATTAAAAACAAACAAAAAAAAAAAAAAAAGAACAGACACAAGAAGACAAACATTCAAATTAGTAATGCGACTACTTCTTCAAATTCTCATAGCTGTTGGAGAAAGATCAGCGTTTTGATCTTTTTTATGCACCAATGAGAGAACGTGACCATTATTTCATGCACTAATCGTAGGACAGTTACAACTGTCGGCCATTGTTTTGTTGTTTTTATTCCCTGCATGCGAGAGAGCCCAGAGACAATCTAGCGATCTCTCGCCTATTCCTAGCCCGTCACTCGCCGCTGGGGTGCGCCGACACTCGCCAAGCAAGCGAGAATTCTCGCCACCCCGCCTGTGTGAAAGGCTTCTGTGGCTTGTTTGATCGTTTGATGTGCCAGAGTGCTCGTTAGTAAAAGTGAGAACAGGAAACCGTGTCATACTGGTGAAAAGTGACCATAGTATGTGGACAAAACATGCAGATTAACTCATTTCTACGGTATGTCTTGATGCTGTTCGAATCACCTCAACTACGTGTGTTTGTATAACTGCATATTAGTCTTTTCACTATTGCAGCTGCAAAAACGCCTGCTTTGGAAAATCAGAGTCAATACCACCTGGTGCATCTCCAAGTCTGCCCTGTCCACACTGCTACTGGCAGTTTCAGCGCGAGGATCGGCCAGATCAGCCATCTTCGTACACACAGCACCATCTAGTGAGTGATAGCAGAAGTCGTGGTCATCTTCGCCTGTGAAGGACAAATTACAACAACAACAACAACAACAACAATATTGCTAGTGCTACTTTTACACTGCTCACAATGCTGCTGCTAAACTGATGCTGCTGTTACTACTTCTGCGCAACTGAAATTGTTTTCAGTGGAATAAAACTCTAAAATTGTGTGTCTCTTTTTAGTCAGCCTGTCCTAAACAGTAAGTGTAAGTTGAAGTGTTTGCCCTTTTTTCCATGTGCGACCTTTCCTATATCTAAATACTGTGTGTGTGTGTGGAGAAGAGGGGGGGGGGGGGGGGGGGGGGGGGGGGGGGGGGTGGGGGGTGGATGGGTATGTGTTGTGTTTAGATTGTGATGGAGAATTAGCATGGTGTGTATATACATTTACGTAACGATTGATTATTTGGATTAACCTAAATCTGTATTCATTTCAGTGTTTATTTAAACTATTGTACACACACACACACACACACACACACACACACACACACACACACACACACACACACACACCTCCGTCCTTTTCATCATAGACCTTTGTAACGCCTGTAATGTAAGCGCGAACAAATCTCCATAATCATTATTTTCATTATCATTATTAAAATCATCATAATTGTTATTGCTGTAACTACTACTACTACTACTACTACTACTACTACTACTACTCTGATTTAATAGATTCATTGATTTATCTCAGTTGCTACACACACACACACACACACACGCGCGCGCACGCACGCACGCACGCACGCACGCGCACACACCAAGGGAGGAACCAAAAAGAAGTGGGTGAAGGAGAGACTAGGGATGAAGGGTACTTTAGCACTGATCTGGGGCATGAAGGGGTACTCTAGTACTGAACTGGGGCATGAAAGGGTACTCTAGCACTGAACTGGGGCATGAAGGGGTACTCTAACACTGAACTGGGGGATGATGGGGTACTCTAGCACTGAACTGGGGGATGAAGGGTACTGTAGAACTGAACTGGGGATGAAGGGGTACTCTAGCACTGAACTGGGGCATGAAGGGGTACTCTAACACTTTAGTGAGGGATGAAGGGGTACTCTAGCACTGAACTGGGGGATGAAGGGGTACTGTAGAACTGAACTGGGGGATCAAGGGTACTGTAGAACTGAACTGGGGCATGAAGGGGTACTCTAGCTCTGAACTGGTGTTAACCACAATTTGGTGAGGATTGGGGTCTTCATACCT
>JADBJO010001046.1:192985-202985 GCA_016801955.1 Conus betulinus | reverse complement strand
GAGAATCACGGGTTACAGTCTTTCCCGTCGTCAACAGGACTTTCCCTGAGGTCAGTGGGTCTGTCCTTATCGTCACTGGGCCTTTCTCCAGCGTCTGCCAAAATAGTCATATTTTGGTTAAACCTGTGTCTTGTTTGTTGCAGTAAACGTGTTAGTGTAATTCGCATTAAATATAGAATACTATTTATCTGTGTCTGGATCGATCGAGTCTCTGTCTGTCTGTCTGTCTGTCTGTCTGTCTGCATACTTGCCAGTGTAATTGTCAGTGTAGCTAAATTTTAGTTTCTCAATCCACTTTTTCTCTATACTAGCCTTCTTCTTGTCTTTCTGTCGGTCTTACAATTTCTCTTTTTTTTCTTTTTCCTTTTCGCTTTCTTTGTGTTTTTCCGTAACTTACCTGTGTTCACAAAAAAAAAAGGATTTTATTTCGTAAGAAACTGTAACTGTGTCAAAATTCAACTTTACAAAGAAGAAAAGGGCAATAGGTCAATCTCTGTCTGTCTGTCTCTCTGTCTCTCTCCATCTGCCTGTCTATCTGTCCTCTCTCTCTCTCTCTCTCTCTCCTCTCGCTCTCTCTCTCTCTCTCCTCCCTCTCTCTCTCTCGCTCTCCTTCGACGGCAGAACGGATCTCTCTCAGTCATCTCTCTCTCCTCTCCTCTCTCTCTCTCTCTCTTCATCGTCTCTCTCCTCCTTTCCTCGTTTCTCTCCCTCTCTCTCCCTGTCTCCTTTCGGGAGAGATAACCGGCATAGTATTTCCTAACATCTTACCCTTGAGTAATAAGCGTTTGAGTCTTTTTTTTTTACATCTTCCCCTTTTTCCTTTCTGCCCCATTCTCCGTGGCCGTCAGTAGACTTCGCTCATTTCCACTCCCTCATACACAACCACACCCACACCCAGCATTGTGCTTTTGCAACCCCCAGCACCAGCACTCATCAGAGAGCAATCAATATTATGTCGCCACGAGGCAACCCACCAGCGGAGACCCTGCACTGCTGTTGAGTTACTTCGATCGTGTGTCTTGTCGCCAGTTCTGAACCAGCATATGCAGGTCGCTATTTCCTAATCTCCCCTTACTGGCGACAATAACTGTGGAGCCAGTGTGACTGAGCGTCCCCCTCCTCCCCCCCCCCCCCCCTCCCCCTAGAGGGCGCTATGTGCACCACGTTCATCCAACGACAGTTCCAATGAACCTGCCGATGACCTTGACATAAATTCTAACAAGAAATGGGAGGAAACGGAAACTGAGGTCTCCATGACAACGCTGTATGAATTTACGAAAGAATTTGAAAAAAAAAATCTTTTTCAGTTTGTTTCAGCTTCTGCCTACAGTCACCCCTTACTTTGAAACTATCAGAATTCAACACTTTGTATTTTTTAAATGATAATCAATGGAAATGAAGATGATGCTGTGATGTTCCAGCGCCTTATGAGTTTTTCAAAAAATGTGCTTTCATTTTTATATAGTATTACATGTAAACAAAATGACACTCTTCGCGACTTGGTCCATGATTTGTTGAAAAATGCATTCTATCTGCCCAGACTTAAAGGCTTAGTCTATGATTTGTTGAAAATGCATTCTATCCGTCCAGACTTAAAGGCTTAGCTGTCATCTGCCGCTGGAAACCGTAAAGTGTTAGCAGTGATGTGAAGAGGACATTCTGATTATAACTCTCTTAACTTGTTTGTAATCTTTTAAGGGGAGAGGCTCCGTGGTGGATTATACCGTGTGACACAAAGCTCTTCTTCTTCTTCTTCTTCTTCTTCTTCGACGAACAGTGGCCGAGTTTCTGAATTAATGATCGTTTTGTATGAGATATCTCTCCTCCTTTCCTTCATTCGCTTTCCTCCCCTCTCCCTCCCTGCCTTTGTCTCTCTGTCACTCCCCTCTCCCCTGTCTGTCTCTATTGCACACACACACGCGCACGCGCGCGCGCGCGCGCGCGCACACACACACACACACACACACACACACATTCTCTCTCTCTCTCTCTCTCTCTCTCTCTCTCTCTCTCTCTCTCTCTCACACACACACACACACACACACACCACACATTCTCTCTCTCTCTCTCTCTCTCTCTCTCTCTCTCTCTCTCTCACTCTCTCTCACACACACACACACACACGCACACACACACACACACACACACACACACACACACACACACACAACCAATCCCGCTGCCTGACTAATACTAACAACACGATTAGTCTCTGCTTTCCAGAATCTGACGGATGACACAAAGACAGACAGACAGATACCCTTCCGTTGCTAGAGGGCCACCCCAACAACCACCGCCCTTATCGTTTGCCCAACCGATCGCTCTGTTTGAGCAGGGCTTTAGCTCTAATCCGCTAGCGGGCTGGAATGGGAAACTGCCACCCTGTAATAACATGAATAATTCATTGATGGTTGAAAGCCCCAAGAGTGAGTTAGTGCTTGGTTGCGGGTGGGTGACGGTTGGTTTAATCTGCAGCAAGAGAAGTCGTTGGCTTATGAGACAGGTGGAAAACGGTTGGGTAAGGGGAGTGGGGTGGGGTGGGGTTGGGGGGTGGGGGTGGTTTATTTTTCACATAGTGACTTGTTTCCCCTCTTTGTGTCGTTCTATTTTCACCATCTGTTACGTCTTTGAAACCTTAGCATTGTTGGGTTTGACAAGTCGATGTAACAGATGTCTGGATGAAAATAAGAGTTCGGATCTTCTCTCTTTTCTTTTCTTTTCTTTTTTTTTCTTTTTTTTTATTTTTATTTTTTTTTTTTTTTTGATTTGGAGGAGAATGGTGCCGGTTCTTGAATGTACATGATATTCATCAATCTAATGTTTGTTGTTCTACCAAACTTTTTTTTTTTTTTTAATCAAGTATTGCATTTTATTTCAGGTGATATCAACTGATGCATAAGACTCAGCAAAAATGTAAATCATCAATTATAATCAAAGCACAAGTTTGGACTCTACAATAAAAGACAGAAACGGAATATGGATAGACAGACAGACAGACAGACAGACAGACAAAGACAGTGACGGACAGACAGACAGACAGGCAGGCAATCAGACAGATCGACAGACAGACAGAGACAGACGACAGACAGATTGACAGACAAACAGACAGACAACAGGCAGACATTTTTTGATCCATCAAATTCATTAGTGTTTGCCAAAAATCCTTGAATGGCTGTGCAGTGCCAAAACATGTGTGCGCACTGCTGTCTTCAAACATGTTACAGAAGATACGGCAATCTCTAGTCACTACGCCCATTTTGTTCAGAACAAGGGTAGTTACAACACATCTGTGTGTATTATTCTAATGGGAACTATTTGATTTGTACATCGAAAATTTTGTCCAGACATTGAAAAACAGCTTTTCTGATCATTTTCAACATTCACATTGTGATCCCATTTTGTACAGGATTTTTGATAATGATGATTGCCTTTAAATATATTGTGTAGGCTTGATCCTTCAGAATTAGACATCAGTTTTTGAAACATTATTCGTGATTCCAACCGTTATCCTTGTTTGTTTGTGGGTTTTTTTTTTTCATGATATTGAACTATCGCTGCTTTAAAAAAAAAAATGTAACGCACAATGTTTATTCACATTATACTTTTGTTTGAATTGGTCATAAGACGTTTTTGAAAATAATTGGAATGATGTCATCGTCTATCTCACTGACATCGTCATCATCATTAACGAGGACAAAATGACAATAGCAATACTACTGTCACTGCTGCTGAAGCTGCTGCTGATTCTATTGCTACAACTGCTGCTGCTGCTACTACTGCTACTTCTACTGCTGCTACTGCTGCTGCTGGAGAGATGATGATGATGATGATGATGATAATAATAATACTAATAATGATAATGATAAGGGTAGCATGATTTTGCCCTTTGTGGTTGACTGGGCAATAAACAACATAAATTGATGGCGATGATGATGATGATGGTGATGACGATGATGATGATGATGATGATGGTGATGATGATGATGATGATGATGATGATGGTGGTGCTGGTGATGATAATGTTGATGATGGTGGTGGTGGTGGTGGTGGTGGTGGTGACGATGATGATGATGATGATGATGATGATGATGTTGATGGTGATGATGATGATGGTGATGAAGATAACAACAAAAATTGACTTTTGCGGTCGGCTGGACTCTAAGCAACATGAATCAATGAGAAGAAGAAGAAGAGATGATGATGATGATGATGATGATGATGATGATGATGATGATGATGATGATGATGAACAAGAAAAGCAAGAAGAAAAGAAAGAAGAGCAACAAGAAGAAGAACAGGAAGAAGAAGATGATGATGATGAATAAGAAAATGATGAAAAAGGTAAACAAAACAAAACAAACAAAAGAAGCAACTTGCAAGACGAGGCAGAAACCTAACCACAACAAGCCAGAACAACAGCAGATGAAACACACGGCCTGAAGGAAAGAGGGCCCAAGAATAACACAGACACAGAAAGAGTAAAACCCCACAACAGCCGTAGAGCACACAGAAACACACATTCATCTCACAAGCTGAACTAACTGTGATCCAGTTTATCCCTGATGACGTATAGAATATCGGATTTCCCTTTGTAAAATAAAAAACCATGAATTAATGATACTCACAAAAACAACGGAGGTAACAGCAGTGGTGAGGGTGGTGGTGGTGGTGGCGGTGGTGGTGGTGACAATGACGATGACGATGACGATGTTGATGTGAGGACAACGCTAACCACAAGCCCATTGGAATGTGAAGTGTGAATTAAAACACACACGCACGCACGCACGCACGTACGCACGCACGCACGCACGCACGCACGCGCGCGCGCGCGCGCGCGCGCACACACACACACACACACACACACACACAGCGCTCTTTACGGGTATTCCGTTACATACAGCACTTTTTTTCCACGACAGATGTCTGTGTGCGTTTGTTGCGTGAGAGAATGCAGAAAGAGCGCATCACGGCAGAACAACACCCACCCGTTGTTTATACATTTACTTATTTTGATCTCCATATGTACGTGAGCGCCCGCGCGCGCGCGCGCACACACACACACACACACACACACACACACACACACACACACACACACACCACACACGCACGCACACACACGCATACACACACACGCGCGCGCGCGCATGCACACATACACGCACTCATACACACATACACACACACACACACACGCACACACACACACACACACACACACACACACACACACACACACACACACACACACACACACATTTAGTACAAGCTCAGTAAAATAGTCATGGCAAGTCTGAAAAATGGATAAGCCAATACTTTTTCATAGTCATTATCATTGTCATTGTCAATTTCATTCTCTTCTCTCTCTCTCTCTCCTCTCTCTCTCTCTCTCTCTCCTCTCTCTCTCTCTCTCTCTCTCTCTCTCTCTCTCTCTCTCTCTCTCTCTCGCTGTCGTGTGGGTTTTTTTCGCAAGTAAATTATACGCATGAACTAACTGACTAAAAAACAAAAACTTAACTCAAAATCGTGTTAGTGAAGTGTGAGTACATTGATTATGTGCTCGTCTTTACTTGTCGGTCATGATAGAATACGACCGAGAACTCGAACAACGACTTAACGGAAAGACATAGGCATGATACCAACGTGTTAACGTTGGCTTTTACACAGATGATATGATTTACGTATGATATAATACGATATGATATGATAATATTATGATGTGATGTGATGTGATGTGATGTGATGTGATGTGATATGTAATATGATGTCATATGATGTCATATGATATGATATGATATATGATGTGACGTGATGTGATGTGATGTGATGTGCTATGATATGTTATGATAGGATATGAAAGGATATGACACGATACGACACGAAATGATATGATGAATATAAAAGGATACGATCGGCCTTTACATAGATTATTATTATTATCATCATTATCATTATTATTATTATTATTGTTATCATCATCACTGTTATTATTATTATGAATACTTATATAGCGCCTATTCTCGGGTAGAGACCAAGTTCTAAGCGCTTTACAATCCACTCTCCTTACACATCGGGCTGCCTACCTGGGTAGCGCCGACTGAAGAGCTGCCAGCTGGCGCTTCATTCAGTTGTTTCCCGTGTCATCCAGTCAGTATCGTTCAATATCGTTTACTCAATTTCCTTGCTTCCTTCATTCTTTCCATTTCTCACGCAGGGTGCATGCTATGTATAATGTGTCATCCATACCAAAGGCCAAACTGGCCTTCTCTTCCGAATGTTGGTGATGGGATTTTACGAGTGTGCAAGATGTTACGCGTGCGTTCACACACGGAACCTTATTATTATTAAGATACTTATGACATAGTATATGAGATGAAATGCTACTGTGCGCTCGTGCATGAGGGAGGAGGATGGGTGGGAGGATGGGAAGGCGTAGCTTACAGGCTGACCATTCCGACACTTACTTAAAAGTCCAGTGCTTTCTGTAGGACTGTCCGTAAGCGGGCCACTATGCCACTCATTCGAACTCCTGTATGAACTGGCCCGGCTGGGGATCGAGAGGGGATGGACCGAAATATAGACTGCATGGAGAACAGAATAGAAAGCTGACACTCTTTGCTTCAAAATGGAGTGACTGACGGCGGAAGAACGAAGCAAAATTTAGAAAGAGAGGGGGTTAGTTACCGCCAAGAATATAGACAAACAAAGCACAGGACAAGACACAATGCATTTCGACCTCGTTTCTGTCTGGCGGCCATTCTTCCTACCACGTGGACAACAGATAAGTCTCTCTTCGTTCTTTGTTTGTACTGTCCTATATGTGAAAGGTGATCCGTATGGCGAAAGCTTGGCTGTGTCTGGAGTGGCACTGTCTTCATCTCTCCGTGGGCAGGGGTGGATGGGTCTGTGGGGTGTGCTCGACAGCTGGAGGGTGGTGTTTTTTCGCCGGTGGGCTCTGCAGTCATGAAATACGGGCTGGTACACCCATGGGAATGCTACTTTAAGGCTGTTACGAGTTGCATCCTGTAGTCTGGTTTACCTCTGTTCAGGAGCAGTTACGTCCCTTGATATCTTAATGGCGTGTCCTGCGCGTGCCTGTACCCATCGTCAACACAGCGCAGGCCTCCAAGGGTGGTACAGGACTGCTCTAAAGGCAGGTGAAGACAGTGCTTCTCCGGGTCCTCCCCAGCACCTTCGGGTGTTTCTTTTTTCGTCTATGTTAAATGTGATCTGTTTGTTTTGTTTTTGTTTCTGTTTTTGTTTTTTGTGTTTGTTTTTTTTTTTGCCTGAAGAAGACCCAAGAGGTCGAAATGCATCGTGTCTTGTCCTGTGCTTTGTTTGTCAATGTCCTTGGCGGTAACTAACCCCCCTCTCTTTCTAAATTCTGACGCTCTTTGCGTTAATAGGCAGGAGAAGGAGACAGGAGAAAAGAACGGCGTCATGAATAAAACGAACAAAATAGCAGATGGCCTGTTTCTGTCTGAATCGTGGAAAACCCAGAAAGACCAAAACTTCATTACTTCATCATCTGAAATGAATATTCACAACACACGAAAGTGACAGGGTGGTACCAGCCCTTCGGCCGTGAAACATTTCTATCTAATTCGTGAAAGACCCAGAAAGGCCAAAACTTCATTACTCTTAATGAATATTCACAACACACGGAAGTGACAGGTGTACCAGCCCTTCGTTAATTAGCCTCCAGTCCGCCAACCAGTTAACGTCTCTCTCTCTCTCTCTCTCTCTCTCTCTCTGAGCCCCTAGGGACTGTGCCAAGTTAATGTGATTTTCATAAGGACAACAGCTGCACGGACCATGTCCACGCTGTAGGGGGATAGCCAGGCTCTCCATCACCATCATCATCATCATCGCCTCTCTCCGCTCCACTGCCCGCTAAAGCCACTTCGCCCGCGCTGTCCAAACAACCCCCTCCCCCCCTCCCCCCCCCCCCCCCCCCCCCCCCCAACCCTGAGTCGCCTGCCATTACGTCTTCGGCCCCAGCCCCTGCTTGCTGCTGCTGTTTCTTTCTGCTGCTGCTGCTGCTGTTTCTGCTGCCGAGGGCAGTGAGTGAATCCCGATTGTCCCCCCCTCCCCCAACCCCCCCCCCCTCCCCCCCCCCCCCCCCCCTCACCCCCCACCTCGTGCTTCTCCAGGGCTTTGTCAATTAACTCACCGACTGGCGCTAACGAACTGACTCTAATGCACGCGGCGTAGCGATGGCGTGGCGGGAGTTTGTTGTGAGGTCTAGCCAAAACGGGAGGAAGAGGAAGTTTGGAAGCGCGGCTGCGGCGGCGGCGGCGGGGTTCCGCTTCCGTTTCGCTTCATTACTGGTGGAGAGCATTAAAGATGATTACAGCATTTCGGTCACTGGTGTGTGCTTATAGAGAGAGAAGACCTAGCACGCTCAGGGAGCTGAGGTTGTCAGCTAAGTGTAACGGCACCTACACACGCTCGCTCTCTCCCTCTCTCTCTCTCTCCACACACACACACACACACACACACACACACTTGGCGGGATCTATCATGTGTCACATTTCTATCATTGACAGGCAGAACCGGTTCTCGTGGCAGGAGGGCAGAGGGAGGCAGTAATGCGTACTTGAGATGCTAGTTGGGAGACAGATTAGCTTCCGTGCGAATGCCTCTGGAGCACACTTGGTGGTGGTGGGGGGGGGGGGGGGGGGGCTGGTAATTAGTCGTAATGCCTGCCAACTAGGGCTGGGGGTGGGGGGGGTGGTAGTAGACCAGTTTAGTGCCATGTCAATATCATTTTGTGTGGATGGCCGCGTTGTTTTGGTTGTTTACTGTGTTGTCGTTTCTAAGTCAATGAAGGGAACAACGAGGCTAAATAATGACAAATGTATATGTTTTCAAACCCCAGCTTGCAGTCCTGTGTACTGCAAAAAAAGCAGTTATGTTTATACTCTCGCTCTCTCTCTGTCTGTCTGTCTGTCTGTCTCTCTCTCTCTCTCTCTCTCTCTCCTCTCTCTCTCATCTCTCTCTCTCCTCTCTCTCTCTCTCTCTCTCTCTGTATTTGCATTAATTTGATCTTTAAATGCATTAATTTGATCTTTAAATTGTTTTTCTTTCCTTTTGCCCCAGGGCTGGGTGGAAAAAAGCATTTGTATTGCTTATCTCATTACCCTTCGGTCTCTCTCTCTCTCCCTCTCGCTCGCTCTCTCTCCTCTCCTCCTCTCTCTTTCCTCTCTCCCGCTCTCTTTCGTTCTCCCTCTCCTCTCCTCTCCTCCCTCTCATCTCTCTCTCTTCTCTCTCCCCTCTCTCTCTTTGCTCCTCCTCTCTCCTTCCCTCTCGCTCTCTCTACGCTCTCTTAGATTCTCTTTACCCTCTCCCCTTCTTGTGTTTGTTTCTCTCTTTCAAATCTCTCTCTCTCCTCTCTCTCGCACAGTACATCTCCTCTCTCTTCCAGTCTCTCTCTCTCTCTCTATCTCTCTCCTCTCCTCTCTCTCATCTTCGCCATCTTCCTCTCTCCTCTCTCTCTTTCTTCTCCTCCCTCGGTCACCGCTCTCCTCTCTCTCTCTCCCACTCTGAGTCTCCTCTCTCTCTCTCTCTCTCCTTCTCGCTCTCTCTCAGAAAGTACAGGTTTTTTGATTAGTGGTTTTGTTTGTTTCCATCCATCCCCTCTCTCCAGAGATCTCTCATCTTCTCTTCTCTCTCCCGGTAGCAGACATGATTTGTGTGAAGTTTTGTTTGTTTCCAAACGGGACCAAGAGAGGACAAGGCACAGAGATTAGGACAACAGACAGACAGACATACAGAACAGAACAGAGATAAAAGAGAAAGAGACAGACAGAGAAAGAGAAACAGAGTATGTGTGTGTGCATGTGTGCGTATATGTGTGTGAATGTGTGTGTGTGTGTGTGTGTGTGTGTGTGTGTGGGCGCGTGCATGTGTGTGTGGGTGTGTGTGTGTGTGTGTGTGTGTGTGTGTGTGTGTGTGTGTGTTTCTGTGTGACGTGAGGAGGAGGAGAAGAAAGTAAACC
>JADBJO010001046.1:185485-187985 GCA_016801955.1 Conus betulinus | reverse complement strand
TGACACTCCCTGATAGACGGGCAAGGATGAATCCCATCTACTCAACAAAGGGAGAGGAGTTTTGTGTGTATGACCGTTCTTAATCCCGCCATTAAGGCAGCCTTGCTCCAACTTCGGGGAAGGTGCATGCTATGTGTAACGTATCATCCATACCAACGGCCAAAAATGGCCTTCTCTTCCGAAAGTTGGTGATGGGATTTGACGTGTGTGCAAGATGTTATGCGTGCGTTCACACACGGAACCTCGGTTTATAGTCTCATTCGAAGGACTGTATGGGAAATGGAGTCAGGACCAATGTTAACTGCGAGGGGAAAAATCCGCCTGTACCGAAACGGCCCGGCGGAGATTCGAACCCGCAACCCCAAGATTACGAGTCCTGCGCTCTACCACAGAACTGATCCGGCCCCCGAACTTCCTGTCATGGTGACAAGCCAGAAACTCTAGGTGGTTGACAAGTTCACGTACCTCAAATAGAGCAGTCCGCATTGATGATGAGCTCTTCTATGGCACGATTGCCAAGATCAACGCTAGTTTTGAAAGGCTGTGTGAGACCGAATGAAAAGCAAAAGGAATCGGCCATCACACAAAAAACTAGACGCTGTGGCGAAGTGGTTAGCGTCGCGGACTCCCGGTTGGGAAACCGTAGGTTCGATTCCCATTAGAGACATTTATTTGCGGGATTTTTGTGCCCCGACAGGCTCCTATCCAGTGTTGAGTTTGTTGAGAAGACTAGACCCACACTTTAGAGCTTCGTTCTCTTAATGGATGCGTCTCTTAGAGTGTTGCTCAAATTTCCTACCCAACACTGCAGGTGTCTGTATCTCTAAGGACTGGTTGCGCCGGGCTATACTATGAGAGTAAGCGTAGAGTGACTTACTTCACTTAGTCCTCTTCGTTCCGATCGGAACACAGGGCCCGCACTGCAGATCTCCATCTCGCTCTGTCTTGGGCTGTTCTCTTGGCTTCACCCCAGGTCATGTTGGTGAACTTGAGTTCTGCCTGTAGGGTTCTTCTCCAGGTGGTGACTGGTAGTAGATCTCTGTTATGCAGTCTCAGACCAGAGTGGAAATCCGTAGCATGATTTTCACCATCCTCAAGGATCAACATTAAAATAACATTTCCAATTCTGTGGCCCTTCATGCCCTGCTCTCATGGTGACCTCACTTTCGATCGCCCCTTTACATCTGTGGCCTTGGTTTGGTTCTGTCGGAGATACCGCTATTGGCAAATTCATGGGGGAAAGATGTGGTCGCGCCCTCCGGATGGAGAACTCACTCATGCCGGCTCCGCGACTAAGCAGTTATTGTTGTCAGTAGGGGGGCTTAGTAGGTGGTGTCCTGCGTATGTTGGATCAGAACACGCACCGCTGAACATCGTCCACGTGACTCTGTAGCAGTGCAGTGTCTCCTCTGGAGGGTGCCTCATTGGCGAGTTGACATTGATTGCTCCCTGGGGATTGCCGGTGCCGGGGCTGTGGCTGTAATAGGAGTCCGGAATGAGCGTGGAAGAGAAGGCTGGGTGCAGACAGTGGTGTTGATCCAATCCATCAGCCTCAGAGATACCAGCAAACAATCCTCTTCAGATTGAGAAACTGGCCACTGCCGACTGCTGAACTACCTCAGCCGAATTGAGGATTGCCCACACGGACGAATGTCCCTGTGGCACTGGATCTCAGTCCCCGGAAAACATCCTCCAACACTGTCCCATAATGTTCTAACGGGTTCAACCTGGCCAGAGGGTACAGAAACTGCAGATGCAGCTTTGGGGCAGCCGTCAAGACCTTGGAAAGACTGGGGTATTTCACTGTCGCGACAGGGTTTGAAGATCTGACGCAACCGAAAAGAATCGATGAAATGACAGGAGCTTCGTGTGTGTTACTCTTGTTGGTTATGGGGTTAGTGGTGGGCAGGGGAAGGAGGAAAGAGAAAGGGAAAGGGGGGGGGGGGGGGAGTGTAAAACAAATGTAATATATGCATCATCGCGCCATGCTGTGCAGTCAGACGAGCAGTGAAGAACCCAGGGAGGGATCCTGGTGTTTGAACTCAGAAACCTCAGAATGCCACCCGTATGCTCAACCTGTTGACCTGCTCGGGAAGATCGGATAGCAGCGGGGGCCGGAACAGCTCAGTTTAGTAGAGCGCCGGACTCGTGATCCCGGGGTTGCGGGTTCGAATTTCGCTACAAGGGGGATTTTTCCCTCGGTTCTGTCTCCATTCCCCATGCAGTCCTGCCAATGAGACTATAAACCGAGGTTCCGTGTGTGAACGCACGCACAACATCTTGCACACACGTCAAATCCCATTACAAACTTCGGAAGAGAAGGCCAGTTTGGCCGTTGGTATGGATGACACGTTACACATAGCATTCACCTTCCCCGAAGATGGAATATGGCTGCCTTAATGGCGGGATAAAAAAAAAACGGTCATACACACAAAACTCCACTGCCTGTCTAAACAGGCAGCGTCCGCAGGAGTATCAGCCTGCGTACGCTGAAAGAAAG
>JADBJO010001046.1:170485-172985 GCA_016801955.1 Conus betulinus | reverse complement strand
AAAGTCCAAAAGAACCCGCACTACACCTCTGTTAGTTAGACTACACTGGCTTCCCATTCATGCATGCATTCAGTATAAACTTGCAACACTTGCCTTCAGACATTGTGCTGAAACATCGCCTGCTTATCTTTCCAACACACTTGTCACTTACCAACCCTCTCGCACTCTCCGCTCTAGCAGTGATAAACTTCGCAAGCTTCCCCGCATGAAACTGAAATCCTTTGGCCAACGTTCTGTTATCAGTTATCAAGCCCCCCCCCCCCCCCCCCCCCCCCCCCCCTTGTCTGGAACTCCCTCCCCTCCCAGCTCCGCTCTTCACAGACTCTCTTTCAAATCTGGTCTCAAAACGCATCTCTTTCAGAAGTCCTTTTGTCTTTCTTCATAGCGTACGAGTTAATGCGTGTTTCCCATGCATTCTCCGTCCCTTCGCCTCTTGTATGTGCACGCGCGGCTCTGTGCCTAAATGCTAATGTGTTTTTTTGCGTGTGTGCTTTCGTGTGTGTGCGTTTACGCGCGTGGGTTTTTGTTGATTCGTGTTGAGTTTGCCCTTGTTGTGTGTGTGTGTGTGTGTGTGTGTGTGTGTGTGGGGGGGGGGGGGGGGGGGGCTCCCTTCTGCATGTTTCAAATTGTACCCCGTGCAGTGGTCACGAAATTGGAGGCGGGTGGGTGGGTGGGGGGTGGGGGTGGGGATTGGTTCTTTTCTTCTATTCCCAAATTCTTTGTCGAGCGTTGTTCATATAATGTCATGTGTGTGTGTGTGTGTGTGTGGGGGGGGGGGGGGGGGGGGGGGGGGGGGGGTGGGGGGAGGATAGAGTGGGTGGGGAGGGAGTATGTGGCTTGTGCATCTGTTTTAGTGCTTGCTTTGTGACCTATTGTTTTAATGCCTTTTTTTCTCAATATTATGCAATGTTTATGGAAGCTTTTATTTTTCCTGTATTGTGAAGCGCTCTGAGAATGAGTCTTCTTCTCTCATCGAAGAGCGCTGTATAAGCTCGATTTATTATTATCATTATTACTACACAACACGTTTCATAGTGTGATGACGCACGGTTTCTGCGCACATAGGCGAGCTCAGCGGAAGTGCACCTCGCGTGAGAAGTGTTCACTGACCAATCAGGTAAACAAACACGCGGACGAACTCAGGCAGTACGACACTAGGTCTCGAAGAGAGCGGTCCTGCGAACTTGTAGTTAGTTCAAAGAGCTTCGGCGTGCTGAGAGTGTGTGTGTGAGACAGTAAGACTAGTGTTAGAGACCCGTGCTAGGGCCTCCAGTTAATAACAGGAGACAGTTTTAGCCCTAGCACCGCGACCGGATAGCCACAGACGGTTACAACGGCTTTGACAGCAGTACCACTGCTGGGCCCGGAGACTTCACGCAGACACTGTGTGCGACAGACTCAACTTCCTAGTTCATGCCAGTGAAGAGCTTGGATAAGAATCCTGACGAACCCCCCAAGCCAGAGTCTGGACTGACGAGGTAAGAAGGTTGTGTGTGTGTGTGTGTGTGTGTGTGTGTGTGTGTGTGTGTGTGCAAGTACTTTAAGTGTAAAACGAACTTCTTCTAAATGTTTGGGAAAACGCTTTAATAATAACATGCAGACAGAATGCGCCAGCTGACAGAGTCTAGCAAAGTCAAAAGGTACAAGAAGCACGAATCAGCCAGTTTGACGAGAGAGAGAGAGAGAGAGAGAGAGAGAGAGAGAGAGAGAGAGAGAGAGAGAGAGAGAGAGAGAACGGACGAACGAAATGATTTATTTGCTATAAAGCGGTACAGCTTCCTTAGCAATATGGCGCGATGAACAATAGCGCACAAAAAAATGAATAAATAAATAAATAAATAATGCCGCGCGGTAAGTCCGACATGGAAACCACGACGAACAAATGTTCTTTCTCTTCACTAGGCAGGCATAGGTCCCAGCAGTAACCGGTCCGTCAGGCGAGTCTCGTGAACACAGGCTGTCACCCCGGGTAGAACGGGATCAGGCCGTGCGGCGTGTCCATCTCCCGTGCTGCACGTGCTTGGATCTCGGCGTGTTGTGTACTGACAACACGTTTCCCCTCTTCGAAGACTGGCAAGTTTTGCACGTCCTTCTGTCATCATGTTTCTGTTGTCCTGCTTTACATGCCAAAACAAAACACTTGCTATCACCAGACACAGCTGTGCAAGAAAAAGTCGAGGACAAGATCGTCCGATTCACACATCAGCACATCGGTACCCGTGGATCGCGGCACTGTCACTTTCCTAAAAGGATGTGTTTCTGTCCTTGTCCCTCAATCGTCTTTGCACTGACCTATCTGTGAGGGCAGCGACATAGCTTTCCACTGCACGGGTACTGAAAACCACCAACAGAATTATCAATCATTGGCTCGATGTCCGCCTCAGGCTGCTGAATAATGGCAGTGCCACAGTTTACCCTGCCAAACGTTTCGCTGGTTTCGTGCACGTGAAACACATTCAGACGGCGCTTCGTCCTCGTCTTGCTCGCTGTCGTTCTGGCT
>JADBJO010001046.1:142836-145336 GCA_016801955.1 Conus betulinus | reverse complement strand
GGGGCGGGGGTGGGTGGGTGGGGGGGGGGGGGGGAGGAGGAGGAGGCTGAGCACTCAAGTGGCCGGCTCTCTTTGAGCCCCCACCAACCAGCCAGAAGGTCAAGTGGACGAGGGGCTGGAGCATTGAAGGAAGGGTCTCGCCCTTTTGAAGTTCAAGAAGCCTGTAGACGTTGAAGAAGTGGTGCAGGCGGAGAGGGGGGGGGGGGGGGGGGGGGGGGGGGGGTGGGGGGGGGGGAGCTCTGGTCAGTCTCTTTTCCCCCAAAAAGGGGGTGGGGGGAAGGGAGAGGATGGGGGGTTTGAGTGTGGGAAGCCAGATCTTCATCTGCTGATCTCAGACAAATGGGGTTGGGGGGGACGAAGGGGATCGGTGTGATTGGGATCTGAACGGATCCTGGATGGGGTCGCAGATGAGTCACACTTGCGGTGAAGAGTCTCGCGTGCCCCTTTCTCTCTCCCCACCGCCCCCCCCCCCCCCCCTTTCTCCTTCCTGTCCCCTCTGTCTACCAGGACTGACTGTGTGTGTGTGTGTGTGTGTGTGTGTGTGTGTGTGTGTGTGTGTGTGTGTGAAGTCAGGTCAAGTCAAGTCAAGTCAAAATGATCTTTATTGAGGGTAAAGGAATAAGCTATACAGCTTTTTTTTACATCCTGTGTGTGTGTGTGTGTGTGTGTGTTGTGTGTCGTGGTTCAAGAGAAGCGGTTAAGAGCCCGCCGACTGACCGCTACTATGACGTCACGTCGTCTCCTGAGTCTAGCGGATCGATGGGTATCTGATTGTTGTGTTCTCTCGGTTGGTGGTGGTGGACGATGGTGAGGAGAGGTGGGGGGAGGGTGTTAGTAGAAAGAAGTGGCGGGAGTATGGGGTGGAGTTGGGGTACTTAAAGCTCTTTGGTGGAAGACAGAGGAAGAGAGGAGGTCCTTAAGGGTGGGGTAGGACGTAAATCTCACCCTGGAGGGGTGGAGGGGGGGGTGGTGTGCATTCAGAGGTGGATGGAGGAGGACAGAGTGTGAATTCAGCTTTTCCGGGTTGCGAACCCACGTGAAACATTTTTCGCATTTTATCCTCTTTGTGTGTGTGTGTGTGTGTGTGTGTGTGTGTGTGTGTGTGTGTGTGTGTTCGCGTTTTTATCCTCTGTGTGTGTGTGTATGTGTGTGTGTGTGTGTGTATGTGTGCGTGCGTGCGTGTGTGTGTGTGTGTGTGTGTGTGTGTGTGTGTGTGTGTGTGTGTGTGTTGTTCAGGAATGCGACTTGTAGTCGCCTCTTAGAACATTGATTTATATGTACATAAATGTTGTTGTCTTTTTCATCGAAGGCTTACATACTTTTTGTTTTCAACGTGCTTTTAAATCTGCTATGGCCTTTGCGCTCGATTAAGCCAGGAACATTAAACTTAACATTCAAAAAAGATAGAAAGAACCAAAGACATGAAGAAAAAAGGAAAAAGAAAGAAAGGAAGAGAGATAGAAAGAAAGAAGAAGAAGAGAAAGAAAGAAGGAAAGAAAAAAGAAGGAAAGTAAGACAGAAAGAACAAAGAAAGAAAGAAATGGAACGCAGCCGAAAATGACGCCGCATTTTCATGAACGACAAAGTAGCACTATGCGTTTTTTCGCCACAGTTTAGGTAAATTGCTGTGAATAACGTGTTGCAAACACATACAAAAATCACCATGACAACCTACAAAGTTGAAAAACAGAGGAACGAACAGAGAGAGAGAGAGCGAGATATATAGCGAGACAGACAGACAGAACAGACAGCTGACAAGCAGACGGGCAGACAGAAGGCAAAAATCGAATGAGAGAAAGAGAGAGAGGCAGACAGACAGACAAACAGACAGAGATCGAATGAATGGGGGGGATAGACAGACAGACAGACAGACGGAAAGACAGGCAGACAGGCAGGCAGGCAGGCAGGCAGGCAGGACAGACAGACGGACAGACAGAGATCGAATGGATGGGGCCGGAGAGAAGGAGACAGACAGACAGAGACAGACAGAGAGAGAGACAGAGAGAGAGAGAGTCATCTTTATTCAATTATCAGTCCCAAAACAAAACTTAGTAAATCGGAACCAGTAGAAAAGCTTCAGTCCTTTTTTTTTTTTTTAACATTATTTTTAGGTATAACATTTAAACTTCAAAGTACATAGTGCAGTGTCACATGATGGAAACACAGGAACTCTGATTAATATACGGCGCGAAAGAGAAATTCATGTATTAAAAATACCCTTTTTTTTTCTTCACAAAATTTACAGCAGGTACAAGAACTGGAAGCATTCTTTCTTTGTGTATGAACCCTAATTTGTTAATATACGTGCAGAAGAGAAAACAATTTTCCACAAAATGCTTTACAGGGGTAAAAAGTGTAAGCGTTCTCAGTTCGTGTATGTTTACTTTTTCGAATATAGAGTATCTGGTTTTTTCCTGGTAAATGATGCGTAATCCGAAAGTAGAATTATCTAAACGAGTGGTAAGTGCTTCATAAAGCAACGTCCTTGATGCCCAAACGT
>JADBJO010001046.1:115336-125336 GCA_016801955.1 Conus betulinus | reverse complement strand
CAGTTTGAGTAGGTCCTATCATTAAACGAGGCCAGACAAAGATCGGATTTCCTTCCATACAAGCTTTGCTGCCCCTGGCAGTCGTCCGCTCCTCTGCCAAACAATGCCGCGCCCCCTTCCTATCATTCAAATCTCATCACATCTAACGGAACAGTGATTGCGGATCCATGGATCCGGTGGCAGGCAGTCTAGCCGACACCCCCTACCTACCCCCCCCCCCCCCCTCCACCACTCCGTACCTCCCCCTACCCCCGCCGTCATCATTCCCCCCCCCCCCCCCCCACCCACCTCAGATATATCCCTACAATCTCTCTTTCTCACCCTCCCTCTGTCTGTCTGTCTCTCTCTCTCTCTCTCTCTTTCTCCCTCTCTCTTTCTGTCCCTCTTCCCTGGTCTGTCTGTCTGTCTCTTTCACTCTGTCTCTCTGTCTCTGTCTGTCTGTCTGTCTCTGTCTCTCTCTCTCTCTCTCTCTCTCTCTCTCTCTCTCACCTCTCTGCTCTCATCATCTCATCACCATGCATCATCATCACCATCATCTCTGAGTGTATGTGTGTCCGTCTGTCTGCCTCTCTCTGTCTCTCTCTCTCTCTCTCTCTCTGTCTCAGTCTCTCTCTCATTCTCTCGCTTCGCGAGTCTCTCTCTCTCTCTGTCTCTCTCTCTCCCTCCCCTCCCTCCCTCCCCCCTCCTTTCTCCTCTCCTCCCATACAATGGATCTCTGACACCATTCTACACGGGGACAGGACCATGGTGGGGGTGGGTGGCTGGTTGGTAGGTGGGTGGGTGGTGGGAGTTCTAAGAAGGTGTAAAAATCTGCGATTACCCGTCTCATCTTTCGCGCCCCTCGCTATCTCTTGTTTGTCCCGCGGCTTTTGACCAGTCCTCCGCTCAGGAGGGGGTGTAGTGGTGGAGATTGTTGAACTCTTCTTCCCGGAGTAATCAGGGACACACCCCCTCCCCACCCACCCCTCTCTCTCTCTCTCTCTCGCCCCTGCCGGGGTCCTAGAGCCCACCACAGTCCTCAAGTCGCTTTGATCAGCGATGCCGAGGGCTCAGGGGGCCTGTAATCTATCTAATTTCCCTTCACGCCTCTCGTCTCTCCGGACGGGTGTCCGTATTCCCACGAGTCTTGCCGAACTCGTTGGATTGCTAGCCCTAGTTCTATTCCCAAAGGGCCCAGCCAACGTTTGTGCACTCGTAGGTCAAAGGGGGATGGGGTGACTGGTTGACTGAAGAAGCATCCAATACAAGACCTTAGGACTGGAGTCTTGGCCGGAGGTCGTTAGCTCGTTACACGATCGTTAAGGGTCCTAACTGGTTCAGGAGGTTGGAGTTTAGGGATTAATGAGAGAGAGAGAGAGAGAGGGGGGGGGGGGGAGGGGGGAAGGGGGAGAGTCCAGAGAGTCCAGATATGCACCAACACGACCACACAGGCGTGTACCGGAATGCTTAATTGTTTTTAATGCCACACAGCCATTTTCGCCACACACAGAGAGAGAGAGAGAGAGTGAGAGAGAGAGAGAGAGAGAGAGAGAGAGAGAGAATTTTCATTACTCTTTAACAGCCGCATGCTCGATTTAGTTTATGGTGCTTCTCTTTGCGGAGACACAAGTAAGGTCCTGACATATACTACTTTTTTATGCCGTGATCGGTAAGTTACGAAGTGCGACGACTTGTACAATTCATTTCACTCCCGTAAAATCTCTGGTATTTATATGGCAATAGCATCTTATTCTCATTCTGGCATTGTCATTACTTTCAGTTAGCATTCTCTCTGTGTGTGTGTGTGTGTGTGTGTGTGTGTGTGTGTGTGTGTGTGTGTGTGTGTAAAAAATGAAAAAAAGAAGAAGAAATCTCTTCTTTCTTCCCACAGAGAGAGAGAGAGAGAGAGGGGGGGGGGGGGGGAAAGGAAAGGAAAGAAAATGTTAATGATCTAGAGCCTGATTATTCGGTTTGACAGCGCAAGGTAATTTTCATTACGGTTTTTTTTTTTCTCGGGGGATTTCACTTCCGACTAGTCCTATTCCTAATCGGCTCACTCTGCTATGCGTCTAGCTCTTTGCTGTACCTACAGCACAGGGCAACTAATTTCTCCTTTGTATTGAACTCTTACTGCGAAGAAAATTTAGCTTCAAAAGGACGATTTTTTTTTTTTTTTTTTGGGGGGGGGGGGGGGGGGGGGGGGGGGTTGAGGAGGATTTTTGATAATACCAGCTTCTTAACCGAGCTTCCAACAATGATGTGCATCTTTGTGCATTCTGGATGAATGAAAAAACAGACACGTGTAGCAGGCAATGTGAAGTGTGTAAATGGAAACTGTATACGTGTAGTTTTCTCAGAACTGGTTCCATAGCCTTTGAAAAAAAAAAAAAAGTAGTAAACCCAAACTTTACCATTTTAACTTTAGTGGGTTTTTTTAATTAAAACGTAATTACGAGGTCCATCGACTTCTGTTGTGGAGAAGGCGATTCTCACCAGGAATGCAGCAATGATGGCGATCATCTACCCTTACAGTAACAAACATAACCGTTTGGTTTTTCTTAGATAAATTACGCACAAAGAGAAGACAGCAAAGGAATTTGACAACTTCTACAACAGTAAACGGTCATTCTTTCTTTCAGACACGAGTGGACGGACTACCAACTCGGGAGTCCCGAAGCTGGTTTTATCATTCTTACCCTTTTGTGATCCACGAGTATTACGTCATTGTCCGGATGACCCTTCTGGTACAGCTAGTCAGCCGAGACGAGGCTCATCTCACGGTCATCACAATTGGGAGCTAAGTTCTGACCAACAATACCACGGGGACATCCAGTTTCACCTATTCCAGTTTCACCTATTCCAGTTTCACCTATTCCAATTTCACCCATTCCAGTTTCACCTATTCCAGTTTCACCTACGGTCTCAGGTAGGCCAATTTCACCTACTGTGATGCATCTTAAGGGTCAATTTCACTCTACTGTGGTTTTTGCGCTATACGAGGGACCGACCGACCGACAGCCTACCAACGCATTAAGCATGGGTAAAAAAAAAATACACGTGAAAGCAATGCCTTTCAATTAAAAATACTTTATTTTACTTTTTAGACTGTACATAGATAGCACATTCACATATGTTGTAGTGTTCATCAGCTGACATTATGCGAGAATCATTCGTCTCCTCACTCACCTCTCATCCCTCGTCTCTTCAGTCATGGCATCAAGTCTTTCACTCACCGCACACCTCAACCAAAGATGTAACCATCCAGAATTAATTTTCGCTCCCCCCTCTGCTTGCGCTGACAAATTCATGCTCAGTGGTTGCAGAGAAGACAAATGAACCAGTGTGTACGAGTCGGTGAAGGGACTGAGTAAATTTCACATTTCAACCACTTTCAAAAAATACGAGTCAAAGTTATGAGAAAAGACTGATCAGATTCACATTGAAAAATAGAGAAAAAGGTGGGCAAGACATGCAGAGAGAGAACAAGAAAAATACAGTTCACAGGTTCACAGGTCGTAGGTGAAATTTGACGGCTTGCCAACCCCGCGGTAGGTGAAATTGGACTTTTGGCAAATTCTGTAAAAAGGAGGGGAACAACCGAGTAGGTGAAACTGCACGGGTCAGGGGCAGCCATCTTGCTACTTTGAAAAACAAAGCGTAGGTGAATCTGGAATAGGTGAAATTGGACGCCCCCAGTACCACACGGCAACCAACTCGGATACCCCGTGGGCAATAAACCAACTGACCCCCCACGCAAATCAGCGAGCAATGCCGCTCCGGCGGAGCTCGGAGAAGAAAAAAAAAAAAAAACCAGTCTTGACCGAAGACCCACAAATCCTCAGCGATCCACGGAGAGGACGGAGGAACTCCTGGACAGTAACGGCTCGCCGAGGCCGGCCTCGAGCCCGTTAACAACGACCTGCACGTCTTTTAGCGGGTCGTTGGAATCCCATCTTCTCTGGTGACGGTTCTCCCGAGCAGTTCATGGTCTTCAAAGTGCTCGCCGGTGTCTGTTCAGTCTAAAGAGAGTCATTATCAGTGTTCTGCTAAGACTAACGATGGGTCATCTCGAGAAGGATGGGAGTAGGAGGAAGAAGAGGAGGAGGAGGAGGAGGAGGAGGAGGAGGAGGAGGAGGTGATTGATGGGGGGTGGAAGAGTCTGGGGGTTGTGGTTCTTGACCACAAAGGCAAAGAGTGTGCGCTGGTGGTGGTGGTGTGCATGGGTGGGGGCGATGTGAGTGAGTGCGAGTGTGAGTGTGTGTGTGTGTGTGTGTGTGTGTGTGTGTGTGTGTGTGTGTGTGTGTGTGTGTGGCTGCTGTTGGTGTTGTTACTGTTGTACTTCTTCTTGTCACTATGTTATCATCTCAACACGCATTTTCCACAAACAATCAAAGGCGCTCGCGCACACACACACACTTGCACACACACACGCACACGCACACACACACACACGCACGCACGCACGCATACGCACACGCAAAACGCACGCGCATACACATACACAAGCGCGTGGTCGTGCGTATGTGCTCACACACATGCACACACACATGCACATGCGTGCAAACACACACAAACATACACACATATGTGCGCACACACACACACACACACACACACACACACACACACACACATGCGTATATGCCCATATGCACAGGGACACGCACATACACGTATACATGTACACAGACATGTGCAGATGCGTGCGGAAACATGCGCACACAAGCCCTCAATAGCACACACACACACACACACACACACACACACACACACACACACACACACACACACACACACACACACACACACACACACACACTTGCACATGCACATGCACATCTGCATTCAAACATGCTTGCACACGCAGACGAATACGCACACACACCAACACACACATGCACATGCATACGCACATTGCATATACTGGCATATACACATGGGTCCCTATCCACACACCCATACGCGCGCGCACGCGCACACACACACACACACACACACACACACACACACACACACACACACACACACACACACACACCAATACACATAAACACAATAAGCACGCGCGCGCCCACACACACACACACACACACACACACACACACACACACACACACACACACACACACACACTGATAATAATGGCACTACCAATGATAGGTAGGCAAGTACCCAGTGTCTGACCAGCGTGTTGGGCTGATAATGCGTAGGTCAGACATCTGACTCTAAGTCGTAGCCACAAGACCCTTTTCTGAAAATCTCGGATCTTCGTCGTTAATTCATTCATCCATCATACGCAGCGTGTTCGGCCAACTTAGCGGATGCGGGTTTAGCGGACGCGGACTTGTCTGCATGCATTGACGCCTCTTTGATGACACTGAAACTGAAACTGAAAGGCAGAGGCCAGACCAGTTCCTGCCGCCTCAGTAAATCTTGTTCTCCAGTGGGTGATTGTTGGTATTGTTGTTGTTGTTGTTGTTCTTCCTCTTCTCCTCATGAGAGGCTCCGAGAGCCCCATGCTGTGACGACTGCTGACAAAGTGGAATTACTTGCAGCCCAAGAGAAAAAAAAAAACTGTTACAAGACTGCTAAACGACTGGAACAAACAAGTCTCAACTCAGAGGCATTGCGTTTCGACCTGTAGGTGTTCCACAGGCAAGACAAACACACGTCACACACACGCGCGCGCGCGCGCGCGTGCACGCACGTAAGCACGCACGCACACGCACACATACAGACACACACACATTGACTGACTGAAACCAATTTATTGTCAGATTAACTCAAGGTTGTACTGACTATACACACACACACACACACACACACACACACACAACACACACACACACACACACACACACACACACACACACACACACACGAGCACACACACATACACAAAAAGAGCGCGTGCGCGAACCGAAAGAACAACAACGTGGTTAAACCTATGTTCGGAAGTCCTTTGTTTAGCAGATAACCGGAAATCATCACTGCAGCCTGCTTATTAGCTTGCCCCCCCCCCCCCCCCCCCCCCCCCCCCCCCACCCCCCACACACACACACACATGCACGCGCACATACACACGCACGCGCGCCAAAGTGCTCGCGCGTACACACACACACACACACACACACACACACACACACACACACACACACACACCACACACACACACTCCATCTCCACATCCTTCCCCTCCCTCCACACACCCCACTCCACCCCGTCCAACGTTTTTTTTTCAGCTTTGCTGTTCTGTGACGTGACAGTCGTATTAATCCATGTCGACCCCCTCGAGAAAAAAAAAAAAAAAAAGAAAAGAACCAAAGGAGCGTAACATCCAGAATGACAGCTTGAGACTGTAACGATGTTTGCTTAGATCACTCTGAAAAAAGAAAAAAGAAAAGAAAAGAAAAGAAAAAGAAAAAAAAAAGGAATTTTCTTTGTCATTCAGAAGAAGACCTAATTGCTGTCAGTGGATCTGGGAACATCTTCGTGTGTCCTCGTTGAAAAGATTTCTTCTTCTTCTTCTTCTTCTTCTTTTCCTTCTTCTTCTCATGCTTCTTCCTCTTCTTCTCCTACTTCTCTCTCTCTCTCTCTCTCTCTCTCTCTCTCTCTCTCTCTCTCCTCTCTCTCTCTCTCTCTCTCCTCTCCATCCATCTCTCTCTCTCTCTCTCCCTCCATCCATCATCTCTCTCTCTCCGCTCTCTCTCCATCTCTCTCTCTCTCTCTCTCTCTCTCCCACCATCTCTCTCTCTCTCTCTCAATCCCACCTCCACCCCATCCTACACTCCCTACCAGCCCTCTTGTGTTCTGTACAAACACCATCAGGGCATTTCTGGTATAGCCTCTCTTCCTTGCCTGTCACTGATCACAATCTGCTCCACTCGGGACCCCGCGTTCTTCAAACAAACAGGCATTGGCAGAGGGGGTGACCCGGCACTTATCCGGCCCCTGTTCATTTTGACCCCACCCAAAACTTCCCTCTCTTCCTGAAGATGGTCTGTGGAGACGTTTCTGTTTTGGCTATCTATGTTATGTCATGTTTATGTTTTTCCTTAAAATTAAGAGCTATTTTGCTCCTCAGCTCAAAAAAAAAGTATTTGGTTCTTTTGTTTTGGTTGGTTGTTTACAGCGACACAGATGAAAAGCATCGTTCAACAAGCAAGGTCAACGTAATGCTTTAGTGTTATGTTTCGGGAGAGCGTTCACAGCTGGGACACATGCAAACACACGGACACGCGAACACGCGCGCGCGCAACACAAACACACACACACACACACACACACACACACACACACACACACACACACACACACACACACACACACAACACGCACGCACGCACGCACACACACAACACATTAACACGAACACGAACACTAACAGCAACACACACACACCGCCACTAACAGCCACAACACAACAATAACAATAAAAGCTCGCCTTGAGCAGGTTTCGAACCACAGACCCGCGGTTCTATTGCTTCTTCAGCGAATACATTATTCAGCTGGCCGCTGTTCCATATCACGACATACTGAACACAACACATCAAACCATACCTTTTGTCTGAGGTGGCTTTAAAAAAATTCCCGAGGGTAAATCTGGTTGGGGTGTATAATTTTCTTACAGCTGATGGGGTGAATTCGAGAACGGTGCCAGCACGGGCATCACGGAAGCTGATATCCGTTGGCATTGTTTGACAGCGTCACAGCATCTCTTTTCTTTGTATTACTGCAACTGCTGAGGTTTCAAAGTTGACACTTGCTCCACGGCCAACGTGGAATCAATTTTCCGGCCTCAAACTCTGTGTGTGTGTGTGTGTGTGTGTGTGTGTGTGTGTGTGTGTGTGTGAGAGAGAGAGAGGGGGTGGGGGAGGGAGGGAGGGAGGGGCAATACGGTTGTGATTAGAGTTCGCATGGTGGTAGTGATGGTGGTGGTGAGCTATGTGGGTGCGTGTGGGTATTGGTAAAGGTAGTGATGGTGTGGAGAGAGAGAGAGAGAGAGAGAGAGAGAGAGAGAATTGGCTTCAACATTTAGATCGTCTCAGCATCAAGTGCAAGTGTTTAACAACGATAGCCCTCGTTGTAACGTAGATGCTATATAAACTTTCCAGTCATGTCAGTCGTTCGGGTTACGACACCACCATTCTTCACGTGTGAATCTTTTTGACGCCCGTGTCAAAATGAATGGCGGTGAGGGATCCCTTTTGATGTCATACCCATTTGACGCCTTAATTAACCAGTATGACGCCATACCAACTTGACACATTAACCAGTATGACGCCTTACCAATTCGACGCTGTAACCAGTTTGACGCCATACCAACTTGACGCATTAACCAGTATTACTTATTTAGATCCATAGCTCAATGGTGAGCATAGGCCATCGACAACACTTCGCCATCGCACTCGGTTCTGGGCTGCTCGCTGAACGCCTGTCCGGTTGGTCCCCTGCCTCTTTATCTCTGCCTCAGTGTCTCGCCTCCAGCTGCTGCGAGGTCGGCCTCTCTTCCTTTTCCCCTGCGGGTTACATGTCAGGGCTTGGGCGTGTGGTGCTGGATGCTGGCTTTCTGAGAGTGTGTCCAGTCCTCAGAATCTGCTTGGCCACTGGTTCCTGTCCTGCTTGCTTCCATAGATCTTCATTGTTGATTTTTTCTGGCCATCTGATTTTGAAGATGCGCTTCAGACAGGTGTTGATGAAGGTCTGAATTTTTTGCTGTATTGCCTTGGTCATTCTCCAAGTCTCGCAGCCATAGAGCAGAACCGACTTCACGTTTGAATTGAAGATACGCAGTTTTGTTGTCCTTCTGATCTCTCCTGAGGCTCTCTCCTGAGGCTCAGATGTTTTTTAGCATGATGAATGCTGCTCGCGCCTTGCCTATCCTGGCCATGATGTCTCGGTCAGTGCCCCCTGCTTGTCAACTATGCTCCCCAAGTAGACAAAGGAATCTACTTCCCTGATGGGCTCACCTCCGACTGTGACTGGGCTGCTGCCTGTGGTGTTGATCTTCATCAGCTCGGTCTTCTTCTTGTTTATCTTGAGCCCTGTTCCTGCTGATGTTGTCTAAAAGGTGGGTAGCCTTGTCCTGCATCTGTGTGTGACTGTGGGAGAGGAGTGCTAGGTCGTCAGCAAAAGTCAAGGTCATCTAGCTGCGTCCAGAGTGTCCATTGTATCCCATTGTTCCTGTCTGTTGTTGTGGTCTTCATGATCCAGTCGATGACCAGGAGGAAGAGGAAAGGTGACAACAGACATCCCTGGCGCACTCCCTGTCTTCACCTCAAAACCGTCTGACAACTGGCCTGCATGAGCCATCTTGCAGTTCATATCCTGATATGTGCACCGGATGAGAGAGATGATCTTCTCTGGTATTCCGTAGTGTCTCAGTAGTTTCCATAGTGTCTCTCTATCTACACTGTCGAAGGCCTTTTCATAGTCAATGAAGTTGATGTAAAGGGGCGAGTTCCACTCCAAGGACTGTTCGATGATGATCCTGAGGCTGGTGATCTGGTCAGCACAGGATCTGTTTCGCCGGAAGCCCGCCTGCTGGTCTCGGAGCTTTGGGTCAACTGCTTCCTTCATCCTCTCCAATAACACTCTGTTTAGAACCTTGCCTGGAATTGACAGGAACATGATCCCTCTGTAGTTCTCCTTTCTTTGGTATTTTGATGACAATGCCTACCCTCCACTCTGCTGGGATGTTCTCTTTTTCCCATATCTTGCCAAAGAGGCTGTACAGTAAGTTGACAGCTATACCAACATTCACTTAATGGCTTCTGCTGGGATCTCATCAGGTCCTGCTGCCTTCCCATTCCTCGGTGTCAGGATGGCCTTTCTGATCTCTGCTTTCGATGGTTTCTCGCAGTTGATGTGCAGTTCTATTTCTGCTGGTGGGATGTCGGGTGGTGCTTCAGGGGTGGGATTTAGTAATTCCCTAAGTGCTTGCCCATCGCTTCAATTGATCATCTGTTGTTGTGAGGGTCTTTCCGTTTTTGTCTTTGACTGGCTTGCTAGTCTGTTGGAA
>JADBJO010001046.1:100336-110336 GCA_016801955.1 Conus betulinus | reverse complement strand
CGTTTATTTCAAAACGCGGACCGTTCGGGAACTCAAACCATTCAAGGTTCAGTCCATTTGGAACCTCGTTCCATGCCACCGTCGCGTGCATGCAGCCTCGTGTCCGGCTAATACCGTTGATTAAACCACACCGACTTGGTGTCCACTGCTGTTTGCCCACCAGTCATATCTCGCCAGCGGACAGGCCCCCTCTTCCTCTTCACTGGGACGAATTCTCGAATGTCAGAAGTTAGATACAGAAGCATGAAAGGGACCTCTGTGACTGTTGGCTCAGGGATTTGGTCAAGAGCGAGGCAGTTGGACTCCAGCACAATGAGACAAGGACGGAGCTTTGAGCGCCGTGTACTCCGAGCTGTCATCGGAGATTGGAGATGAAATGGAGATCTTAGTGAGGGCATTAAACCAGGTAAATCTGTCTGGGTGAATAATTGGTCACCGGTTTTAACCCCTGTCCTTCCCCTCTTCCCCCTCTCCCCCATCTGAACCAGGGAAGGGCCGGGTGGTGAAATTCAACGTGGCGTGGCAGCGGGTGGAATGAGTCAGTCGCTTGGCTGACCTACGTCACGAAACATCTGCTTTCTTGGTCACTGGGTGCTTTGAGGGCGTGCTACTTTCATTGCTCCATTGTAACTGTTTTTCTCAGAACTACATTCTTGAGCATAACAGCTTTTATTCTTCAAGAAATAATAACAATATCTATTTTTCCACGAAATAATAACATATCTATTTTTCCACGAAATCGTTTTAACTGTGAGCCTGACATAACAACTGTTTTCCTTAGGAAAGCAAAGATCATAAGTGGTTCGCCTGTATTCGCTGTTTTCTTCATAGATGATAACAGCTATCCTCGAGACAAAGGAAGAAATAGTTATTATGGGTTTATGGAGCCTGTGTGTTCCCATAATTAAGTTACGTGGGTCATTATCAGAATGTTGTCGGTATTATATACTTTTATTTTTATTGTATCGCCGGATTTCAATGTGTAAAAATTCCGGACACCTTGTCTTCGAGAAGAGAATGATCATAGAATGGCACACAGTTTGATTCTGTATCCGTATGTTGTTGAATACTTACCAAAGTGGGCTCTTCTCCAAAATCTCCGTAGGATAGTTTACGTGCGCTACATGGTATATACAGCACACATGATCATACGGTGTGCACTCTCGCCGGAACATCAGCTGTTGGATCCACCGCTTAAAGTAGAATGAAAATTACATTTAAATTGTTCAGAAATCCCTGGTTTTTAATCTTAAAACCAAAGCTGGCTGCGTTAGGAATTCAGTTATAGACTTTTCTTTGCAGTGGGGAGGACAAACGTTATCAAAATTTAAAAAGAAAACAAAATGCTACAGATCTTTAAGTCCGCTATGTAAAGTTCTTTCGCTATTTTGCCGATTTGTTATGTGACACAGATGACGCATCGAAAGGAGTACAAAACGAAACTGCGATCGCAATTCAAGACAGAAAAATTCAGCTGGTTGTCCGAATTGACTGCGCAGCGCAGAGGCCGATTTATAAACCGCAGTATATGGTGCGTCTCTAGAGCAAAGGGCAGGCGAGAAATCCTGTCAGACAACAAATAGCTGAAGAAGCCGAAAATCTTTCGCCTCAACATAACATTTTGCGCGTGACCTGGCAGTAGTGCAGTGTCTCCTCCGGTGGGTTGCCTGGTAATGACTTGATATTGATTGCTCTAGTTGGATTCCTGGTACCGAGGCTGTGGCGGGACGGGCCAGGCAGTGGTTGGGGACAGGGTGGCCGGAACGAACGGTGTGAGTGCATGCAATGCCACGGAGGTGGCAGCAAATGAGAGAGAAGCCTGAGGTACTTTTCGACTCGGTGGTTGTGTGTTGCTGAATGCTGTCGAGAGAAGAAACAAAACCAAGCTAAATTTTTCAAATGTTAAAAGAAAATGCAGAAGTTACTAGTACTAGAAAGCCTAAAAACATATTTTTTCAACATTTTTTTTCTGATTTTGAATTTCTTTCTTTTCTAAAATTTACCTTGAAGGGAGCACAGGAATCTCTCTAAGAACGCCAGGGAAAAATAAGACACAAAACTGCATACCCCTTGCAAGACTCAAACGAAACACTCGGGCAAAAATCGAACTAAAGATGATGGCTGCTCAAGACTTGCAAGAACTGAATCGAAGATTCCCGCGCAAGAGCAGAAGGAAATAACGCCCCGCGGAAGACTGCACGCCTTGGACTAATTCAACGCCCTGCTTGAAGCTCGAACAAGTCATTATCATCATCATCATCATCATCTCATTCCCCTGACCGCTGGGGTCGTTGGGGGGACGTGATGAGGCAGCCGTCGTTTCTCTCCAGGCTCTTCTGTTGGCAACTGTCATGAGGAGATCCGGCATGGTCAAATCACCACTCACAAATAACAGTGGCACAGCCAATGTTAGGTAGGTACCCAACGTCTCACCAGCGCGTTGGGCTAATGCGGAAGTCAGAGATCTGCTAAATTGGCATAGACATTGTAGACTGGCAGGTTGGGTCGAAAGTCGGGGTTAGCGTCGGGCGGAGGGTCCCGGGAAGGATGGCGCCGTCAGGCAGGAGCCTAGATGAGGTAGGTAGTCGTTGGGACCGCCGAGCGGTTCGTCTGAAGGTAGTTCGGTTGCAGTTGATGTTGATGATGTCGTCGTCGTCGTGGTTCCTCCAAGGCCGTCGTCAGGGCTACCGGGCGGCCGTCTTCATGCTGAGTGGCGACGGTCCTGTGCCGCGTGAGGCCGACTCGGGAGACGTACGAGGCACAAGTCGCCGAGCCGCTGCACGTAGGTTCATGCCCACTCTGCGCCCATGAGGGACGTCCCCCCCCCCCCCCCCCCCCCCCCCCCCCCCCCCAGCCAGGGAAGAGCCCTGCTAGACGTGCAGGCCACTGGGTAGTTCGCAGAGTGGCAGCGCCTCGTTGCCAAGTGCTCCGCCGCCTCGAGAGCCGTCCCCCGGCGACACAGGCTAGTCCCGTCGTCACTCGTAGTGCGAGGAAGGAAATCTGTGCCGCCCTACACCCATCTGCCACCTGGGTGCCTTCTGCTGATCTCTGCCACCGAGAGTAGCCACGAGACCCTCTTCTTAAATACTCTCATCTTACTCACTAATTCATTCATCAATCAGCTTTAAATCATGCACAGTGTGGTCTCGAAGGTTAGCGGATGTGGACAAGCGTATATGGCCTAGTCCGCACGCAGTGACACCTCCTTGATGACACCGAGAAAACCGAACAAATCACCTCTCGCGCACGACTGAAACTAAACAGCCCATGAGGGGCTGGAAGTGACCCGTCCGTGGAAATTTGAACTAGACCTTCCCTCCCTCCATCTCCCTCCCCTCCCCTTGCCCCCCACCCCCACCCCCACAAGAAAAACTCGATTTAAACGCTTATGTCTGTAACAGGAACTAAATAACCCCTGCAAGATAGGAACTGGACACCGATTGCATGCCTCAACCTAAACGCCCTTCGCAAGACTCGAACTGCATACCCTTTATGAGAGTCGAACTAACGAAATGTCCAGTGTGTGTGAATTGAATTAAATGCTCCGTGTAAGACCCGAACTAAAAACCCCACACAAGATTAGGATTAATCTCATTATTCTCTAATAATATCTCATCGGATAAGACGCTAATCTTACTATTCACTATCTTGTCTTCCAATAGGACGTTAAATTTGTTATTTACTAGTGGTTTCCCATCAGACAGGATGTTAAATTCATTACTTACTTAAATCTTCTTATTGGATAGTACGTTAATCTTAATATCACAAATATTCTCGCACCGGATTGAAACGTCAGTCTCACTATTCACTAATGTTTTTCTCATCGGATAGTACATTAATATGTGTATTCACCGGATTGAACGTTAATCTCACCATTCACATATTCTATCTTCTTACCGAATGGAATGTTAACCTCACTAGTCACTGATATCTCCTCATCGGATAGGACGTCGAGTTCACTATTCACCAATATCTACTCACTGGATAGGACATTGATTTGTCGTTTCACTAATGTCTGTTCGTCGTGTAGAAAACATAATCTTTCTATTCACCGACATCTTATCCATTTTTCGTAAAGCTCTGTTTATGAAGTGAACAAAAATTCAAAGATTCGTTTGAGGGTATGTTGTAATGCATATCTTATTCATGAACCGACGTTATCTGGGGAAAAGAAAGGATAACAAGAACAGAACCAGCCACTGTATAGTAATGTAATCGTTACAATGGCCATGAAACATTCATCATTCTCTTTTTCTTCTAATTAACCACAATAATATCATTAAAAAAAAAAACAAAACGGCAACGACAATAGTCATTTCTATGACAACATCAGGTTTTATATTCGAAAATGGAATCTCTCGGCAAAAGTTTTCTTTTTTTTAACTAGACGTCTTTTTATATGCGTGGATCCCTTTGAATGAAGCGCAGAATGACAAACGCGAGGACTGAAGACGAAGACGCGAAGACGTCCCCCCCCCCCCCCCCCCCCCCCCCCCCCCCCCCTTTACAAGCTTCTGTTGGTAAAACCCATTATTATATTCTTCTTCTTCGTTCACTCAGACAGGAACTGACGAGAAGCACTGACGAAGGCTGCTATACGGCGGAGGCCCTCCAGTGATCCATACAAGCTTTTCCCTCATCGGTGTAACTTGAAAATATAAAGGTGAAGAAAAAAAGGTACCTTTCAGGGAGACCTTCAACGTTTCGTGCTGTAAGCACTTGGTCACGAAGTGAAGTGTTGAGGTTGTAGGGGAAGCTGGCAGGTTCCTTGTGACCACAGTTCAGCCAAAAAGGTTGGGGGGGGGGGGGGGGGGGGGTGAACTGTGTTAATATGGTCAACAAAAGGGGGTGGGGCAAAGAGGGGGTGGGGAAAGGTGGGAGGGAGAGGACCATCTGGGTGGTGGTTACAGAGAAAGGGGAGGGGGGGGTGGTGGTAAGGAAAACATGGTATAGAACATTGGGGGGGGGGGGGGGGGGGGGGGGGGGGGTGAGGGGGGGTGAGGGGGGGGGGGGGTTTTGCAGCTTGAGATAAACAAGTTATTCCCTGACATTGAGTCCATAAGGACTCAAAGTGCCAAGGCGTTGTATTAGCTGGCTTTCCATGAATTTGCGGTATTGGCCCTCTTTTGTCCATTGCGCCAAAGCGCTGCCACTCTGATGTGCGACAGGTTATGGTGTTCAGAAGTGAAGTGGTTTGCCACTGGTGTATCTTTTCCTGTCACGATGTTCTCCCCGTTTCTTTGAAGCGATCATTGAGTGATCTGTATGTTTCTCCTACATACATCATGGCACACAAGGTACAGGTCAGGACATAGACAACATTTTGAGTTTGGCATGTGAAATGGGATTTCACCTGAAACTTATGATCCGATGGGCCTAGGATAGTTGTTGCAGGGTTAATAAAAGTAAAGGTTTACATTTAGGTTTCTTGCAAGGGAAATTGTCAGCTTGAGCAGAGGGGGGTGCGTAGAGTGGAAGGCAGCATGCACAAGATGGCCACCAAGGCTTTTGTCCCTCTTGAAAGCCACAAGTGGTGGTTGGTTGGGAATGTATCTTTCAGTGTTGGATCGTTCCTTAGGATCGAGAAGTTGCGACATAGAATGTTTTTCACGGGTATGTTGTGTGGGTGATAGGTCAAAGTCAGTATGCATCGGTCCGTCTCTGCAGCATCGGCTTCTTTGCTTTTGAGAGCTTGGCATCTTGGAATTGACTTGGCTCGTTCCAGGGCTGATTGTATCAAGGCTAAAGAGTAACCTCTGGCAGTGAAAAAAGTGGCCTCATCGGTGTGTTGGCAGGCCTGGTCTCTGCCCTTAGCTTTTCATGTGTGGGACAGTCCTGCAGGAAGTGTTCCACTGTCGTTGGGGCTGTACCGCATGGGTAACTTGAAGACTCGCCAATGTGGAATTTTGTTAAACCATTATTATGATATTCTCTCTCTCTCTCTCTCTCTCTCTCTCTCTCTCTCTCTCTCTCTCTCTCTCTCTCTCTCTCTCCCTCCCTCCTGGGGGCGGAGGCAGTGATTGTGCCCGTACATAAAGGAGGTGATAATGAGGCTCCAAGTAAGTACAGCGGTGTATCATTGTTGAGTCTTTTAGGAAAAGTCTTTGTTAAGGTCTTACATAAGCGACTCAGAACGTGGGCAGAAACTAGCAATTGTTTTGTGGAATAGTGAGGGGGGTTCTGGCATGGTTATTCCACTGAGGAACATATTTATTGTGTTGTAGGGTATTATAGAAAGGTATCTGTGCAAACGATCAAGAAAAGTGTATGTGTATTTTAGCTGACTTTCAAAAATTGTTGACAATACCAATAGAAGCATTATGTGGAATGCTTTAAGACGAGCGGGAGGGAGAATGTTGAGAACACTGCAAGGTATGCACAGAGCAGTTGCGACGTGTGTAAGGTGTGGTTATGATGAACTGACTGATAATTTTGAATGTCTAAAAGGCGTGAGACAAGGATACATTTTGTCGCCGACATTATTTTTCTTTGTTATTAATGGACTAGCTTTTTATTGACATCACACAGAAGGGGCAGTTTGGTGTGCGATTAACACCTAATTTAATACAGATGTTGATCCTGCTCTTTGCTGAGGATGTTATTTTGACCTCGTATTGTGCTCGTAGTTTGCAATCTCAAATCAAAATTTTTGAATGCTGATAAGTGTGACTTGACGGTAAATTTGAGCAAGACAAGAGTGCTTGTATTTAGAAAGGGTAGATTCCTTGGGAGTGAATGAGCAATGGTGGTGTGGTGTGGAGAGGAGAGAATTGCTGTGGTAAATAATTACAAAATAGTTAGGCCTGCACTTCACTTCTAAATTGTCTCTTAACTAAGCTGTTTCAGCACTTGCCACAAAAGCCAAAGTGAGAACGGTCAAAATACCGAAGTCCTGGAGGAGATTAGCATGTCCTGATAAGTTTGATACTCAGATATTGCCTATTTTACTGTATGGATCTGAAGTGTGGAGATTCCAACAGTTCGATGTTCTGAAAAGGTTCACATGTTTGCATGTAAAAGAAGTGTTAAATGTTGGGATTCAGACTCTTTAGGGGACTTGGACGATTCCCTATATTCATTCATGCAGCTGTCAGATGTATTCAGTTTTAGCCCAGAGTTATAATGTAACAGACCATAGATTACCCAAGAAAGTATGTGAAATGGTGATACATCTGCAGAGAAATAGAAAAAGTACATGGTCTTCCAAAATAAAGACTTGCCTTATGAAAAGGATTCAGGCATGTATAGCAACAACAAAATGTCGGCGATGTTGCTTCTTTTCTTGCTGTCTTTAGGCAAAGACTTGTGGATCAGTGTAGGCAAACTTGGTCATTAGACATTCATTCTAATGAGCATTATGAATATTATTGTGGTTTAAAAATTCGTTTCGGTGTGAGAAATATATTAGCTGTAGGCAAAGAAAAATGCTTTCGTGATTGTTAATTCACCTTCTCTTCGCTTATAAAAAGAATATCAGTCCCAACACAGTTACACTGTCCTTTGTGCAAGGGTGAAATTGAAACAGGTCATGTTTTATTTTGATATGGAAGTTACAGTAACCCCCCCGTCCCCCCTCCCTCCTCCCAAATAAAAAAAAGTAAATAATGAAAAATAAAAACCAAAAAAAAAAATCCTGTGCATCTCTTGTCAGTAAAAGAAACCCAAGAAACAATTTGAAAACGCATCATTTCCTCTAGTTCCCGCTCAAAATTTTCAGTTGCTAGACTGTGGCCAACCCATTTGTCAGAAGGTAGCTGAAGATTTGTAAACCGTCTGCAGGCAAATATTACACACACACACACACACACACACACACACACACACACACACACACACACACACACACACACACACACACACACAGAGAGAGAGAGAGAGAGAGAGAGAGAGATTTAGAAATGAAGACCTAAATAAATGATTTTTTATCAAGCAACGATGGTATGGACAGTAGTTCATTTTATTGTAGAAAGTACTTAATTGTTTGCCTTTGTATACAGAGTGGGTGGGTGGAGATGGGGGAAGGAGTGGGAGGTATTTAATTTCAATGAAGTTTCAAAGCCTTTAGGGAAGACAAATTAATCACGACAGAATCAGAGCAACTGATAAACAGCGTTGTTTCCAGAAAACGAAGTTTTCTGTTGTATGTATATAGGGTGCAAAAGGGGAGCAGTCTTGCAGCAAACTATTTTCAGTCCTGAGTGACAGGGGCATGCGGGGGTTGCTGGCTCCGCTGGAGTTAAGCCCAGTAAAGCCTTGCTTTCTTCAGCAGTGTCCAAACACCGATGTTCTCATGTCCGAGTTCGTCAAATAAGTTTGCTTAAGAGCAAGCAGTAGTAGGATTTATGTATTAAATAATTCATGGTCAGAGGATGTCGATGTGGTCACTTAGTGAATGGAATAGTTTTACTGCGTAGTTTTGATCTGGGTGTGATGAGTTTGAAAGTTCTAATGTTAACAGGTGGTAGGAAAACAACACCCATATGTTTTGATCTTGGTGTGAGGAGTTTGAAAGTTCTAATGTTAACAGACAGTAGGAAAACAACACCCATATGTTTTGATCTTGGTGTGAGGAGTTTGAAAGTTCTACTGTTAACAGGTGGTAGGAAAACAACACCCATATGTTTTGATCTTGGTGTGAGGAGTTTGAAAGTTCTAATGTTAACAGACAGTAGGAAAACAACACCCATATGTTTTGATCTTGGTGTGAGGAGTTTGAAAGTTCTACTGTTAACAGGTGGTAGGAAAACAACACCCATATGTTTTGATCTTGGTGTGAGGAGATTGAAAGTTCTAATGTTAACAGGTGGTAGGAAAACAACACCCATATGTTTTGATCTTGGTGTGAGGAGTTTGAAAGTTCTACTGTTAACAGGTGGTAGGAAAACAAACACCCATATGTTTTGATCTGGGTGTGAGAGTTTGAAAGTTCTACTGTTAACAGGCGGTAGGAAAACAACACCCATACACACACGACCTTCCCCGATTCTCAGTGCTGTCTGTGTCTGGAAGGCGTGAAGAAGCACACAGACTTCTTCCTTTTGGTCTTGACATATTTTAAAAAGATGAGGACCTCAGAGATACTGGCCATCTGAAGTCATTTCTGATGGGTGTTGGCACACACAATTCGATGGAGGGGATGGCTGAAAGTGGCACATCAGATCTTCCAGAATGGGATAATCTTTAACAGATCACCAGAGGGAGTGGCATCATGATTAGATCGGATATCCAGACTCATCAAAAGATTCACTCTGGTTGAAATCACTGTGTCCATTAAAAACAGAAAGGAGCAAGCTCACATCTACAAGACTAAGAAGAATGCCATTGAAGCCAGCTGCTTGAGAGAATCTGGCTTACAAGCAACGTCTTCGCCATAGGGATTGGAGCAAGGTGGTTTGAAGACTCATCAGTCTATGATCTCCTGAAACAGCTCGCGTTTCTGATGAGAAGGGGACCTAAACCCTGAAGGTAATGGCAGAAGCAGACGAAAAGAGTTCCAGCTGGAACAGGTCGAGAGGGAAAAAAAAAACGTGAAATTCGTAAGGTTTAACCTTCTCAACTTAGAACATGTAAGACACCAATGTAAAAGGCAACACCTTGAGACGCACACGGATCCAGATGTTGCTGGATCACGAATCCCAACAGTGCCAGGAAAAAAAAATCTGGCATCAGGAATCATGACCTGGATGCGGAGTCAGGATTGAAACGCTTGCCTGAGGGTAAGAGTAAGAGGGGGGAGGGGGGTTCTTCTCTGGAGACCTGCCGTCAACCTCTTCCTAGAGTTTCTGTCTCCTTGCTGCAGGAAACGGCTTCTTCGCAAGACGAAAACCAGAAGCCAACAGTTCAGTCAGCTCAAAGACATTCTCAACCCGTGACAAAGCGAAGAAGGTGAAGAACCGCTGAGTGCCAGAAGCAATGAAACTCCTCTGGAATAGTCATTATGTCCTTCAGGCCTTGTGCCTGGAAGTTTTCCGGGAACGACCACATATCCGTGGCCCTGACA
>JADBJO010001046.1:87836-92836 GCA_016801955.1 Conus betulinus | reverse complement strand
CAAACTCGATCTCAGAAAGTCCGAGAACTATTGTGGTAAGGTGAATAAATCATAGGGAAAATAAAAAAAAAGTAAGTAAAAAAAAAAAAAAAACTGAAAGAGAGAAGAAAAGGAACGAAGCAAGGAAAGGGAGGAAGAATGAATGAATGAATGATTGAATGAATCAATGAATGGATGAATGATGAATGAATGAATGGATGAATGATGAATGAATGAATGAAGCAAGCAAAATGAAAGGAAGGAAGAATGAAAGAAAGAAGCAAAGAAACAGTGAATGACAGAAAGAAAGAAAGAAAGAAAAATAAACAGAATAAATGAATACGGAAATGAATTTGTTCCACACAGAAAACTCCCAGTCAGACACACACCTGTAAATGGATTACCCCAAACGGGAGAAAAAAAAAAACGAAAAAGAAAACAAAACAAACATACAAGAATAGGCTGTGTACTTTGGACACTGGGGAGCTATTATGGTAAGGTGAATAAGTCAAGGGAGGTAAAAAAAAAAAAAAGAAAGAAAGAAGGAAATGAATGAATGAATGAATGAATGAATGAATGAACGAAACGAAAAAGAGAGGAAGGAAGAATGAAAGAAAGAAGCGAAGAAAGACTGATGATGACGACTGAAAGGGAAAAAAAAGACAGAAGAAAAGGAAAAAAAGACCGAAGGAAAGAAAAAATAGAAAGACAGAAAAATGGAATAAACGAACAGACCTACAGACATGAATTTACTTCACAATAAAACTTCCAGTCAGGCACGCACCCGTAAAAGAATGACCCCCAAAACGGGGAGGGGGGGGGGGGTGGAAGAGCAAGCGAACAAACAAACAAACCAAACAAAAAATGGCCGTGGACTTTGCACACTTGGGAGCTATAACTCTGGGCTCACACCCGCACTGCACCGATTTTTGCAGTAGGCCACCTCTTCGCTGAGCTATCGTCGATGTGCAAGGTCACGTGATTATCGTTTCCCCGCGCTTTTCCAGGGGCGTCGTCTGACATTTATGTCGTGCAAGCTAAACGAGAGAGAGAGAGAGAGAGAGAGAGAGAGAGAGAGATCATAACAAAATCAACAACAACAACAACTCATAAACCGGGAACTCGACATGGTCGGTGGCTAAATGTGAAAGTATTAAGGCAGAGAGAGAGAGAGAGATGAGGGTGGAGGGGAGATACGGGGTGGGGGAGAGCAACAGGTGGGTGGGGTTCTGGTTTGCGGTTTGCGGTTCAAGTTCAGTCACACGACGAGAACAGACACCGGCACAGTAAAGGCCGCGACAATTAAAGAAAAAGAGAGAGCGGGGAGGTGTGTGTGTGTGTGTGTGTGTGTGTGTGGGGGGGGGGGGGGGGGGGGGGGGGGGGGGGGGGAAATGCGGGGGGTTGAATGCGGTCGCCACCCATGCTCAACAACAACTTGCACCAGGCTAGGATGTGGATTGCGTAGTAACCGATTTTCTTCTCTCTCTCTCTCTTTCTCTCTCTCTTTTCTCGCTGGCAAGGCCATTTTGCGCGGGAACTGAAATGATTAAGCCGGTTTAACGTGGCAATGTTGCACACAGCAGCTAGCTATGGCTGAAAATGTCACACACACACTCTGTAGAACAGTATTCATGCAGCAGATGGGCGCTTACAAAACTGACCGAAGGAGACTAAAAATCGGACAGGAATATCCCTTACTTCCCGATTAACAAGTCTGCACTCACTCAGAACAATACCAGTCTAAGTTAGACGCCAGTTGCAGAATACCATCTAAGACATTGCTAAATTGCTACATGTCACTTGCACACTTTATGCCTGTGTACGAATAAGCTGTTTACCGCGTTGTATAGTGTGTGTGTTTATGTGACATGTGACATTGTGGTGTGCCAGTGTGTGTGTGTGTGTGTGTCTGTGTGTGCAAGTGCACGCATGCGAGTGCACGCATATGTTATGACACATGAACGCAACTCTGTGTGTGTGTGTGTGTGTGTGTGTGTGTGTGTGTGCATGCGTGTGCGTGCGTGAGTGAGTGCTCCTCCTCCCCCAGCCCCCTCCCCCCCCCCCTTTTTTTTTTTTTTTTTTTTTTAGTAAAACTCGCCTGTTCTGACATTGCTCGCGATAATCATTGTATTGCTACGATGCTGTGTGAGAAATGTCATGATCTACGACTCAAAAAAAAAAAAAAAAAAGGGGGGGGGGGGCGTGGAGGGGGGGAGAGAGGTGAAGATGACTTGGTAATTAAATTGACAAGCCTTCAGGTTGAGGGTTAATCGTTTTGTTAACGACATGCCGTGTGTCAGTCTTTGACCATTTTCACTGCATGTAATTTGATTAGCCTAGTTCAGAATCCTGCTGTTCTTAACATAAAACAAACCGCGTGTGCGTATCCCCTGCGCGCGTGCACACACCACACCCCACCACACCCACACACACACACACACACGCACGCACGCACGCACGCACACGCACCACACACACACGCGCACACAAACACACACACACCACAACACACCCACACACACACGCACGCGCGCGCGCGCGCGCGCACGCACGCACGCAGCACAACGCCACACATACGCACGCACCCACAGAGTCACACACACACCACACGCACGCACGCGCGCGCGCGCATACACACACACACACACTCTCACACACACACACACTCTCTCACACCACACACACACACACACACACACACAGTGAATTAGTATATGTTTTGAACGACTTTTTCCTACGCACCATAATGCGTTACTGCGCGCTCCTGTATCAACGGCTCTTGCTTTTTTTTATTGCTTGATGATGCAATGGCATGTTCTCTCTCTCTCTCTCTCTCTCTCTCTCTCTCTCTCTCTCTCTCTCTCTCTCTCATGTCTTGCGTGTGTGTGTGTATGTGCTGGGTGGATCCTATGTTTACCTGTTGCTGAATGGACGGAAGAAAAATTACTCTTTCAAATGAATACAGTATACTGTCAAAAGTGAGCGCGCACGAGCTCTCGATTTTTGTGAGAATGCGCGCGTGCCCTACCGTTCGCCTGTACAACTTATGTGTGTGTTAGAGAGACAGACAGACAGACAGCCAAACAAAGAGGTGTCATCTGGTGTGTGTGGTGTGTGTGTGTGTGGGTGTGTGTGTGTGTGTGTGATGGGGGGAGATGGGGTGGGACAGCGGGATGAGATGGGGCATGTGTGCGTGAGTGTGTCATGTGTGTGTTGTGTCTGTAAGTCTGACTATGCGCGGGTGCAGGGTAAGGGGGTGGGGCTGGGGGTATAGGGTGGACATTCCTCCATATTAAACAGAAAAATTGAAACTTCCACCAATGCGCTTTGCACAGATTTAAGCTTGAAAACTTATCCCCAAAACGGTTGCGTGTGCGTGTGTGTGTGTTGTGTGTGCGCGCGCGTGTGTGCGTGAGTACGGTGTGTATGCGTGCGTCCGTGTGTGTGTGTGTGTGTGTGTGGGTGTGTGTGGTGTGTGTGTTATGAATGCGTGCTTGTGGGTGGGTGTGTGTGTGGGTGTGTGTGTGTGTGTGGGAGTGTGTGTGTGGTGTTCGTGCATGCGTGTGTTTGTGGGGTGTGGTGAAAAACAAGAGGCGGAGAGTGAGGGTTGGAAAGGGTACTGAAGGCAGAGGCCGAAAAAAAAAAAGGGGGGGGGGGGGGGGGGGGGGGGGGGGGGTCGATATTTCACCCTATATAAACAGGAATTTGAAAATGTACACGCGGAGTGGAGAGGCGGAGCCTTGGGAACGGATCCCTGAAGTTGCAGAAGGTCAGGCTAAGTTTAGAAGCGCAAGTTGCCGCCTTCACCGGAGTTTTGGGGGTTGTCAGTGCGTTTGCACCCGCAGAGAATTACCGGCTTTAGGTGTGGTGTGGGTGTGGTGTGTGCGAGCGGACGCGCGCGCACGGTTGTAACAATGGATTTGTCGCTTACAAGTATGTGGGTTTAGCAGCAGGCCAATCACATTGGCCTTAAATTGAAGCCAGCAAGAGGTCTGCGTAAAGGGGAGGATAAACACGTGCATTGAGCTCCCTCTCTCTCTTCTCTATCTCTCACACACCACACACACACACAAAATATACGCGCGCGCGCACACACACACAGTACATCCACACACGCGCGCACGCGCGCGCGCGCGGCGCACACACAACACACAAACATTTTAAACGCACGCACAGATTTGCACTATACAACTACATATTTTGCAAAAAGAGCACAAGCGACAACAACACACACACTCTCTCTCTCTCCCCCCCCCCCTCTCGCTCTCTCTCTCTCACACACACACACACACACACCACTGTCATTCACAATGTAGAACTGTTTTTTAATTTTTCCACATAGTTGTAGACGTTTCAAGAATTGGCGGGAAATTGTCGCCTCTGTGTGTGTGTGTGTGTGGTTGTTGTTGTTGTTGTTGTTGTTGTTGTTGTTGTTCTTCTTCTTCCTTCAGTTAACGTCCTTCCACTAAAAGTGATTCAGACATAGTGGTGTTGGTGTGTCGTGTGTGTGTGTGGTGTGTGTGTGTGTGTGTGTGGTGTGTGTGTGGCGCGGGGGCGCGCGCGCGCGTGTTCGTGTGGTGTGTGAATGTCTGTATTTGAGTGGTGTGGATGGACGATAGAGTGGGTGGTTTGAGGAATATGTGCTAGTGTGGTGAAGAGAGAGAGAGAGAGGGTGAGGGGGTGGTAGGTGGTGATGATGTGCTGTTGTTTGTTTTGGTGGTGGTGGGTAATGGTGGTGGTTGTAGTGGTGGGGGTGGCGGTGTGTGTGTGGTGTGTGTGTGTGTGGGGGGGGGGGGGGGGGAGGGAGGTTTCAGGTTTTGGGGGGGTGGGGGTGGTTGGTAGCTCTTATAGGGTGTGTTGGTGGTGGTGGTGGGGATGGTAGTGGTGGTGACAGTATTTGTCAAATCGCGTGGCAGTGTAATAATAAAGTTTATAAAAAAAACCTTTGGTGGTAGTTGAACCCCTTGGAGAGTAGATACTGACGTTTCAAGCCATAGGCCCGTTGTCAAAGTGAAGAGAAG
>JADBJO010001046.1:34891-87724 GCA_016801955.1 Conus betulinus | reverse complement strand
AAAACCTTTTGTGGTAGTTGACCCTTGGGAGATAGGATACTGACGTTTCAAGCAATAGGGCCCGTTGTCAAAGTGAAGAGAAAGAGACAGTGTAGACAGGAAAGCCCGTGTGAGAAATGTGACAGACAGACACTACAGGACAGACCTCTTAAGTGGGTCTGTGGACCAATGGCTATTATTTATCTCCCCCAACCCCCCCCCCCCCCCCCACTATCACAGGCGCTATACCCCGCCTCCACTCCCGACCCCGCTCCCATAGCAATCCCCCACCACCCCGCTTCTCCCCCCCCCCCCGGCCAACCACCTCCCCACCAACTTCCCAACCCCAACCTCCTGAAATCACTGGAACAGGTACGCTGCTACATTCCCAGTCTGGCCAAATGGTCCCACAACAACACAACAGGGACACACAACGGAGTCGGACTCATCACGCGCCAATGCCAAGGATCAGGTTCACGAAGGGGCACCTGCTAACAGTGCGTCGTCCTACTTGTTGACTTGGTTGTTCAGTGTCAGTTTGTCACATCTTTTTCCACCGGTGCTTCTTTCAGATCCGAATGACGCACGCACGCATTGCATTCTCTCTCTCTCTCTGTTGTCTCTGTCTGTCTGTCCGTCTCTCTCTCTCTCTCTCTCTCTTCCTTCTCTTTCTCTCTCCTCTCATCACACACCACACACACACACACACACACACACACACACACACACACACACACATTCCGTGCTCCCCTCCCAATTCTCCCCTGGCCTCGACGTTCCTCCTCCTTGATAGCATGCCTTTGATTTGTGCGTGCGTGCATAGATGATTTCAAGATACCGTGTGCACCGTATGCTGTAGACACACACACACACACACTCTCACTCACGCACGCACGCACGCACGGCGCACGCACGCACGCGCACAACACGCACGCACGCACACACACACACACACACACACACACACACACACACACACACACGCACGCACGCACGCCGGCAGCACGCACGCACGCACGCACGCACGCACGCACGCACGCACGCATACGCACCACCCACACACACACACACACACACACACGCACAAACACACACACACACATACACGCACGCGCAAACACCTACATTATGCACGCACTCACTGTACGTGCGTACACACACACACACACACACACACACACACACACATACCACACACACACACTCACGCACGCACACACACACGCACTCACACACACACGCATACACACACAGACACCCACACACACACACGCACGCACGCACAAACACACTCACGCACGCACAAACACACACACGTGCACGCACGCACAAACACACATACGCACACACACAGGTACGTGCGTACACACACACACACACACACACACACACACTCACTCACACACACCACACACACACACACACACACACACACACACCACCACACACACGCACGCACGCACGCACACACACACGCACTCACACACACACGTATAGACACACACACACACACACACACAAACACACGCACGCACAAACACACTCACGCACGCACAAACCCACACACGTGCACGCACGCCACAAACACACATACGCACGCACACATGTACGTGCGTACACACACCACCACACACACACACACACACACACACCGCGCATGCACACACGCACGCGAGCGGGTTCGCACAGAGAGAGAGAGAGAGAGAGAGGGGGGGGGGGGGGGGATTATATGAGCGCATTGTAAACAACAACGTAAAACTAAGATAGGTGTAAGGAAGGCTAACATTTCACTCAATAATCTTAGCACGCAAGAATGAAAGAGGAAGGGAGAGGGCTCGAATAGGGCAAAGGGAATGGATGAAGTAGCGTAACGAAAGTTCTGCAAGAGAGAGAGAAAATGGGATGGGGGGGGGGGGGGGAGCAAACACACCAATGAAATATCTCTCGCTAAAGCAGGTCGTGAAGACTTAAGGTGGAGGAGAAATAAATCTCAAGGGACTGTGAAAACGAACACAAAACAAAACAAAGCGAAAAACGCATATATATACGGACGGCCGGGTCTTTTTAAGCTTGAGAGGAGAGAGAGAGAGAGAGAGAGAGAGAGAGAGAGAGGTGGGTGGGGTGAGGGGGTAGAGAGGAAGGGAGTATTGTGTGAGAGAGGGCGGGATGCGCACAACATGGGTGTTGTTTATGTTTCGATGGGGTGCGCGCTGCGCTCAATATATAACTTGTTGTGTGGCGTTGCCTGTGCTTTTTGCATGTCTGTTTGACCTTTCACTTTACTCCAGCGTGTCTGATTGGTCGACGCGATGGTGGCGTGATACATGGAGCTTGAGCGCTTCTCCCTTCCCTCCCCATCCCCCCCACCAACCTCTCTACCAATCCACATCCCATCCTTTCTTTCCTCTCTCTCTCTCTCTCTGATAGTTTGTCGTACCTCCCCATCTACCGTTCCTGCAACCTCCATCCCCATCCTCTCTTCATCCCTCTCGTGCCTCGCATTACCCGTCCGCTCCCCCCCCCCCCCCCCCCCCCGCGCCAACCTTCCCGTCGCCTTCCTCCCCCCCCCCCCCCAGCCCCTTTTTACTTCGCCCCCCCCCCCCCGCCCCCCCCCCCCCCCCCCCCCCCCCCACACACACACCATCTCTCATCCCCCCTTTCCACGTATACTCCTCCATCCACCCTCACATTTTTTTTGTTTTTTGTTTTTTTTTTTTTTTTCCCCTTCTCGGTTTTTTTTTTTTTTTTCCAATTCCTCTCCTGGGCCCTCCACCCTTCTCTCGTCCACCCTCTCTCTCCCTCTCCCTCTCTCCCCCACCATCTCTCTCTCTCCTTCTCTCCATCTCTCTCTCTCACATCTCTCTCATCTCTCTCTCACCATCTCTCTCCACCATCTCTTCTCTTTCGATCTGCCCCTCACCCACTCTCTCTCTCTCCCCCCCCCCCCCCCCCCCCCCCCCCCCCCCCCCTCTCCCAGCAGACCCGTTATCACAAGTGGGCCATATATTTTGACACCTCGCCGCGTGGTGTGTATCCAAAGAGGATGGGGAGACATCTGGATCACATCAAGTCAGGGAGACAACTCAGGGGAAGACCAACAGTTTGAAAGAAACAACTTGTGATGGCTTTCTGCTTTTTTTTCTTCCCCCCGGCCCCAAAGCGTAATTAGTTAGTGTTGAAAAGATCGGCAAACCTTTTTTTTTTTTTTTTTTTTTGGTCTGGCTTGTGGAAAGGGTTGGTCTTTTTGAACTCGCCTGTTTCGCTCAGTTGTGTTGTCGTTGTTGTTGTTGTTGTTGTTGCTGTCGTTTCGCCATCTGTAACACAGACCGGAGAAAATGGGTGTTGTTTACTGAATTTCAGACTTCGGTTGAACGAAGTGCTCTCTCTCTCTCCTCTGTCTCTCTCTCTGTCTCTCTCACACACACACACACACACACACACCCACACACACACACACACAGGCACTAACACCAGCGCGCGCGCACACACACACATTCATGGATGGTGTTCAAACGTGTGTTGTTTTATAGTGCATTATCACTTGAGGGTGCTGTTTACGATCCTGTTCTTATTTACGTGTTGTTTTATAGTGCATTATCACTTGAGGGTGCTGTTACGATCCTGTTCTATTTACGAGAGATTCTGCTGTGCACCATCGGAGGGGTCACAAGGTCAAATCAGAAGGGGTCACAGGGTCAAATCAGAAGAGGCCACAGGAGAGTGCAGAACTCCTTCAACATCCAGTGGATTCTAGATGTGCTCTTTGATCGTGATCTGGGGAAGAAAAAAAAAATTTAAGTCGAAAAAAAAAAAAAGCAAATGGTATGTTTAGTTTTAACGTAAGAGAGAAAAAGTCGGTATTAGGGTTTGTTTTGATTTTCCTGTATTTTCTTTGTAAACTTGAAAATAATATGCTTATGGAGAAAAAGTCGGGATCGTGGTTTGTTTCGATTTTTCTTTTTTTTTTTTTTTTTTTTTTTTTTTTACTTTTTTTTTTTTTTTTTTTGTTTGTTTTGTTCTTTGTAAACTGCCGTAATGTATTCAGTTAATGAGTGAAAATAGAAAGAATTTTTCCCCCGCCAGGAGAAGCAGTCGAAGATACGGACTAACAGAGTTACATCCCTTTTACGTTTTTGGTAATATGATACGAAAAACAAACAAAACACAACAAAACCGAAATGTGAACGTTTGTATCATTATCAAGTTTCAATATTTCTTGGAAATGTACCATTTCTTAGATAGTTATCAATATGTGACTAGCACTTCACAGTGTTGATGTATTTTTGGCGTATTTGTCATATTCTTGTTTAAAAAAATCATAGACCCCCTCTTTACATGAACTTACTTTTCACCAGGGGAAGTAACAGTAGGATCAGAGACAGAGAGAGTTAGTTCCCATGTACTTTTTCTGTAACAGCATGTGCAACATTCGAATTCCAATATTTACATCAATAGAAAATGATACCATTCCATAAAGATATGTCACATTAATAGACTATTTCCCACTCGTAGCTGTAACTTTATATTTTTCAGGCCCAGTTGAAAAATTCGTAATAAATTTTGCTGAATGGAATCACTTTGCGATCCGGATTCGCACCAAATTGAACGCGTCTGTCCCTGGGCTGCATTCTATTTTTCCATCAAGTTCCATGTAAACCGGTTCGTTGGTTTTTTCTGTAATCTTGGTGACAAAAATACAAAGAGACGAACAAGAAGACAGAGGTGGAGACATAAACTCCTTTTTGGAAGTAGTAAAATGTCAGTTTGGCGTACCACGGTAGGCGTGGTTTTTGTTTGTTTGTTTGTTTGTTTTTTTAAGCATTGCTTTATTGAGTACATGTATACATAAACAACCATTGAACTGTTGCAACACTAACAATCAAACGCTTATGATGTGCTCAGTGATGGAAAAGTTAACAACAATAAACATATCGGCGGACTGCACAATCAGCATTGATACGTAAGAGAGAAAGAAAAATGCTGCATATTGTAAGGGGAAATTTGTAGAACATCTTAAATTGAATGAAAAAGACAAGAAAGAAGATAAGAGTAGATCAGAAGAATCTAGCAGATTTGCGCAACTAGGCAATCTACACAGTAAGTATCATGATTCTCCATGTACCAGATATACACACATTTGAACAGAACAGAGAGAGAGAGAGAGAGATGCGTGCGTCCTGTCTCCCAAAACGCCAAAGAGCCCAGCCCCGTATCTCAGTGGGTGTAATGCAAAGACAAAATCTGAGGGAGAACTAAACAACCATATACAGCCACCCGAGGGCCAACCTGGCTGCAACGTCGAGAAGGAGAAGAAGAGGAGAAACAAGAAGATGAAATGTGACGTATGAAATATAGGCATATGTTGAACTCTGTGTGTGCGTGCGCGCGCGCGCGTGTTGTGGTCGCACCCACTGTTTGCCAGTGATAAAGAGCGACAAGAAATCAGCTCATACGATGGCATAAACGTACTATGTAACACGAACATAGTACACCTGTTAAGGATAGCGAAGGGATTTATTTTCAGTCAACGAGGATCAGCCACAACTGAAACATTGGCGAGTTGATAATCAAGACATGAACTTTGCAACGTTCAAACACACTCGCTCCTCTCAACTGTTACACTCAACCCTCCACCTCTCCCGACCCTTCTCCACTCCTTCTTCCTCGTCTTTTTTTTCAGAGAGAGAGAGAGAGAGAGACGGGGAGGGGGGAGTTCATTTATCAAGCTTTGTTTACGAGGAAAGTGAAGAAGGCAAAAAGCCGTTTGACGCAGCGTGGCTGGCGTAATTTGCTCGGCTGTCACTTTGAGGCTGGAGGTGAAACCTGTGATTTTACCACACACATAGAAACTACACCCTGCACGTGCGAACTCCTGCGCGAGCGCGCGCGCGCGCACACACACACACACACACACACACAAACTACACCAACTACACCCTAGTGTCACTTGATGGTGAAGAGACGTTAAATTAAAGTACTACTACTACACACACAAACACAGGCGTGCGCACGCACTCCAACACATGCACACACACACACACACGCACGCACGCACACACACACACACACATACACACACACACACACACCACACACACTCATCAGAGAGAGAGAGAGGGACAGAGAGACGTGCGCACGCACTTACACACACACACACACACACACACACACACACACACACACACCCACCACCACCACCACCACCACAACACAACACAACACACACACACACACACACACACACACACACACACAACGCACACACACACAAATACATGCCCGCGCGCGCGCACACACACACACACACACCACACACACACACAACACACACACAACACAACACACACACAACACGATGCACACGCACACATAAACAACACCACACCACACCATACCACACACCACACACACACACACACACACACACACCACACACACACACACACCAGCTTGAAAATCTTCCTAGCCACTGGCACAAGACAAGACGTACTCTGGGACTAGGCTATAACCTACAGGTGAAGAAGAAGAAGAAGAAGAAGAAAGAGGGCCGACCTCGACGGCCATGGCGAAAGGGCGCGAAGTTTGAAACGAAGGCAGCCAGGATGGCACGGGTCTAGCTGAAGAGGTCAGCCCAGAGTCGAGTCCCCTGGGAGGAGTGTTGCTGTCAGTTAGTTGGCCACATGCCACATATTGGAATTTTGCACTGAAACACTGTATAATCCTTTGTAAGCGTTTTGAGGCCTACCATAAATGTAAGCCAGCATTTCATGTTGAACTGATAGCTGTTCAAAAGAACAACTCCCCCACCAATTATTTCCCTTTTTTTTTTCCCCTTTTTTTTTTGGGGGGGGGGGGGAGGGATTTGGGGGGGGGGAGGGATTTCCACCGACGAAATCACAAACAATCTTCAAATACATGACCTTCCCTTTAGCTGACGTCACGTCTCAGACCTTTGCACTCACCCGCGATCCCATCTTTGCGCCAGCTGGAAGTCCCCCAAAAGTCCCATTCCTTTGATTTTAATCTGTCGGCTTGGCCCCCCCCCCCCCCCCCCCCCCCCCCGGGCTTGTACCTCAATGGCCATAAATGAAAGAAAATGAGGAGAATCAACTTTCAGACACAATAAAAAAAATTCTCAACACAATCTAATTGCGCCAGTCTCTAAATACTGGATTCCTTAATTAAGCAAGGCCTCGGAGCATTAATTTTGTGGTGGGCGGCCAGCCATTACTTTACCGTTCACTGTACGTACCCTGCTACCCTGATCTAGAAGAGGGAGATAACTGCGATCCTTTGACAGTTTGGGGAAGCATGCAGCCTTCTGTCGACACCTCAAAAAATTCAAAAAGGCAGAGGTCAAGTAAGTCAAGGGAGAGAATCATTTGCAGGGCCGGACGAGGCCGTTAGGTGGGTGGGTGGGAGGGGTGGGATTCTGAGTTCCCGAACCTCCCCGACCCCCACCCCTTCCCCTTTCTGGTACAAATTGCATTTTGGTAGTCATGTGAAAACGGATGAATCCCCTGTAGGTTTCCCGTCCACCCCACCCCTACAACACCCTGCCCCAAAGGAGTTTCTTCCCTCCTCCCGTGTTGTAAATAAATATGTCGAGGTATTTTGTACAACATTGGCCGAATTTGGGAGAGGATACCACCCCTGTCCCCCCCCCCCCCAACCCCTCACCTGTCCCCCCCCCCCCCCCCCCCCCCCCCCCCCCCCCCCATGCTTATACAAAAATTTTGGAGAGAGAAAAAACTGTTTCCCCTTCCTCCCACCGCTTTTACAAAATTTTGAGACGGAAGGGGTTCCCCTCATCCTCTCCCAGCCTTTTTATTTTTTAATTTTATTTTGTTTTTACAAATTCTCACCACCACCCACCCCCACCCTCTCTCTTCACCTTCGTCTCAGGTTGCCACCGATCCGACCCTGGTTTTACATATGAACAAGTTCCGATCATTTAAGAAAAAAAAAAGGGTTAATGGAAAATAAACGGACTCCACAGTGGAGTTAGCCATGGAAGGGTTAAAAGGGAGGGAGTTTCCATTCAAAGTCATGAGTGGGAGCTGGCATGTGTGTAGTACATCAAGTTTTCTCCTCTCTCTCTCTTTTTTTTTTTTTTTTTTTTTTTTTTTGAAACACGACAATCATTTGCCCTGTCACGTGGAAGACAAAATGAAGCTGGACGCAGCCGTAAGAGAAATGGAGAACCTAATACAGGACAAAGTGGGACCTGTTTTCCTGTCATCCTTGACGCGAAAAACAAACGGCTGTGTCTCTTCAGAGAATCTGTGAACAACTGTTTTTGAACGAGGATACTGTCAACAGGACATCAATCTCAAATATGTGACACAGAGAGAGAGAGAGAGAGAGAGAGAGAGAGAGAGAGAGAGAGAGAGAGGAGAGAGAGAGAGAGAGAGAGTGTGTTTCATGATGACAAAGGAAAAGCACACAAGAGGCCCTTGGTGTAGTTCGTGGACACACTCTTGCTGACACCGTAGACAGGGAAGTTGAATGAAACGAGCATTAATGAAAAACCAAGGGATCTTGTTTTCCCCACTCCCCCGAGAGAGAGAGAGAGAGAGAGAGCGAGAGAGAGAGAGAGAGAGAGAGAGAGAGAGAGAGAGAGAGACAGACAGACAGACAGACAGACAGACAGACAGACAGACAGACAGAGAGAGGCAGACAGGCAGAGAGACAGTCAGGCAAGCAGAGAGAGAGAGAGAGAGAGGGGGGGGGGGGGGGGCGGCAGGCAGAGAGACAGTCATGCAAGCAGAGAGAGAGAGAGAGTGAGAGAGAGAAAGAAAGAGAGCGTACACGCATGTGCGTGTGTGCGTGCATGTGTGTGCGTGTGTGTGTGTGTGAGCATCTGTGTGTGCGTGTGTGTGTATGCGTGCGAGCGCGTGCGCACGCGCGTCTTTTGTGTGCGTGTGTGTGTGTGGTTTTACACGTGCATGCGCGGTGAGCGTTCGGGGGTGCACACGCGCACGTGTGTGTGTGTGTGTGTGTGTGTGTGTGTGTGTGTGTGTGTGTGTGTGTGTGAGTGAGTGAGTGAGTGAGTGAGTGAGTGTGTGTGTGTGTGTGTGTGTGTGTGTGTGTGAGTGAGTGAGTGAGTGAGTGAGTGAGTGAGTGAGTGAGTGTGTGTGTGTGTGTGTGAGAGAGAGAGAGAGAGAGAGAGAGAGAGAGAGAGAGAGAGAGAGAGAGAGAGATGGCTAACAGAGGGTAGAAGGAGCTTTCCAGGGGCGGAAAATCATTCGGAAGGTCATGCACTTTTGGGAAAAAGGCAACGTTGTGTCTTTTCAATACCTTACCAAACATCAACATTAAACAACCTCCTGCCCTTCTGCTATAAACCCCAGCCCCCCCACCCCGACGTGAAGCACAACATCAGTTGTTGGTTTTTGGGCAACAGTAACAGCAACAACAGCAACAGCAATGGACGTTCTCAGCCGATTGTTTACGAGCGAAAACTGCCGTGTTCTAAAAGGGCGTTGCACCTGCCGAAGGAACAGGAATAGGCCTAGGAAATAATATGATATGCCATGCACTGCGCTCCGTTCAGTCAGTGCTACGTTTGCCTACTGTTTTGTTGTTGTTACTGTTGTTGTTGTTTATCCCCCACTATTGTACTGCTGCTACATTTTACTGCTTCCTACCCGGGGGTTTATCTTTTTTTTTTTTTTTTCTATCTCTTCCTATTAATTTTTCACTTCAGTTTTCCTTCGTTTACCCACTACCCCTCTGTGTATTGCTATGTTTTTCCTTCTTTCTCCACCCTCCGTTTCACTATGTGTTTTCACCATACCAATCCGTTTCGCTATGTTTTTTCTACTCCGCCCCCCCCCCCCCCCCCCCCCCCCCCCCCCCCCCCACCCCTCCTCTACCCCCCGTCCTTTTTCCTATGTTTTTCTACTCGTCCCTCCGTTTGGCTATGTTTTCCTACTTCCTCCCCTCCGTTTTTTCTTTTTTTTTTTTTTTTTTTTTTAACTCACCCGTCCGTTTTGCTCTATTTTTCCCTCTTATCCCTCCGTTTTGGTATGTTGTCCTAGTCCGACCTTCGTTCTGCAATGTTTCCTATTTCTTCCTGTTTTGCTGCGTTTTCCTACTTCTCCCTATGTTTTGCTCTGTTTGCATCCTTTCCCTTCCAGTTCGCTACGTATTTTGATGCTTTATCCTACTTCTCCATCCGTTTTACTATTTTCATTTCTCTCTCTCTCTCTCTCTCTTAATACTTTGTCCTATGTCTCCCTCCGTTTTGCTGTGTTCTTGTTCTCCCTCCCTCCGTGTTGCTACTTTTCTTATGTCCCAACCTGTTCTGCTACTTCCTCCTGTTTCTCAATCAGTTTACTATGTTGTTCTATACCCCCCCCCCCCCCCCCCCCCCCCCTTTTTTTTTTTTTAATTTTCTTTATTTTTTTGTTATTTCTCACACGTTTTGCTACTTTTTTTCTCTCCTGTTTCCGACTTAATGGTGCTGTTTTTTTTTTTTTTTTTTTTTTTTTTTTTTTTCATACTTCTCAGTCCGTTTTCTCCTACTTTTTTCCTACTTCTCCCTCTGTTTTACTACTTTTCCCCCTACTCCTCCGTTCTGCTTCTTTTCCCCCCACATCTCAATCTGTCTACTTTTTTTCTAGTTCTCCATAACCCCCCCCCCCCCCCCCCCTTCATAGAAAGCTTGATATGGAAGCAATCAGAAAAGAAAGGAAAGAGAACAAGAAAACCCTCATCTGACTGACAGAGCAAACCGGAAGAACAACGATCAGATTGTCAGCGTTAGTTCGCAGTCTTTTTTTTTTTTTTTTTTTAACCTAACCGTTTCACTGCTAATATGGCCGGAAAATCACAGCGGGGGGGGGGGGGGGGGGGGGGGGGGGGGGGGGGGATAAACATATCAGCACTACGCTGATACTATCAGCATGACATTTTCAGTGGGGCAGCAATAATGCAACTGTTTAGGCTGGGCGTTTGGGATGCGATGTTTTTCCAGCTGCAATGTTGCTCAAAGGACGGTGAGTTAAACACGCACCGAATTGTTATAGCAAATAGCTTGCGGCGAACTACTGGCACCCGAAGAACTTGAAAGCGCACCTGAGATGTTCAACGACCTGTCTATCAGAGGGGGAAAAGAGGTGGTGGTGTTGAAAGGAACATGTATTTAGCTTTCAAACTTTGTGGCGATCAGTTAGAAAAGAATAAACTTGAGGGGCATGTATTTAGCTTTCAAACTTGTAGCGATCAGTTGGAGAAGAACAAAGTCGTAGGGCATGCATTTAGCTTTAAAATTTGTAGCGATCAATTGGAGGGGAATAAAGTTGTAGGGAATGTATTTAGCTTTCAAATTTGTAGCGATCAATTGGAGGAGTATAAAGTCGTGGGGCATGTATTTAGTTTTCAAACTTGTAGCGATCATTTAGAGGAGAATTAAGTCGTGGTGTCACGTATTGGTTAATTCTTCAAGTAACTCAGTGATCTTATGATTTGTGGTATATCACGAAATAAAAATCATTCACGATCTCTTTAAAAAAAAAAAAAAAAAAAAAAAAAAAAAAAAGTACAGAATCAACACTCAAATACTCTAATTCAGGTAACTCACTCCCTTGAATGTTGAGAACATGGTGCACAAAAATGACGGTGCACTGAACGATTGGTTGAGTTCAGTAGTCTTGGTGTTAGCATTGGTTGTACGCAAAAGTTAGCCTTTCAGATTTCTACGTCGTGATTGGCTGCTATATTTAGAAGCCCGGTTGGGGAGTAGCTGCATGTAGGAATTGTGTGTGTGTGTGTGTGTGTGTGTGTGATTTAATCTCACATTCATTGTTCATCGAACTGAACAGCTCAAAGTCTAGGGTGGCTCGGTCATGGAACAAGCCGAGTGAAAACTTCGGCAGTCCATGGAGAGCTCAACGGTATGGCACTAAGTTCTCTGTCAGGCGTTGCGTTTCGAGTCTTCATTCCGCTAACATAAAAAGCAAATGACTATTCTCCCTGCCTGTTGTCGTTCTGGTGGTGTTTATGGTGCGAGATCCCCCCCTACACTATTCTCACTGTCCTGGGAATGGTACTCCTGTTAGGGAACATTTTGGGAGCTGAATTCAACGAAGTGGCAGGCTATCAGCAATATTCTCTCTCTCTCTCTCCGTCTGTCTGTCTGTCTCTCTCTCTCCATTTACTTATACAAAGCATTTAAGCTACGACAGGCAATGGCCTACTTATGAATAAAATATCCGTATGTGTGTCCGTATCTGTCTCTCTCTCTCTCTCTGTCTCTCTCCCCCCATTTACTTATACAAAAGCATTTAAGCTACGACAGGCAATGGCCTACTTATGAATAAAATATCCGTATGTATGTGTCCGTATCTGTCTCCCTCTCTCTCTCTCTGTCTCTCTCTCTCTCTCTCTGTTGGAAACAGATCTTTGGGACTTTAGGTTATAGGTTATACCTCTATATCCCCCTCCCCTCCCCCTCTTCTCAAGGTCTGCCTCCCGCCTAAACCTCACCCACACCTAGCTGTGCGTCCCCCCTTAGGTTTGTAAATACCTATTTGGGACATGCTTAACTACTAAAGGACCGCTTTCCGAAATTCGGCAGTCTCTGGGCAGCGCCATGGTAGACTATCTTGTTCATCTTCAGACGTCGCGAGTTTCATACCACGCACATCGAAACAATAGTTCGTTAGTCCCTGTTGCCGTTCTGGTTGTTTCAGTGTGGAGTAAGATAGGTCCCGTGCCCCCCCCCCCCCCCCCCCCCCCCTGCACTGTTTGGGTGGGTATACCCATCTGCCATATTTTTTTTTTTTTTTTTTTTTGTGAACGTGAACGCCAGAACTTTGATGTAACAAACACCAGCAGGAAAACAGCAATTCACTCTGAACACGTTTCCTCCGGACGTAAACTGTGGTCCTTTTTTTTTTTTTTTATTTTTTTGTTAACCACTTGGGGCGGATTGAGCAGTTCCGGTAAATGTAAGGAAAAAAAAAAAAAAAACAAACAAACCACCATAACCAACAACACCTGCCGTCAGTGACGTGAAATGTCTGTATCTGACTCAGAGTTGTCAACAGAAAGAACCGGGTTTTTTTTTTTTTTTTTTTTTTTTTTTTTTTAAGCTTGTGTAGTGTAGTGAGTGTGCCTACGTCTTTGATCTTGCATCAAAACACGCTTTCCCACTTTGGTGCAGACTACGCGCATAAGACCGTGACTGGGTGTCAAGAAGGAGGTTAGGAGAGGGCGGGGTAGGGGGCGGGAAAGGTATGTTTAAGGCGCCATGTTATAAAAGTAGTCCTAACCATAAAATGACACTTGTTTCTTTTGAAAAAGAAATGGACACATAAGAGAAATTATCGAAAGAAAGGGGGGAAAAAATGATAAACGAGAAAAAAAAAATGCGGTTCACTTCTTGACCACGCGTAAGTATATTCACACAATAACATCTCTCCCTCTCTCTCTTAAAATTTTCACACACACACACACACACACACACACACACACACACAAATGCGCGCGCGCGCGCGCACGCACACAGAGGGCGGGGAAGGGGGAACAAGAAAAAAAGAGTGTGTTTAAGGTGTAACACTTTGAAACTATCCCCATTCAAAAAAGGGTACCTCATTTTTTTGCATAAAAAGAGAGAACATTTGATTATAACAAACAAACAGTAACAATGACCATCATCATCATCGTCATCATAAATATAATGATGATAACAATAATGATGATTTTAATAATAATAAACAAATACTTCTTCTTCTCTCTCTCTCTCTCTCTCTCTCTGATGGGTTTTCTCTCGCGTGTCAGTGTGTTTGTGGGTGTGTGGGTACAAAAAAAACAAAAAAATGAAATTTGAAAAAAAAAAAAAAAATTAACAGACTAAATCGCCAAGGGACCTTTTCGAAGCTGGAACCATTCTACTGTTTCAGGTCCGATAACCGGGTGGGGGTGGGGGTGGGGACTTAGCGGGGTGCAAACACCCGCGCTTGTTTTATTATGGTGAGGGGGGAGGGATGAAAGCATAGAGGATGGACGGAATTATGGATGGATGGGGGGGGGGGGGGGGGGGGGGGTGAGGAGGGGAGAGAGGGTGGAGGAGATGAGTGGAGGAGTAGAGGGGGGTAGTGGAAGAAAAGAAGAGGCGGGGCGCGCGTGTGTGTGTGTGTGCCTGTGGGAAATAGGTGACCCAGCAATGACAAGTGGCAGCGGTCATGCGTGACTTGGCAAAAGCATCATCATCTTGCCCCCGTTGATGTCAATGCCCTTCTCGCTCCACGGGCTCTGCGATGGGCCCCAACTATGTGGGCTCCGTCTGTTTTGTTTTGCCACCTCCACCCCCACACCCCCCTCCTCTCTCCTCTTCTTTCTTCTCTCTCCTCCTCGGGCTCCACCCTCCTATCCTCTCCTTTCCCCTCCTTCCTTTCCTTTCCCTGCCTTTCTGTCGTAGCGAACGAAGTTCCGCAAATATCCCATGTCGGTGTTGATACAATCTGCCCTTGTCATCCCTTGCTTTGAAACGGTTATGACAAATTTATGTCGGCTTTAAAACATCTCTCTCTCTCTCTCTCTCTCTCTCTCTCAACCACAATACCTCTCTGACTGAAGTTCCATGGATATCCGGTCGCTTTTCAGTTACACATGATGCTGATGTCCTGGAATGAAAGTCACAGTGACAAATGGACCAAGTTCTTTATGCACAGCACTTCCGTTGACCCCATTTCGTCATGACCTCCTGACCTCCTAGAATGGGTGGCTTTTTTTTTTTTTTTTTTTTTTTTTTTAATATATATATATCATGGTAACAGCCCTGAGGGGGAAAAAAGGAAACAAACTGCGGTGTTTACTGAAACGAGGCTGATGTAGTTAAACACACGACGACAATGTTAAAAAATGACTGACTATGCAAACTAGACAAGCAAATTTTCGACACGTATGCTTTTTTTAGATGTTACAACAGCAACGACGACGACGACAACAACAACAACGATAACAGACAACACAAATGCGAAAAAAACAATACTCCCCAGACCACAGTCAGACTGAGAACGAATTTCATTCGAACTGTAATCAAAGGAGTGAATTGAATTGATTTCACTCAAACTCCCAAATCAAGGGAGTGAATTAAATGAATTTCATTCGAATTGAAATCAAGGGAGAGAATTATTTTCACGCTGACTGCGATGAAGTGGAGAGTATTTTGTGGAAAGTCTGTTGTTTGACTTATTTGAAGAAGACGTAACGGTTGAAAACTAAGAGCACATTATGCACCGAGATCGAAGAGATAAGCGACTGTTTCGTCCTCTCCGCTCCCCCCCCCCCCTCTCTCTTTTTTTTTTTTTTTTTTATTATTATGTTTTGAATGCTGTTTTCCCTGCTTGAAAACCTGTAGGTCAAAAAAACGTTGTGTATGTCTTGTAACTTGTTTGTTCAATCAAAGGCTACATTCTGCGCTGAAATTGAAGAGATAAGTCAATGTTTGTTCGTGTTTTGCTTTAAATGCTATCTGTCTCGCCCGAAGAAGACAAATAGGTCGAAACGCGTTGTGTCCGTCTTGTAGCTTGTTTATTCTATTCATTTGGCTGCCCAGTAATTGTACCTTTGCTCTTATAGCTCTGTCTGCATCTGATGACAGCTCTATCTACATAACATGACAGCATTAGCATTCTATCAGTCCACATAGCATGACAGCTGTGGTGTTCTGTTTGAAAATGTATTTTAAACAAATAAAAAATAGGAAGGAATGCATGTCCTGGCCCAAGGAAAATCAGCTGGATGTTTCGGAAATCTGTTAAGACTATGTGTCCGTGTGTGGGGAGGGTGGGGGGGGGGGGGGGGGGGGGGGGGGGGGGGGGGTAGGGGCGGTTGGCAATTTTTACTACAAGGTTTTATCTGCGAGAAAAAAAAACACCACACGATTAGGACTTTTACTGGTAAATTATAGAGGACCGAAATAAATAAGAACACTTTTTTTGTTTGTTTTTTTGCTGCTACTTTATTTCTTTCATCCTGATGTCTTGTAACTTTCGAGTTACACCTGGAACCTAATCCAATTTCTCTGGCTTGATCCGTTGATAAGAACGGCACTTCACGTTTGTGGCTGCTTTTGCGAAGCTGATCACTGGTTTGTTTGTCCTGGTGTGTGACCGTAAAAGAAGTCTGGGTTACTTGACTTTCCCACCTGTCTTGCCTAGTATTGCCTTGCCTTGCCTTGCCTTGGTCCCTTACCTCTGCGTAGGGTCGTAAGAGCGTCGCAAAGACTTCTGCAGCAGTTCGCTCCATCCCTGTCGGTGTTGAGGGCGTAGGCTTGTGTCTCTGCAGAACATGTCTTGCCGGTCCCCTGTTCTATGAGCACGATGAACCGACACACTGTGGGTTTGCACGATGGATGAACAAAATTGATCGGAATCATGGCTCGACACCGCGGATCGGTATAATGGATCGCTACCATGGATCTGCACCGTGGATCAGCGTAGTGGATCGACATCATGGTCTTTAACATAGATTTGCATAATGGATCGACACCACGGGTCTTCACCATGGCGTTGACGATGACTTTCTTTTTCTATATTCGCGTGAGAGAAAAAAAAAATGTGTACTTTGTGAAACAAAAATGTTTTCAATGAATGAAAAATTTTGGATTTTTGGCGGGCATACGTCTTTGATAAGAATTCATTCATGGCTTTAACGCTAACTCTGCACGGCGAATACCACGGTGATAATTTTCACCCCACATGATGATGCGCCCAACTAACAAGAGGCCATAAATATTCCTGTTCAAACAGTCCATGGAGAATTAGAAGTTTAAGAGTTTGTCTTTCAGAATAATAGGGATGGAGGAAGAGAGAGGGAGGAGTAGGGATGGAGAAGTGGCGGTGGGGGTGCGCGTCTGCGTTTTCGTGTATGCACGGATATATGTATATGTGTGTGTGTGTGTGTGTGTGTGTGTGTGTGTGTGTGTGTGTTGTGTGTGTGTGAGAGAGAGAGAGAGAGAGAGAGAGAGAGAGAGAGAGAGAGAGAGAGAGAGAGAGAGAACTGTCCACGTTTTGTTTATTTCAGTTGCGCTGCTGCACTCAACGTTCACCCCACACTTACAGAGTTTTTACAGGGCTTGAGAAGAAACAAAATCCTGAAGATGAAACAGTTTCAAACAGTTCATTGAAAAAAAACTGAATTCATCAACACATTCCACTAATGACAAATACAGTTTTGGCTGAACGGGAGGAATTCCCCCCCATATCCATAGGCGTGTAAATGGGAAAATAGAATTTCATATCCAAGCTGTTTAACTGGGGCATGTTTACAGTATAGTAGACGGCCATTTGTGATTACTGTTTTGACATTGTTTCAACCAGGGGAATGTTTACACACATTACAGACTTTTGTATATTAGGCACACAGGGTCCTCCTTTATCAGCATTTAAAACTGCCTTTTCCCCCCATTTATTTCATCGTTTATGTTCCAGACAAATTAAGATAACTGTGACATCCTCAGGAGGATTGAGGAGCAACGGCCACATATGAAGAACCACTTCGAAAGAAAGGGAGAGAATTTTGCACTGCAATATTGTCAGGGCATGTAACCTGTCGCTACAAAGTTTTATGCAGCGCTCTTGCCTTAGCAAAATGTCCCCCCCCCCCCCCCCCCCCCCCCCCCCCCCCCCCCCCCCCCCCCCCCCCCCCCCCCCCCCCCCCCCCCAACATTCACAGTATCTCTTAAATCACTCGAATAACAAAATACCACTTTTGAAGAGGTCGGGATTCCAGTTTACGCACAAACGTTGCACGAAATAAACTTGTTGTTATGCTGCTGCTGCTGTCATTGTTCTTTTGTCGTTGTTGTTGGTGTGGTGCTTTCTTTCTTAATCAAGTAATACTGATCTTGTCCCTATCAAAGTATAATAATGTCCGCTTTAATGTATAATGATATATAGTAACAATTTCAGTGGTTCTTCGAATGATTTTCTACCTCCCTTCACCATTCTTTCTGTATTATCGTTGAGACAGAACGACGGCCCTCTCTCTCTCTCTCTCACCTGCTCCTGTACGCAAAAGCGAACTGCTCAGTTGTCGGATCATCTGGTACGGGTCGTAACAGGTCGTTTTATTTTAGTGAGATGGGTTTTTTTTTAAAAAGAAGATTCAGGCTGCGTGTCCGATGAAGAATGGCTGAGGGCAACTCAGTAACCCCAATAAACAAGACGTACCTGCAGACCTGAACACATCACGGGTGAAGCTGAGTGAGTCATATCACGGGCAAAACAAGGTTCATTCAACGGGTGAATGAGTTCATATGCTGTGTTTACAACAAAACATTTTTTTTTTGTTCTCTTTTTTCTTTTTTCTTTTTCTTTTTTTTTTTTTTCGTTTTTTTTTTTTTTAATTCGGTTTTTTTTTTTTTTTTTTTTTTTTCCCCTTCCTGTTCAACTTTTTGTACGTGATCTTATTGGCCCCCCTTCCATTCCCTTCAGCTTCTTTCACTTCTTTTTCGTCGTCGTCCTTCTCATCATCGTTGTCGTCGTCGCCACTGGTAAGTGTCGTCATCGTCATCGTCGTCGTCGTCATCATCATCATCCTTTTCTTCATCTCCTCTGTCTCCGTACATCTAGCTGACACTCTCTTTCTCTCTCGTCTACCGGTCTATCCGGGTGTATAGGGGTGGGCTGTGTGGGTGGGGGATGGGTGGAATGGTGTGTGCGCGCACGCGCCCGTGGTTGCATGTTGTGTGTGTCAAGATCCCAGAACAGACTTAAACCCAAAGCACTGCACTTTCTGAACAACGTCTGATCACCGAGAGGAAGGCGCGCGGACTGGAGGGAGGTGATGGGACGGTTGGGTGAGGGGGGTCGTGGGGAGGGGAGAGGACGTGGTTGGTGGGTAGGGGTGGGGGTGGGGGTGTTTTCAGAGATTATCAGAGTGTAGGGTTTGAATTTGAAGTACATGTTGTTGTAGATAACATTCAGTTTTTAGCGCTGTGGACAGAAGAACGGGGGGTGGGGGGGGGGGGCGGGGGGGAAGAGAAGTAAAAAGCAAGAAGGAGAACTCTTTTCGCGTGAGAACACGGTTGACACGACCGTCATTCGAATCGAATGCTACTCATGGTAACACTTCACCTAGCACAAATGCACATTCAAACACACGAGAAGATATCCCCAGGGATACGAACCCCTGAAGAAACTCAAAAGTAACAATCCTTCCAAACTGATCGATTTGAAATGTTGTTTTACAGAACACACAGAAGTGCGGGAATAAATACGGGTAACCTCGGTTTGACTGACATGGGTGCAAAAATCGTATAAGAGACGGAGAACAGTAACCACAAACCTTAAGCAAGTGTTACCCTTTTTGTGTTTTTAATTACTTTCTGTTTACTGTTCACCGTTCATTTAAGATGTCTTTTTTTATATATATCCATCCTAACGGTGTTTATTATACCTTTTTATTCTGTTTCGACGCTAATTTTAAATACAGTTTATTCATGTATATGCATTTCTTCAATTATTCTTGTGTGCATATCTTGAGCGCGGGGTGTATGAGCAGGCTTCCTCTGTTCTCTGCCTCATTTACGATTTCCTGCCGCGGAGATATGTATTCTTTGACCTAATTTTTTATTTTAGAAAAAAAAAAAAAAAAACTTCTGTTCATTGGTATATTTATATTTCTTTCACGAGTCTGTTTTATTGCCAATATGCATCCTTAACAAATAAAAAAAAAGTACCTTTTTTTTTTTCATCGGCAGCAACTCCCCTCGCTCTCCACCCCCCTCCCTTCTTTCTCTAGTTCTGGACCAGGGTCATTGTCCGCCTTGCTGTTTCTGGTGCACGTAGGGTTATGTCTTCTTTTTTCTCCTCCCCCCCCCGCACACCCCTCTCCCGCCCCAACGCCTCTTCGTGCCCCCCCCCCCTCTTTCCCCCCCACCCCCCCCCCCCCCCCCCCCCCCCCCCCCCCCCCCCCCCCCCCCCCCCCCCAGCATTCCCTGCCGTCCCATGACCTAAAACATATATCTGCATCAGTTCAGGTGAACTGGTGTCGATGGTAGAGGCGTTGTGACAGTTGATGTTTTGAACTTTGTGCCTTCAACCAAAACAAACAAACAAAATAGCAACAAAAACAAGCTAAGAAACAAAGAAAGAAAACACTATTTGTCGTCTTTTATTTTATTTTTCTGTTTAGCTTCTGTCTGTCTGTCTCTCTCTCTCTCTCTCTCTCTCTCTCTGTGCTGAAGTGAAAACAACACCCCATTGTCGTTTAGTTCAAATAAATAAACTAATGAATGGAGAAGTTGGCGAAATAAAACAAATAATTTTTTCATTAATCTGTCCATGCAAATTTCCTAAACGCTCTCTATCTCTCTCTGTCTATGTCTGTCTGTCTGTCTCCTCTACCGCTCTTTCACACACACACACACACACAGAGATTATATTGTTCTTTTTATTTTGTCGCTTCAGGAAACGAGGGGTAAAGAAAGAAGAGAGAGAGAGAGAAAAAAAAAGAAAAAGTTGACCGAAGTCAACGTCCTGAAAAAGTTCTCACTATCCCCCCTACCCCCCACCCCCCCCCCTCTCTCTAAAGTGTTACCTGACTAAAGTGCAAAAAGACAGAATGGTTAAACAAAAAAAAAAAAAAAAAAAAAACGAAATGAAAGCATGGTTTGCAAGGAAGAGGGAGAGAGAGAGAGGGTTGGTGAAGAGGGAGGGGGCAGCGGAGGGGAGGAGTGGAGGGGCAGAAAATAAAAAAAGGGGTGGGGGGGGAGACAGGAGAAGAGAAAAAGAGGGAGGACTTATTACCTCATCGTGGGGTGAAAGACCTCGAAGGCAAGCTACCCTGGTAGTGAACGACTGGTGACGAACGTTGGTAGCTTGCTTGTGGTGTGTGTCACTCGCTCAAGTACCCCATCCCCTCCCCCATTCTCCCCCCCCCCCCCCCCCCCCCCCCCCCCCCCCCCTTCCTTAGTGCTCCCACACCCACTTCCATCACCCCTCGCCCATAAGTTTTTTGTTCCTTCCGCTTCCTCTCCGTCCCCAACACACACACGCACGAACGCACGCACGCATAAACACACACACACACACGCACGTACGCACGGATGCACACACACGCATGCATGCACACGCACGCACACACACATACTCTCTCTCTCTCTCTCTCTCTCTCACGCACGCACGGTCGCACGCATGCACACACACATGCCATCTACCGGAAAAGTACCATTCCTCGGTCACAGACCAAGCTCTAAGCGCTTTACAATAAACACACTACCTCACTCACTCAACGGGCTGCCTACCCAGGTAGAGCCGGCCGAAGAGAGCAGCCTACTGGCGCTCATTCAGTCGTTTTCCCGTACCATTCAAATATCAGTCACTCATTTTCATTTATCTCATTTATTCCTCCAGTTTCTCACATAGGATGCATGCGATGTTTTTACGTGTCCTCCATTTCCACCGGTACACGATGGCACACGATAACAGTAAGTGACAATTTTTGTGGCTTGGTAAGAAATACCAGGCGGCTATCTTCAATCTACATCAATTTTGCCAGGGCAGCGGGGAACCCCCCCCCTGCTCTTTTCGATTTTCAACTGCCGTGGGTTCTTTAACGTGTGCAGGGGGCCAGGAAGGCACACGGGTCCGACTCGCTTATAGTCCCCATCCGTCCTTAAAGATTAAGAGAGACAAACAGATAGATAAGCAAAAAGGCAGACAAACAAGCAAGGAGAGTGAGAGAGTGAGCGAGAGACTGAAAGAAAGTTGGGGGGGGGGGGGGGGGGGGAAGAGAGAGAGAGGGGGGGGAGAGAGGGGGGGGGGCAGACAGAGAGAGGTGGAGGGAGAGGGGTGTATATTAGATATTTATTTCTCATATCGTGACTAACACATAAAACTGAATGTTTCGGGGTGGGGGAGTTAATCAAAAACAGGGAGGGAGTCATTCTGGCGTGGTCTGTTTTAACTCCCGGGGAGTTAAAAAATTGGCACGTGCTAATTCTAACTCCGGGGAGTTAAAAGTGGAGGGAGTTAAAATGGATCGTTACACCGGCTCTTCAACAAAAGGCGTTTGAAAAACTATATCGTTACTCTTGAGTTCGTCTTGCGTCTGTTTTTTTTTTCCGAGCCATCAGGTGGACAATGACCTATTATTCCCTTTCCCTCTTTAATACTTACCTGTGCATGGTTGGTGCATCAGTGGCCTCTTCGTGACCTTAGAGCCTAGCGCCTACTGGGATGATCGTTTGAGAGCCTATATCTTTTGTCAGGGAGTTTCTGAGTAGGGTTAGCTCCCCAGTCTCCTTGTTGTTTTTTTTTTTTAATTATTTCTTTTTACTCACTTTTGTATCTGTCCCTCTCCATCCTGCCTACTTTTGCCCCCTTCTTTCCCCACCCCCCTCCCCTCCTCTTCCTTCCTTTTTTTCCTCTCTCCCCCCTTTCTCCCCGCCCCCCCCCTACCCCTCTCTACCCCCTTTCCCTCTCGCTCCCTTCCCTCCTCTGTCCTGGTTCCTTTTCAGTCGTCTCCCAGTAGGGCTCCTTCTTCCTGTGCGTTCCTTCTCTTTACATTCCTCCTTACTTCCTGTCTCTCCACTCTTGTCTGGTCGCCCCCTTCGTAAGACCCTTCTACGGGACCTCTCGTGCTTCTCTTCCTCCTCTCTCCTTAGCACTTTTCTCAGGCATCTCTCTGTTATTGTGTTTTCTCTTGTTCATTTTCATTCATATGCAACACACCCACTACATACAATCACACCCTCCCCCTCTTCTCTCTCTCTTCACTCTTCCTCTACTTCCACTCTCTCTCTCTCCTCCCTCTCCCCTCCCTCTCTCTCTCCCCTTTCCTCCTCCTCCTCGCTTAAGTTTACCCTCTTTCCTCGTGCCATATTCCTCGAACTCAACTCGCCCTCTCTCCCACTGTCAACTTCATTCCACTTTGGCTTCACAATGGCAGTATTGCGCATGTTAATGTCTGTACTGTTTTCATTGTTTTGTCGTTCAAGAAGGCATATTGCCGAAAATTTCTTGTCTTGTTTTTGTGTCGTGTATTAAAACTGCGTTACTTCACACTTTGGTGTGCTCTTCCGCTTTTTCGTCGTGTTCCGGTAACGCTGCAGTTTGTTTCATTTGCCGTCTGTTCTTTGGTTTCCCTTGCCACTTGCCAGTTCTCGCGTTTGCGTGAAATCCTTCTCTGGGCACGCGAGGCATGATGACTTGAGATTTTGTCGTCGTTATTGGTTTATTAGGAGTGATCAGTGAGGACAAAACACATGAAACTATCGAGTTCCAATTTGGTCTCAGTCTACACGGCTGAGCTGCGTTCATTTTTGGTCTGAGTCTACACGGCTGAGCTGAGTTTACTTTTGGTCTAAGTCTACGTAGCTGAGCTGAACTGTGTGTGTCGAGTTTCACTTTTGGTCTCAGTCTACACGGCTGAGCTGAACTCTGCGAGTTCTTTCGTCATATATTCAGGTGTCACACTGAGGACAGTTAAGACCAGACTAGGTAGAGAGAGGCAGCTAGTCAGAATCATTAAGTAGTGCAGCTGTTGTTCCGACTAGGTGGCTGTCTAGGCAAGGTTTGACCCCCACGTGCATCGATTCATTCATGCATACTTGCTCTGACCGTCTTTGTACTGGCCTTTAACAGAACCCCCCCCCCCCCCCCCCCCCCCCCTGGGGGCTGAAACTGTGGCCTGTGGCTTGTAGGTGTTCATGTATGGCAGAAGTAGATCGGTTTTGGTGTTCCTGTAGACGGGTGGTGAGTGGTCTTGCTGTCTCGCCAATGTAGGTATTGGGTACAGTCTTGACACCCTACCTGGTACACTACACCACACCTTTGAGGGGGTCCGTTTTGTCTTTGACATGGGTCAGTTGCTGGCGTAGGGAATTGGTGGGTTTGTGGAACACTTTGCATCCATGTTGTTGGAAGGTCCTGGCCAGACGCTCTGAAACTCCTTTAATGTAAGGGATCCCCACTTTCACACTGTCCGTATCTGTAGAAGAAGGGTAGGGAACTCGAGGGTTGTCCCACATCCATGCAGGGTATCCATTAGCGGAAAGGGCAGTCTTGATGTGTTTCTTCTTTCAGCTCTTCCTCCTTAGTGGAACACAGTACAGAGGCTCTGTGCATGAGGGTGTTACAACAGATCTCTTGTGTGGGAGGGGGGTGGTTGGAGTGAAAGTTCAGATATTGGTCAGTGTGGGTGGGTTTCCTATAGACACTGGTCTCCACCCTGTCGTCAGGGGTTCGGGAGATGAGAGTGTCCAGGAACGGGATCTTGCCTTCTGATTCAGTTTCGGAGGTGAATTGGATACTGTCATCGATGGAATTCAAGTGAGTGGTGAAGCTGTCAACCTCCGTCTCCTGTATGCGGGTCATGGTGTCATCCACATAGCGGTACCACATGCTGGGAGGGTTGGCAGCGGTCAAGGGCTACTTTTTCAAAATGTTCCATGTACAGATTGGCTACCACTGGAGATACTGGCGAACCCATGGCAGCTCCTTGTTTCTGCTGGTAGAACTCATGGTTGAATGAGAGTAGGTGCTAGTGAGGCATAGTTCCAACAGTTCTAGCACCTGTTCTGTAGTGAGTTCACACAGGTGACGAAGGTGGTAGTCATCCTCAATCTTCTCCCGAATGACTTGGAGAGCCTTGGGTACAGGGATGCTAGTGAAGAGTGTGCACATACATCATAGGAGACAAGTTTCTCCCCTGGAGCCAGTTGCTGGTTTTCCATCTTCTGTACAAAGTCTGTACTGTTGACTATGTGGTGCTCGGTCTGCCCAACTGAAGGTCCCAATACTTGTGTCAGGAATTTGGAGGCATTGTACATGACACTGCCACAGCTGGACACAATGGGGCGGAGGGGGCGCCTTCCTTCTTGTGTATCTTAGTAATCCATACAGCTTAGGCGTGGATTCAGAAGTGGGGTAAAGTCGTTGGTAAAGACTAGGGGAGATAGAATTCTTTCTTCCATTTCTTTAGTAGATTGATAAGTTGGTTTTTTCACTTTCTTCGTGGGGTCAGTCTTGAGTTTTTCATAGGTGTCTGTATCACTGAGAAGGGTCTGTACTTTCTTTGTATTCCTCTTTCGGTAACAATACTGTGGTCCTACCTTTGTCAGCTGGAAGGATGACGATGCTGTCGTCCTGTCTCAGGTTCTTCAGGGCTTGTTTTTCTCTTGTGAAATGTTGGACTTGGGTGGCTTACTGGACTTAATGACTTTGACCACTTCGCTGCGTAGGCTGTCAGCTGTGGCTTGGTCTTTGATCCAGCTGCACGCTGTTTCAGTGGAAGCTACGATTTCCTTGACTGGAATCGATGTGGGCGCAACACAGAAGTTAAGTCCTTTCTTCAGCACACTTGATTCACTGTCACTGAGAGCACGGTTAGAGAGATTGATAATCCATTTGTTGGTGTCTATGGCGTTGGAGGTATAGACACCAACAAATGGATTATCAATCTCTCCAACCATGCTCTCAGTGACAGTGAATCAAGTGTGCTGCAGAAAGGACTTAACTTCTGTGTTGCGCCCACATCAATTCCAGTCAAGGAAATCGTAGCTTCCACTGAAACAGCGTGCAGCCAGATCAAAGACCAAGCCACAGCTGACAGCCTACGGAGCGAAGTGGTCAAAGTCATTAAGTCCAGTAAGCCACCCAAGTCCAACATTTCACAAGAGGAAAAAACAAGCCCTGAAGAACCTGAGATAGGACGACAGCATCGTCATCCTTCCAGCTGACAAAGGTAGGACCACAGTATTGTTACCGAAAGAGGAGTACAAGAAGAAAGTACAGACCCTTCTCAGTGATACAGACACCTATGAAAAACTCAAGACTGACCCCACGAAGAAAATTAAAAACCAGCTTATCAATCTACTAAAGAAATGGAAGAAAGAAGATTCTATCTCCCCTAGTCTTTACCAACGACTTTACCCCACTTCTGAATCCACGCCTAAGCTGTATGGATTACCTAAGATACACAAGAAGGATGCCCCCCTCCGCCCCATTGTGTCCAGCTGTGGCAGTGTCATGTACAATGCCTCCGAATTCCTGACACAAGTATTGGGACCTTCAGTCGGGCAGACCGAGCACCACATAGTCAACAGTGCAGACATTGTACAGAAGATGGAAAACCAGCAACTGGCTCCAGGGGAGAAACTGTCTCCTATGATGTATGTGCACTCTTCACGAGCATCCCTGTACCCAAGGCTCTCCAAATCATTCGGGAGAAGATTGAGGATGACTACCACCTTCGTCACCTGTGTGAACTCACTACAGAACAGGTGCTAGAACTATTGGAACTATGCCTCACTAGCCACCTACTTCTCGTTCAACCATGAGTTCTACCAGCAGAAACAAGGGAGCTGCCATGGGTTCGCCAGTATCTCCAGTGGTAGCCAATCTGTACATGGAACATTTTGAAAAAAGTAGCCCTTGAGACCGCTGCCAACCCTCCCAGCATGTGGTACCGCTATGTGGATGACACCATGACCCGCATACAGGAGACGGAGGTTGACAGCTTCACCACTCACTGAATTCCATCGATGACAGTATCCAATTCACCTCCAAAACTGAATCAGAAGGCAAGATCCCATTCCTGGACACTCTCATCTCCTGAACCCCTGACGACAGGGTGGAGACCAGTGTCTCTAGGAGGAAACCCACCCACACACTGACCCATATCTGAACTTTCACTCCAACCACCCCCTCCAACACAAGAGATCTGTTGTTAACACCCTCATGCACAGAGCCTCTGTACTGTGTTCCTCCACTAAGGAGGAAGAGCTGAAAGAAGAAGAAACACATCAAGACTGCCCTTTCCGCTAATGGATACCCTGCATGGATGTGGGACAACCCTCGAGTTCGCTACCCTTCTTCTACAGATACGGACAGTGTGAAAGTGGGGATCCCTACATTAAAGGAGTTTCAGAGCGTCTGGCCAGGACCTTCAAACAACATGGATGCAAAGTGTCCCACAAACCCCACAATTCCCTACGCCAGCAACTGACCCATGTCAAAGACAAAACGGACCCCCTCAAGCGGTGCGGTGTAGTGTACCAGGTAGGGTGTCAAGACTGTGCCAATACCTACATTGGCGAGACAGCAAGACCACTCACCACCCGTCTACAGGAACACCAAAACCGATCTACTTCTGCCATACACAAACACCTACAAACCACAGGCCACAGTTTCAGCCCCCAAGAAACCAAGATCTTATCTACCCCAAGAAACTAAGATCTTATCTACAGAGCCCTTCCTCACAAAAAGAAAAGTTAAAGAAGCCATCGAAATCAAGACTAGACGCCCCAGCCTGAACAGACATCAAGGTTTTGAACTTCCCCCCATCTACAATCCGATCCTGACAATTATTCACCCACAACAGTCGCCCCACCAGGCCTCGCTGTCACAACAGCAACAGTGAACTGAGAATGACAGGGCGACCCTGTCGAAATATTCTCAAAGTAAGTTTTTTTTATTCTGAGTCTAAATACTTTTCTAATGTTGAATCCAGAATCCAAAAACCTATACTTTTATTTAGTTTAGGCGATTCCCATATATTCCATTTATACCCTCACGGAAATTTGTCTTGTGTATTCTACCTTAGTGAACTGGATGATATTATCAGGCTCAATTACATAATTCAGATGTTTGGAAGCGTCGAAGCGTTTTGGTAAATTGGTATTTTTAGACGTTATAGGAAGAAAGCTTTTTTTTTTTTTTTTTTTAATTGAATAAGTATTTGAAGGAAGTAGTAGACATACCGAATCTCCATATTAATATTGGCTTTGTTTTAAAATGTCAATTGAGTATCTGTAACAGTTAAGTTACAAATCTCTACAAAATGTATTCAACAAACACCGCCAGTTTAGTTTATCTGAATGTTGTTGCTGCATTTCCATTGTCATTTGTCTCTTGTTATTTAATTCTGATCGTGCCCAACGACAGAGACGCCAAGATCAAAGGCCAGCAACTCAGCTAGTGTCTCCTTTGCCTGCGTAACTTGCACTCGATAGTTTCTCGTTTCTCTAACAAGTGCCTGCTAACAGGGACGCTGTCATCAAATGTCTGATTTTTTTGTTTGTTTATTTCTTTGTTTTTATTCTATTTATCCTTTTTTTAAAATAACGAATAAATAGAGTAACTCTTGCCCCCATGAAATAATTGTATGCAAATGATAGCTGCTTACAAACACTCTATCGCCTAGAAGAAATGCCAACGCAGACGACAGATCAAAGAAGCAGACATTATCATTATTTTTAAAAGGGTCTGCCTTTGGTAACTGTTCTAGGTTTGCGCTGAGACCTGTGCATTTTCTTAAAAATCTGACTGCAGCCCTAATGGCTTTTTTTTATTATTGGTCAGTGGTAAAAAGTGTTTGGGTAACAGAGTGCCACTAGCCGTCTATTCTGCAATTTGCCCATGGGCTTTTTGTGTTTTTTTTTTTTATCTGGGGGCAATAACCCAGGGGCAATATCTTGCCCGAAGGGAAATGTACACTAGCCGTTCTAAATTAACCATGCAGTTGCAAAAAAATGACAGGGTTCAGGAGAGGGGCAAGGCGGGGATACGCAAATCGCCACACACTCACGGACAAACACTAGGAGCAAAGGTAAACAACTAAGACAACACTTTATTACATATCAACAAGCATTAACAAAAATCAATCACACTCTGTGAGAAAGGGCCATACAGAAGAATAAAAGAAGACAGAAGGAAAAGTAGAGAGCAGGAAAAAAAAAGTCGGCAGAAAGTGCCTACAGAGATATCTGAGCTACCTATACGGGTAAAAAAATAAAAAAAAATTAAAAAATAAAAAAACAAAAAAAGCAAATCCAATCCAAAACAACACCAACCCTTGGGACTTCCCCCACTCTATTACCACCCCTCCTCTATACCCAATCTAAAATGCTACCACCCCACTCAACCCAAAGAAGATAAGAGAAGGGACATTTCTAGAATAAAGGATCTACTACACAATACGCACACACAACCAATATCAGAGAGAAATATGTTGAGTTTTCTTAACTCCCAGCACACAGGAGCATGTGCCACATGTTGCATCAGTCACTTCCTTCAAAGGGTAGCAAACCTTGGCACAAATCCCGGGAGTCGGGTTACAGTTATTATCGTTACACAAGCACACATACAAGGGCAAGGGGAGACAGGCCACACTCTCTCCAGCAACAATCACAAGACACACCACAGTTGAAAGTCCCAAGGGTTGGTGTTGTTTTGGATTATATTTTTCTTTTGGGAGTGTTTTTTTTTTTTTTTTTTTTTTTTTTTACCGTGTAGGTAGCTCAGATTTCTCTATAGGCACTTTCTGCCCACCTTCATTTTCCTGCTCTCTACTTTCCCTTCTGTCTTTCTTTTTTATTCTTCTGTATCTCCCTTTCCCACAGAGTGTGACTGACTTTTGTTGATGCTTGTCCATATGTAATAAAGTGTTGTCTTAGTTGTTTACCTTTGCCTCCTTGTGTTGTCCGTGAGTGTGTGGCGATTGGCAGATCCTGCCTAGACCTTCTCCTGAACCCTGTCATTTTTAACAAATTTTGGTGGAGAGGCCTGGCAGGGACAGATAATTCCGCTGTTGCCTCACTGCTGATGGACACGGGGAGAGCTTCTGTCTGTCAATTCTGTTAATCTAGTTATAGGAGGTTGGTTGGGTTAGGCCTTAGAGTGGAAGGGGGCCTACTCAGGAGCGTTCGGCACCTGTAGTGTTGGTGGGGTAGGGGGAGTGCCTGCCCGTGACAGCTCCGCAACCATCCGCCGCCTTGCGTTCCGCCGGATTACGTAGTTTCTGTTAGTTGCGTGTTCTTTTCCGTCCATGCCGTGTATACCTCTTTCCGTCTATTATTAGCATACGTAAGTAGTTGGGCCTGTTTTGGTGTACGGGGTGGTCTTGATTCGGGGGGACTAGTGCATAGGTTTCTCTTTCAGCGCGCTGATACCAGCGCTTGTGTCGGTTGGTCAACAGTTGGCAGATTTGGCTGTACCCCTGACATCTTTAAAAGTCTGAAGGTGAGCTAGGTAGGAGATTGGTGTCCCTCTTCTTCGACCATCCCATTGGTTATTGCGGTTCAGTATAGGGCTTTCAGTCGTCTGCGTTGCGATTCCGTAGTAGTTTGTTTAGGAAACTTGTGTGATATTTTGTATTGGTTGATACACACTAGGAGACAGGGTTCTTTGAATAATCAGTAACAGGGCTATCCTGTATTGCTTAGGCTGTCTCGATTACACTCGCCTACAATAGTTGTATCCCTCTTGTTTTCGTTGATGTTAGGGAACTTCATTTTCTTTAGCCCACACGAGGCAGCGTGTGTGTGTGTGCACCAGTATGGGTGTCTGTTAGGGCAATAAAAAGATTTATGTATTAGTGAGTGCATGAGATCTGTGAGTTGGTTGGCTTTGCCAGGCAGGATCTTTTACAGTAAGGTGTAAGTAGGGGCCTGGCCGTCGGCCAGTGCTCCCATTCTACCTCTAGGTGTGCGCAACCTCCCTCATCTTGTTTACGGTAAGCCCGCTGCCGAGTAAGTCAAGTCATAGGACGTGTGTTTCCGTAACTGTCCCAAGGATTTTGCCAGGCTAGGCCGTAAGTTAACCATCTGAACTCGTCGTTCGATGGGGACGTAGAAATCTGAGAACAGCGCCTTGGGTTTCCCTCCTGGCATCCTGGCCTTGGCGATTCGGTTTTTCTTCTTTTACGGCGCCGTAGCTTCGCTTGCGTTGTTGTTAGTTTGACCATAATCCGCACACTTGCTGTGACCTCTCTTGTGTGTTGCCCAAACAAAGGCTGTGCTTTGCCATATTTTGATACTGTTCAGACACGTACTTTCGCCAGTTTGTTTGAATGTTAATAGGTTAATCGACCGTTTTATGTGCACCTAATTCCAGGTCCGTAGCGTTAACCTTGTCAACTAGGGAGCCGCCTACCGTGTAGCGACGTGTGCGTTCGATCTATTTTGTGAAAGAACTACTTTGAGTGGGGGTGGGGGTGTTTTATTAGTGTGTTCAGGAAACCGAGTATTGTTTCGGGAATTGGTGCCTTAGTTCGCAGTGATTGCTTTCGCATTTCTGGGAATTTGGGGTAGAATAGTGCAGTCATTCGATCGTAAAATAGCCTTCATTGGCTTGCTCGAGATCTTACTTTCTCTGTTGAGTTTCTGATGTAAGGGGTCCGTTTAATCCCTTACCATTGTCCTGACCTTCATTGGTTAGAGGATTGTTGAGAGCTCTGCTGGAATTTTACTGGCACATGTTTGGTAGGCCCCTGTGTGGTCAGTTGTTCATGTTAGGGAGTTCCTTCAGTGGCATAGTTGCCGCACAAGCAGAAGGGACCATCTACAGGCTTCATTTTCAGCGTTGTTTTTTTTTTTTTTTAATTTCTTTGGCACTGGATAGGGCTATCTCAAAGTGATATTTGTGTGAGGGGACTACTTGTCGCAATTCCTTTCTTTTTGGGACTTTTCACTTTCATAGCCTGAGGACAGGCTGTTGGCATGCTTTGACTCCCATAGAGGAAAAGTGTCCGAGTTCAGGTTAGTGCGACTGTTTAGTTCACACCTTCAGAATAGAGTCCCGTTCGGTCTCACTGCTGGCCTGTCAGAGTGGGTTTTCTTTTTTCTTTGCGTCCAGGTAAATTTTCCCTGTTCCCTATTACGTAGGGTGGAATGAGGTACACTGTAATTTTGATCTGGTGTTGGGTATTTACCGTTACGACGGCAATTCTACCCACCTTCAAGTCGTGTAATTCGTTGTGGGGTGTCGGTACTGAGTGTGGTAGATTCACTCCTTAGGACTAACTCCCGTCTTAAGATGTCTGTTGCATCGTATTACCTTAGGGTTGGGTGAGGTGTATCCACTCCCTCCGTGCTTGTAGTCCTGTACCTGGTTGCAAGTCCCATGTACATTATGGTATTAGGAGAATTTCTCACTTGATTGAGTCAAGGGGCACCTAGACATGAAAAATCACGGAGGCCACCCTGGTACATTCTGCGTAATGGCCGATTCAAATATGGCCGCCACCTGCCGCTGTGACAATCCTAACTTTTGTGTTTTTGACAATATATACACTTGTAACACTTCTAATCCAACTGATTTTGGTGTGCTGAGTTCATTTCTGGTATCATGTTGTCCATTTTGGGTCATCTTGACCTTCAATTCCATGGTCAAGGTAATTTTCTTATACCGACGGTCTTGACCGTAACCTGGCAGTATTCTAGCAGTAACAACAGGGCTCCTATACATAATGCTAATTCATTTCTGACAAGCATTTTCACTGTATGATTCACTATTAAAGATGTAAGTCATTCTGATCTTGAATTCACAAGTGAACGCCATTTTTTTACCTATTCAACTAAAACTGTCTTTGCTGCTTTTTCACTTTTTTTTTTGGTAGTGTGTGGTCAGTAACACATCCCAACAGAAACAGAAAAAGTTCTCAAGTATGCACCAAACATGCTCAGTATAACTGCAATTGTCTCTTTCCATCACTGATTGGAAGTTGGAGAATTATGTGCTTTTCCATGACAGAATGTGACGCTGCAAACTCCAGCAGAACAGTACCCACATCGTCAAGTGTCAACACTTGCCTGCACACTTGCATATTGTGAGCAAAGTGGGTGGCAAGGGCTTCATGCATTTACATGGCAACAGGGTGCCAAAATGTTGCTCCCACTCATGTTTTAGTGGTTCTAGGTGGTCCTCACATTGTTGACTGGCCGCCCCAAGCAGATGCCATGCTTTGTGCTCCAGAAAGGCTCCTCTGTGGATGTGGCCTCTGATGACACTGCTTGTGGGTGGGCGAGAGTCAATTCCAGCTGTAGCACTGCTGCAGTTCTCCACTCTGAGCTGGTTGAACGTTTCAGCAGTTGTTGTTGATCTGATACTCGCCCAGACATGTACAAGGTACATTTCCGCCAGAGCTTCATCTTGGTCTGACAAGCTGTCTGTCTCTCCAAAGTTCGTCAGATGCTGCACAGGGTCAGCGGCCATAGCAGCGTGCTTCGTCCCTACCTTACTCATACAGTCATCTCCAGTCAGTATGTGTGCCTTGATCACTGACTTGGCCAGCATTGCTCCAAGGCTAGAAACTGCTTGGTGCAGTGGAAGCATCCGCCACTTCTCACCTATGCCAAACTGCTGCCAGATTTCCTTCAACCCCAGCGCTTGGAACTGAGGGGTGTAGTGAAGCAGTAGTGCGAAAGTGTCCATGTCGTTGGAAACTACCATAACTCTCTTGCACTGTTTGACATGAACGGCCCACTCCACGTGTACCACCAGTCTGGCGTCTGCCTCTACAATCCAGCTGTGCAGGTCCGGGATTTCTTCACCGCCAGCTGCATTGGCTGGAAGCCTCATCATCAGAGACGACAGAGCTGGCGATGATGACAGGATTTCCTTCAGCTCGATTGTTCACCATATCTTGAACCAGCAGCTGAAGATCTGTTTGTTCTTCTCAGGTGCCCAGACTTTCTCAAACTGTCGAGGATGGGGTGTGTCTGCGTTCATGCCAATAATGTCAATGGGCGTCACATCAGCTCGCCTCATGCGCTCTCCTTCTTTCAGGGAAAGTTCAACGTATGAAGTTCAACGTATGAATCTAACGCGCCAGGTGAATTTAGTCCGACTGATGGCAGAGGCTTGTGGCTGATGTGATGACTGCAGTGACTACAGCACCGAGGGTAGAGAATTCTGCTAGCGCCATCTGTGGCATCTTTGACATGAAGTCTACCACAACATGACTGGGAAGAAAGGACGTCTGATTCCATTGTGTGAGGTCCAGTTCAGATTCAATTTCACCCACCAAGTGTTGGTTCCCGCTCACGTCAACAAGTCAACACTTGTTGGCGAAAGTGAATCTGAACTGGACCTCACACAATGGAATCAGACGGTTCTTCTTCCCACTCATGTTGTGGTAGACTTCATGTCAAAAGATGCAACAGATGGCGCTAGCAGATTTCTCTACCCTCAGTGCTGTAGTCATTGCAGTCATCACATCAGCCACGAGCCTCTGCCATGAGTCCGACTACATTCACCTGGTGTTAGATTCTTACGTTGAAGTTTCCCTGAAAGAAGGAGATCACATGAGGCAAGTTGATGTGACGCCCATTGACATTATTGGCATGAACACAGACACAACCATGCCTCGACAGCTTGAGAAGTCTGGGCATCTGAGAAGAACAAACAGAATCTTCAGCTGCTGGTTCGAGATATGGTGAGCAATCAAGCTGAAGAAAATCCTGTCATCATTGCCAGCTCTGTCGTCTCTGATGATGAGGCGCTTCCAGCCAAAGCAGCTGGCGGTGAAGAAATCCCGGACCTGCACAGCTGGATTGAAGAGGCAGACGCCAGACTGGTGGTACACGTAGAGTGGGCCGTTCATGTCAAATGGTGCAAGCGAGTTATAGTAGTTTCCAACGACACGGACACTTTCGCACTACTGCTTCACTACACTCCTCAGTTCCAAGCGCTGGGGTTGAAGGAAACCTGGCAGCAGTTTGGCATAGGTGAGAAGCGGTGGATGCTTCCACTGCACCAAGCAGTTCTAGCCTTGGAGCATCGCTGGTCAAGTCGGTGATCAAAGCACACATACTGACTGGAGATGACTGTATGAGTAAGGTAGGGACGAAGCACGCTGCTATGGCCGCTGACCCTGTGCAGCATCTGACGAACTTTGGAGAGACAGACAGCTTGTCAGACCAAGATGAAGCTCTGACGGAAATGTACCTTGTACATGTCTGGGCGAGTATCAGATCAATAACTGCTGAAACGTTCAACCAGCTCAGAGTGGAGAACTGCAGCAGTGCTACAGCTGGAATCGACTCTCGCCCACCCACAAGCAGTGTCATCAGAGGCCACATCCACAGAGGAGTCTTTCTGGAGCACAAAGCATGCCATCTGCTTGGGACGGCCAGTCAACAACGTGAGGACTACCTAGAACCACTAAAACATGGGTGGGAGCAAATTTTGGCACCCTGTTGTCATCTAAATGCATGAAGCCCTTGCCACCCACTTTGCTCACAATATGCAAGTGTGCAGGCAAGTGTGACACTTGACGATGTGGGTGCTGTTTTGCTGGAGTTTGCTGTGGCACATTCTACCATGGAAAAGCAGGTAATTCTCCATGTTCCAATCAGTGATGGAAAGAGACAATTGCAGTTACATTGAGCATGTTTGTTGCATACTTGAGAACTTTTTCTGTTCCTGTGCGATGTGTCACTGACCACACGCCACCAAAAAAAAAGTGAAAAAGCAACAAAGACAGTTTTAGCGGAATAGGTAAAAATGGCGTTCACTTGTGAATTCAAGATTAGAATGACTTATATCTTTAATAGTGAATCACATACGTAAAAATGGCGTTCACTTGTGAATTCAAGATCAGAATGACTTATATCTTTAATAGTGAATCACATACAGTGAAAAATGCATGTCAGAAATGAATTAGCATTATGTATAGGAGCCCTGTTGTTACTGCTAGAATATCGCCAGGTTACGGTCAAGACAGTCAGTATAAGAAAATTACCTTGACCATGGCATTTGAAGGTCAAGATGACCCGAAATGGACAACATGATACCAGAAATGAACTCTGCACACCAAAATCAGTTGGATTAGAAGTGTTACAAGTGTATATATTGTCAAAAACACAAAAGTTAGGATTTTCACTGCGGCGGGTGGCGGCCATATTTGAATCGGCCATTACGCAGAATGTACCAGGGTGGCCTCCCTGATTTTTCATGTCTAGGTGCCCCTTGACTCAAATCAAGTGAGAAATTCTCCTAACACCATAATGTACATGGGACTTATAGCCAGGTACAGGACTACAAGCACGGAGGGAGTGGATACACCTCACCCAACCCTAAGGTAATATGATGCAACAGATGGGAGTTAGTCCTAAGGAGTGAATCTACCACACTCGGTACCGACACCCCACAATGAATTACACAACTTGAAGGTGGGTAGAACTGCCATACACTACACCAGTTCAAAATTACGGTGTACCTCATTCCACCCTATGTAATGGGGAACAGGGAAAATTTACCTGGACGCAAAGAAAAAAGAAAACCCACTCTGACAGGCCAACAGTGAGACCAAACGGGACACTATTCTGAAGGTGTGAACTAAACAGTCACACTAACCTGAACTCAGACACTTTTCCGCTATGGGAGTCAAAGCATGCCAACAGCCTGTCCTCAGGCTATGAAAGTGAAAAGTCCCAAAAAGAAAGAAATTGCGACAAGTAGTCCCCTCACGCAACTACCACTTTGAGATAGCCCTATCCAGTGCCAAAGAATTTAAAATTTTAAAAAAAAAAACACTGAAAATGAGACCTGTAGATGGTTCCTTCTGCTTGTGCAGCAACTATGCCTCTGAAGCAACTCCCTAACACGAACTGACCACACAGGGCCTACCAAACATGTGCCAGTAAAACTCCAGCAGAGCTCTCAACAATCCTCTAACCAATGAAGGTCAGGACAATAGTAAGGGATTAAACGGACCCCTTACATCAGAAACTCGACACAGAGAGTAAGATCTCGAGCAAGCCAACGAAGGCTATTTTACGATCGGCGAATGACTGCACTATTCTACCCCAAGTTCCCAGAAATGCGAAAGCAATCACTGCCAACGAAGGCACCAATTCTCGAAACAATACTCGGTTTCCTGAACACACTAATAAAACGCCCCCACTCAAAGTAGTTCTTTCACCAAAAAAATCGAACGCACACGTCGCTACACGGTAGACGGCTCCCTAGTTGACAAGGTTAACGCTACGGACCTGGAATTAGGCGCACATATAAAACGGTCGATTACCCTATAAACATTCAAACAACTGGCGAAAGTACGTGTCTGAACAGTACCAAAATATGGCAAAGCACAGCCTTTGGTTTGGCAAACAACGCACAAAAGGTCACGGCCAGTGTGCGGATTATGTCAAACTAACAACGCACAAGCGAAGCTACGGCGCCGTAAAAGATGAAAACCGACTCACCAAGGCCAGGATGCCAGGAGGGAAAAAAACCCAAGGCACTGTTCTGATTTCTAAGTCCGATCGAACGACGACAAGTCTGAATGATTAACTTATGCCTACCCTACAAAATCCTTGGGGCAGTTACAGAAACGCACGTCCTATGACTTGACAAACTCGGCAGCGAGTTTACCGTAAACAAGGTGAGGGAGGTTGCGCACACCTAGGGTAGAATGGGAGCACTGGCCGACGGCCAGGCCCCTACTTACACCTTACTGTAAAAGATCCTGCCTGGCAAAGCCAACCAACTCACAGATCTCATGCACTCACTAATACATAAATCTTTTTATTGCCCTAACAGACACCCATACTGGTGCACACACACACACACGCTGCCTCATGTGGGCTAAAAGAAAATGAAGTTCCCTAACATCAACAAACTAACAGAGGGATACAACTATTGTAGGTGAGTGTGATCGAGACAGCCTAAGCAATACAGGATAGCCCTGTTACTGATTATTCAAAGAACCCTGTCTCCTAGTGTACCAATCAACCAATACAAAATATCACACAAGTTTCCTAAACGAACTACTACGGAATCGCAACGCAGACGACCCAAAGCCCTATACTGAACCGCAATAGCCAATGGGATGGTCGAAGAAGAGGGACACCAATCTCCTACCTAGCTCACCTTCAGACTTTTAAAGTTGTCAGGGGTACAGCCAAATCTGCCAACTGTTGACCAATCGACACAAGCGCTGGTATCAGCGAGCTGAAAGAGAAACCTATGCACTAGTCCCCCCGAATCAAGACCACCCCGTACACCAAAACAGGCCCAACTACCTACTTATACTAATAATAGACGGAAAGAGATATACACGGCATGGACGGAAAAGAACACGCAACTAACAGAAACTACGTAATCCGGCGGAACGCAAGGCGACGGATGGTTGCGGAGCTGTCACTGGCAGGCACTCCCCCTACCCCACCAGCACTACAGGTGCCGAACGCTCCTGAGTAGGCCCCCTTCCACTCTAAGGCCTAACCCAACCAACCTCCTGTATCTAGATTAACAGAAAGATTGACAGAAAGCTCTCCCCCCGTGTCCATCAGTAGTGAGGCAACAGCGGAATTATCTGTCCCTGCCAGGCCTCTCCACCAAAATGTCAAAAATGACAGGGTTCAGGAGAAGAGCCAGGCAGGATCTGCCAATCGCCACACACTCACGGACAAACACAAGGAGGCAAAGGTAAACAACTAAGACAACACTTTATAACATATGGACAAGCATCAACAAAAAAACAGTCACACTCTGTGGGAAAGGGCCATACAGAAGAATAAAAGAAAGACAGAAGGAAAAGTAGACAGCAGGAAAATGCAAGTCGGGAGAAAGTGCCTATAGAGAAATCTGAGCTACCTACACGGGTAAATTTTTTTTAAAACGTAAATCCAAAACAACACCAACCCTTGGGACTTCCCCCACTCTATTACCACCCCTCCTCTATACCCAACCTAAAATGCTACCACCCTACTCAACCCAAAGAAGATAAGGAGGGACATTTCTGGCATAAAGGATCTACTTCACAACACGCACACACAACCAATATCAGAGAGAAATATGTTGAGTTTTCTTAACTCCCAGCACACAGGAACATGTGCCACATGTTGCATCAGTCACTTCCTTCAAAGGGTAGCGAACCTTGGCCACAATCCCGAGAGTCGGGTTACAGTTATCATCGTTGCACAAGCACACATACAAGGGCAAGGGGAGACAGGCCACACTCTCTTCAGCAACAATCACAAGACACAACACGAAGAGACTTGCCGTGGGAGCAGAGGATGAGAGTCCTTGCAGCGCCACAGAAGCCACACCGATGGGGTTCACGGCCCGGGGATCCGGTGCGGGTCCTCCAGCTGACGGCGATCTCCGTGGCTTGTGAGGCCTCGTGCAGGCACCCAGTGGGGGCTTGGCCAGGATGGCGTCAGCGGCCCAGGGCAGGAAGGTGTAGAGAAGGTGGAAGATGTAGGAAGGTGGGGAACTCGGCAGGTGTCCAAAAGGTAAGACGAAGCACCAGAGAGAAGGTGATGGAACAAACTCTGCAAGTCAATCATGGTCTGTATATAGTTCCAGAATATGGAGCTGTGTGGGGTGTCTTATGTGACTATGCTAGGTAAGCACTGTCAAACCTCTTCCCTCCTTGCTAACTTTTTGCATAATGGCCGATTCAAATATGGCCACCACCCACCACACAGTGAAAATCCTAACTTTTCGTGTGTTTTGACAATATATTCACTTGTAACACTTCTATTCCAACCGATTTTGGTGTGCTGAGTTCATTTCTGGTATTATTTTGTAACATTTCAGGTCATCTTGACCTTCAAATGTCATGGTCAAGGTAATTTTCTTAAACCGATGGTCTTGACTGTAACCTGGCAATATCCTAGCATAACAACAGGGCTCCTATACATAATGCTACTAATTCTGACATGCATTTTCACTGTATGATTCACTATTAAAGATACAAGTCATTCTGATCTTGAATTCACAAGTGAACACCCTTTTTACCTATTCAACTAAAACTGTCTTTGCTGCTTTTTCACTTTTTCCTGTATTGCCTCTTTCAATCACCGATTGCAAAATGGAGTATTATCTACTTTTCCTTGGCAGAATGTGATGCAGCAAACTCCAGCAGAACAGCACCCACACCGTCGAGTGTCACACTTGCCTGCGCACTTGCATATTGTGAGAAAGTGGGTGGCAAGGGCTTCATGCATTTAGATGGCAACAGGGTGCCAAAATGTTGCTCCCACTCATGTTTTTAGTGGTTCTAGGTGGTCCTCACGTTGTTGACTGGCTGCCCCCCCAAGCAGATGCCATGCTTTGTGCTCCAGAAAGGCTCCTCTGTGGATGTGGCCTCTGATGACACTGCTTGTGGGTGGGAGAGAGTCAATTCCAGCTGTAGCACTGCTGCAGTTCTCCACTCTGAGCTGGTTGAACGTTTCAGCAGTTGTTGTTGATCTGATACTCGCCCAGACATGTACAAGGTACATTTCCGTCAGAGCTTCATCTTGGTCTGACAAGCTGTCTGTCTCTCCAAAGTTCGTCAGATGCTGCACAGGGTCAGCGGCCATAGCAGCGTGCTTCGTCCCTACCTTACTCATACAGTCATCTCCAGTCAGTATGTGTGCTTTGATCACTGACTTGGTCAGCAATGCTCCAAGGCTAGAAACTGCTTGGTACAGTGGAAGCATCCGCCGCTTCTCACCTATGTCAAACTGCTGCCAGATTTCCTTCAACCCCAGCACTTTGAACTGAGGGGTATAGTGAAGCAGTAGTGTGAAAGTGTCCGTGTTGTTGGAAATTACTTTGACTCCCTTGCACTGTTTGACATGAACGGCCCACTCTACGTGTACCACCAGTCTGGCGTCTGCCTCTACAATCCAGCTGTGCAGGTCTGGGATTTCTTCACCGCCAGCTGCTGTGGCGACAGAGACGACAGAGCTGGCAATGATGACAGGATTTCCTTCAGCTCGATTGCTCACCATATCTTGAACCAGCAGCTGAAGATTCTGTTTTTTCTTCTCAGATGCCCAGAACTTCAAGCTGTCGAGGCATGGCTGTGTCTGCGTTCATGCCAATCATGTCAATGGGCGTCACATCAGCTCGCCTCATGCGATCTTCTTTCAGGGAAAGTTCAACGTAAGAATTTTAACACCAGGTGAATGTAGTCGGACTCATGGCAGAGGCTTGTGGCTGATGTGATGACTGCAGTGACTACAGCACCGAGGGTAGAGAAATCTGCTAGCGCCTTCTGTCGCATCTTTGACATGAAGTCTACCACAACATGAGTGGGAAGAAGAGCCGTCTGATCCCACTGTGTGAGGTCCAGTTCAGCTTCAATTTCACCACCAAGTGTTGACTTGTTGACGTGAGCAGGAACCAACACTTGGTGGTGAAATTGAATCTGAACTGGACCTCACACAATGGAATCAGATGGCTCTTCTTCCCACTCATGTTGTGGTAGACTTCATGTCAAAGATGTGACAGATGGCGCTAGCAGAATTCTCTACCCTCGGTGCTGTAGTCACTGCAGTCATCACATCAGCCACAAGCCTCTGCCATCAGTCGGACTACATTCACCTGGTGTTAGATTCATACGTTGAACTTTCCCTGAAAGGAGAGCGCATGAGGCGAGCTGATGTGACGCCCATTGACATGATTGGCATGAATGCAGACACACCCATTCCTCGACAGCTTGAGAAGTTCTGGGCACCTGAGAAGAACAAACAATCTTCAGCTGCTGGTTCGAGATATGGTGAGCAATCGAACTGAAGGAAATCCTGTCATCATCGCCAGCTCTGCAGTCTCTGATGATGAGGCACTTCCAGCCAATGCAGCTGGCGGTGAAGAAATCCCAGACCTGCAGAGCGGGATTGAAGAGGCAGACGCCAGACTGGTGGTACACGTGGAGTGGGCTTTCATGTCAAACAGTGCAAGAGAGTTATAGTAGTTTTTCAATGACACGGACACTTTCGCACTACTGCTTTACTACACTCCTCAGTTCCAAGCGTTGGGGTTGAAGGAAATCTGGCAGCAGTTTGGCATAGGTGAGAAGCGGTGGATGCTTCCACTGCACCAAGCAGTTTCTAGCCTTGGAACATCGCTGGCCAAGTCAGTGATCAAGGCACACATACTGACTGGAGATGACTGTATGAGTAAGGTAGGGACGAAGCACGCTGCTATGGCCACTGACTCTGTGCAGCATCTGACGAACTTTGGAGAGACAGACAGCTTGTCAGACCAAGATGGATCTCTGTCGGAAATGTACCTTGTACATGTCTGGGCGATATCAGATCAACACAACAACTGCTGAAACGTTCAACCAGCTCAGAGTGGAGAACTGCAGCAGTGCTACAGCTGGAATCGACTCTCGCCCACCCACAAGCAGTGTCATCAGAGGCCACATCCACAGAGGAGTCTTTCTGGAGCACAAAGCATGCCATCTGCTTGGGACGGCCAGTCAACAACGTGAGGACTACCTAGAACCACTAAAACATGAGTGGGAGCAACATTTTGGCACCCTGTTGTCATCTAAATGCATGAAGCCCTTGCCACCCACTTTGCTCACAATATACAAGTGTGCAGGCAAGTGTGACACTTGACGATGTGGGTGCTGTTTGCTGGAGTTTGCTGCGGCACATTCTGTCATGGAAAAGCAGATAATTCTCCATGTTCCAATCAGTGATGGAAAGAGACAATTGCAGTTACATTGAGCAAGTTTGTTGCATACTTGAGACTTTTTTTTCTGTTGGGATGTGTCATTGACCAGACAATACAAAAAAAAAAAAAAAAAAAAGTGAAAAAGCAGCAAAGACAGTTTTAGCTGATCAGGTAAAAATAGCTTTCACTTGTGAATTCAAGATCAGAATGACTTATATCTTTAATAGTGAATAATACAGTGAAAATGCATGTCATAAATGATTTAGCATTATGTATAGGAGCCTGTAGTTACTGCTAGAATATCGCCAGGTTACGGTCAAGACCGTCGGTATAGAAAATTACCTTGACCATGGCATTTGAAGGTCAAGATGACCCAAATGGACATGATACCCGAAATGAACTCAGCACACCAAAATCAGTTGGATTAGAAGTGTTACAAGTGTATATATTGTCAAAAACACAAAAGTAAGGATTTTCACTGCGGCGGGTGGCGGCCATATTTGAATCGGCCATTACACAAAATGTACCAGGGTGGCCTCCGTGATTTTTCATGTCTAGGTGCCCCTTGACTCAAATCAAGTGAGAAATTCTCCTAATACCATAATGTACATGGGACTTATAGCCAGGTACAGGACTACAAGCACAGAGGGAATGGATACACCTCGCCCAACCCTAAGGTAATACGATGCAACAGAGATCTTAAGACGGGAGTTAGTCCTAAGGTGTGAATCTACCACACTCAGTACCGAGACCCCACAACGAATTACGACTTGAAGGTGGGTAGAATTGCCGTCCTAACGGTAAATACCCAACACTGTCACGGACGGACAGCCCTCCAACCCACTTTCAATGTGTTATGTAAATTTGTTAGTTTGTTATCACCTTATTTTGTGTAAAAGAGGGGTGGGCGGTTGTGTGTTGTCAAGTTGTCAACTTTTCTGGGAGAAAAGGGTGCCCATCCGTGTCATTTGCATGCATCCTTTTGCACCGCATGAACATCTTTTTCTGTGCGATATTTGGGTAGTTGTGGAAACCCGTCGAGTGCTCACCGAGTCGTTGGGAGTTATTCCCCTTTGATCGGCAGTTGGCGCTTGGAAAAGTTTTTACTTCACTGGGATTGGAGCCATGAGTGGAGAGACCACGTTCTCTTTGGTGCGGCGTTTTTATAACTTTTGACCAAGGCCACTGATCTACCTGAAGGTGGTAGTCTTATAAGCTGAGAGAGAGGAATCCCTATCCTGCCCACCAAGTCTATACCTTAACCCTCTTCACTGGGGGTGACCAGCCATCGATCGTCCAATGGTGAAGGGCTGCTGGTGCTGTTGGTTCCGGGTCCAGGGTAGTCTTTTCGCTGAGGATCAGCCTGCCGGGCCCACCTTTTCCCCTCCTTTCCACCCGCCGTTCTGGTGAGTTATTTTCATGCTTCTCAGTTTGTTCCTATTTCGCATTCCACTAGGGTATCGGTTGTAAATGATAAAATTAATATTTTCATTCAAAAATCTATCGTTTTGGGTACTGTGCTGAGGAAGTACTATAGGTTTGGAGAAATATTGTGGTTTCAGGCGCGCTGCGAGCGTTAGTCTGATTTGTTGATGTAGAAGTGCAAGTTTGAATTTTATTCTAAACGCGCTGCGCTGAAGCAGTGGCATTTTGTTGTCAGCGAATTGTGTGGTCACATAGCGTGCCACGCGGGCTTGCCTGTTTTTGCTGAGTCATTTTGATTTGTGTGTAACCCGTCATAGAGAGGGGTATGGTTGTCTGGTTTTATGGTGTGCGACACCATGGTGCACCATTATGAGTACTGCATTTTTGGTGGAATCTTGTAAATTATTATTATTGTAATTATTATCATTTATTTCATTTAAAAAACCTTCAGGCCAGGCGCGGTGTTAGTGGAGTGACCGCGCGACTCACTTGGAGTCGGGAAATGAGCGTTCCCTCACGGCGCTAACCCCCCAGTTGGTTCCAATCCGCCTGTTTGTTTTAATGTATTGTCGATTTTATTATGTTTATCTCATCATTTATTTATTTTACTATTTTTACTTTCTTTAGTATGAATGTGGTATGGGTGTGTTGTTGTGATGATTTAAATCTCAAATTCAAACTCAACACATTAAGATATTGAGAAATAAAATATTGCTTTAAAAAAAAAAAGTGTTTAAATGTGAAATAAATTATTATTGAAGAACTAAATGACAGTCGTGTGGGTGTAGCCCATCTAGCCAGGTAGTAGCCTGCACCCACACCATACCTCAGCTGTGTTTAGAGTGAGATTCTAATGTCCCTTTTATAGGGCGGGATTGATTGGGCATTGTGTCAAGTTTTGGCACGGCCCAGACGCCCTTTTCATCGCAGGGCACCAGTCTGGAAGCTGTCTGAGGGAGGAGCGGGACGCTGACTGAGGTGCTGAGAGCAAGGCCAGAACGCCAGTCCTGAGGGTTCACTCTTTGGATCCGGAGGGTATCGACGACTGTGCTCTGGGTGCACCGGTGTTCTCCTGTGAAAAGACTCTCCTCTTTTTAAATTTTGTCTCTGGCTGTGTATGGGTGGTGTTTGGTGATGCCTGGCGTGTGGGAGACGCTCTGTAGGCTGAGATAGTGAGTGAGTGTACATGTGTGAACACCTGAAAAAATGTACATGAAGTGTATAAGTGTATGAATGTTGGTGAATATGCTTGTGTGGCTGGGGTAAGCCCTGTTTTGCCTTTCATTTAATTGTTTCTCCCCTGTCCTTTCTCTTTCTTTTTTTTGGGTTAGATCAGTGTTTAGGGTCTAAACTTAGCTGTTCCCTGGGTCAGGGTGGGGGTCTTTTATTGGGGTTTTTTTTTTTGCCCATTAAGTAGATATTTTCTTATAGGTGTCTATCCTCTTCTATTTTCCCTTCTTTCCCAATTTATCACTCTGTCCTCCCTCTTCTTGATAGGCGTCCCTCCCCCACTAGGTGTGAATGAGGTGTTTTCTTTAATTTAATAAATTGTTTATTTGGGTTATTTTCTGATTTTCCACGAGTGGTTTGAGTGTGTGGTCGGTGGGTGTTGTGCCCTGCTGTTCCCTCTCTCCTCCTCCGCCCTCACATCCTTGATTCAAGAACCCTGAATTTGACAAACACCAACTCAAAATTACGGTGTACCTCGTTCCACCCTACGTAATGTGGAACAGGGAAAATTTACCTGGACGCAAAGAAAAAAAAAAACCCACTCTGACAGGCCAACAGTGAGACCAAATGGGACACTATTCTGAAGGTGTGAACTAAACAGTCACACTAACCTGAACTCAGACACTTTTCCTCTATGGGAGTCAAAGCATGCCAACAGCCTGTCCTCGGCTATGAAAGTGGAATGTCCCAACAAGAAAGAAATTGAGACAAGTAGTCCCCTCACGCAAATATCACTTTGAGATAGCCCTATCCAGTGCTAAAGAAATTTTTAAAAAACACTGAAAATGAGACCTGTAGATGGTCCCTTCTGCTTGTGCGGCAACTACGCCTCTGAAGCAACTCCCTAACACGAACAACTGACCACACAGGGCCTACCAAACATGTGCCAGTAAAACTCCAGCAGAGCTCTCAACACAATCCTCTAACCAATGAAGGTCAGGACAATAGTAAGGGATTAAAACGGACCCCATACATCAGAAACTCAACACAGTAGTAAGATCTCGAGCAAGCCAACGAAGGCTATTTTACGATCGGCGAATGACTGCACTATTCTACCCCAAATTCCCAGAAATGCGAAAGAAATCACTGCCAACGAAGGCACCAATTCTCGAAACAATACTCGGTTTCCTGAACACACTAATAAAACGCCCCCACTCAAAGTGGTTCTTCCACAGAACAGATCGAACGCACACATCACTACAAGGTAGACGGCTCCCTAGTTGACAAGGTAACGCTACGGACCTGGAATTAGGAGCACATAAAAAGGTCGATTACCCTATAAACATTCAAACAACAGGCGAAAGTACGTGTCTGAACAGTATCAAAATATGGCAAAGCACGGCCTTTGGTTTGGCAAACAACACACAAGAGGTCACGGCAAGTGTGCGGATTATGGTCGAACTAACAATGCACAAGTGAAGCTACGGCGCCGTAAAAGATGAAAAACCGACTCACCAAGGCCAGGATGCCAGAAACTCAAGGCGCTGTTCTCTGATTTCTAAGTCCGATCGAACGACGAGTCCGGATGGTTAACTTATGGCCTAGCCTGGCAAATTCCTTGGGACAGGAAACGCACACCTTGACAAACTCGGCAGCGGGCTTACCGTAAACAAGGTGAGGGAGGTCACACACCTAGGGTAGAATGGGAGCACTGGCCAATGGCCAGGCCCCTACTTACACCTTACTGTAAAGATCCTGCCTGGCAAAGCCAACCAACTCACAGATCTCATGCACTCACTAATACATAAATCTTTTTATTGCCCTAACAGACACCCATACTGGTGCACACACACACACACACGCTACCTTGTGTGGGCTAAAGAAAATGAAGTTCCCTAACATCAACGAACTAACAAGAGGGATACAACTATTGTAGGTGAGTGTAATCGAGACAGCCTAAGCAATACAGGATAGCCCTGTTACTGATTATTCAAAGAACCCTGTCTCCTAGTGTACCTATCAAATCAATACAAAATATCACGTAAGTCTCCTAAACAACTACTACTACTACGGAATCGCAACGCAGACGACCGAAAGCCTTACACTGAACCACGATAACCAATGGGATGGTCAAAGAGGGACACCAATCTCCTACCTAGCTCACCTTCAGACTTTTAAAGCTGTCAGGGGTACAGCCAAATCTGCCAACTGTCGACCAACCGACACAAGCGCTGGTATCAGCGAGCGAGCTGAAAGAGAAACCTATGCACTAGTCCCCCCAAATCAAGACCACCCGTACACCAAAACAGGCCCAACTACCTACTTATGCTAATATATAGACGGAAAGAGGTATACACGGCATGGACAAAAAAAAAACGCAAACTAACAGAAACTACGTAATCTGGCAGAACGCAAGGCGGCGGACGGGTGCGGAGCTGTCACGGGCAGGCACTGCCCCTACCCCACCAACACTCCAGGTACCGAACGCTCCTGAGTAGGCCCCCTTCCACTCTAAGGCCTAACCCAACCCAACCCACCTCCTGCAACTAGATTAACAGAAAGATTGACAGAAAGCTCTCCCCGTGTCCATCAGCAGTGTGAGGCAACAGCGGAATTATCTGCCCCTGCCCAGCATCTCCACCAAAATTGTCAAAAATGACGGTTCAGGAGAAGAGCCAGGCGGGATCCGCGAATAGCCACACACTCACTGAAAAACACAAGGAGGCAAAGGTAAACAACTAAGACAACACTTTTTTACATATGGACAAGCATCAACAAAAATCAGTCACACTCTGTGGGAAAGGGCCATACAGAAGAATAAAAGAAAGACAGAAGGAAAAGTAGACAGCAGGAAAATGAAAGTCGGGAGAGAAAGTGCCTATAGAGAAATCTGAGCTACCTACACGGGTAAATAAAAAAAAAAACGCACTCCCAAAAGAAATATATCCAAAACACCAACCCTTGGAACTTCCCCCACTCTATTACCACCCCTCTTCTACACCCAACCTAAAATGCTACCACCCCACTCAACCCAAAGAAGATAAGAGGAGGGACATTTCTAGCATAAAGGATCTACTACACAATACGCACACACAACAATATCAGAGAGAAATATGTTGAGTTTTTCTTAACTCCCGGCACACAGGAGCATGTGCCACATGTTGCATCAGTCACTTCCTTCAAAGGGTAGCAAAACCTTGGCCACAAATCCCGAGAGTCGGGTTACAGTTATTATCGTTACACATGCACACAAACAAGGGCAAGGGAAGACAGGCCACACTCTCTCCAGCAACAATCACAAGACACAACACGAAGAGACTTGCCATGGGAGCAGAGGATGAGAGTCCTTGCAGCGCCGCAGAAGCCACACCGACGGGGTTCACGGCCCAGGGATCCGGTGCGAGTCCTCCAGCTGACGGCGATCTCCGTGGCTGGCAGGCCTCGTGCAGGCACCCAGTGGGGGCTCCGATCTCGGCCAGGATGGCGTCAGCGGCCCAGGGCAGGAAGGTGCAGAGAAGGTGGAAGATGTAGGAAGGTGGGGAACTGGGCAGGTGTCCAAAAGGTGAGGCGAAGCACCAGAGAGAAGGTGATAGAACAAACTCTGCAAGCCAATCATGGTCTGTATATAGTTCCAGAATATGGAGCTGTGTGGGGAGTCTTATGTGACTATGCTAGGAGAGGTAAACACTGTCAAACCCCCTCCCTCCTTGCTAACTTGCTGATTTACAGGGAAGAAACCCTAATTTGCTATGTGTTGATTGTTCCTTTTTTTTCTTTCTCCTAATAAATTATACTGTTAGCCCCCGAACCCCTCCTTAACTTACAAAGAAAGGGACTGCAATCAATAAAAGGAAACAATTACGGGGAAATGATATCTAAACTCCACCTCTCTAATTCCTCTTTTTCCCTCATTTCCGGAGGAGGGATTACAGGTTGACAAATCGCTATACACAAAGAAAAAAAATGCACGACCATGTGATAACAATATCTGTTCACACAACTCTGATGGTTAACCAGAAATCACAGAGGGGCTAAAAGCCTACACCAGTTCCATGATTCTTGTACCAAAACTCACAGCATCTACAATGCACAAAATTTGTTAATTAACTGCCTCACTAATGATTATCAAAATTTATGCTCATCAGCATAACTATACAACAATACACATCAAAAACATAACAGTCCTACCCTGAATCAAACAGTTATGTAATATTCAATACCCTCTACATGCACACCTCCCTTCCCCCACCCCCACATTTTTACACAGACGAACAGGAACACAATACAGACAAGGAGCAGGGTGATGGAGAGTGCTGATGGGGGAAACGCAAGCGCCACCCGAGAATTTAGTGGGCTCCCCACGCACCTGGATGCACGCCGCGCGCCCACAATCAAAACTTGACAAAAAAAACATGTAGCTGGGATCTACGGTCCTGTGGCAAGCGCAAATATACTGTACATAAAAAAAAAAATCTACCATGGCAGAAGATTTCAGCCCGCCTACAGATTTCACACACACATATCATCGAACTGCGGGGTATTCACGTAACTGGGCCAACTGTGTGGTCTCGTCTCTCAGTCAAAAACAAAAAGGGGAAAAAAAAAAAAAAAACCTTTACATTGACTATGGCTTGATACCAAGCTGTACTATGATGGAACCAAAACCACTTTGGTCCCCAGAACTCTCAAAATAAACGTACTTACAATTCACAGTAACTGGGGTTTTGTAAGAATAACGCGCATTTTTATATATAAACTGTACACACCCAATCATCTCCTAAGGGCTATGACCAGAACCTCAAATTTCCAGACTTACGACGAAAAAATGCATTCTAAACCAACAACAAACCATACGGAACAATACTAAACCAGCAGTTTGTGAGCGGGATGGAGAGGGTAGGGTGGAACACCCAGTGTCTCCTGTCTCTCGACCCAGGCAAGGGGCAGGCAGGCCGGCACCAAACGTATGTCACAACAAAGTGACCAGGAACTCTTCACGATCCCCACCAAAGGGGTTCGCCAAACCAGGAATGGTTTCAAGAAGCTTGTCTAGACTGAGGATCGTGATCCTCCGAAATCCTTTCCTCCTCTGTCTCTCCGACTCCCCAAACCAAACCAAAAACCTACAGCTGAGCAGTTCATGCATGCAGTCAATCATGCAGGGAAATTGGAAACCCGCATGGACTGCATGTGCAACTGAAAAAAAAAAAACAGACCCTACCAGTGTGGCTGGAAACTTGATTTCACTCTTCAAAAACCTGTTACAAAAAAAAAGTGAAGAACGTGGAGGGGTGATGAGGGAGGACGATCCACGGGCAACTCACATATGCTAAGAATAGAAGAGTATCGAAGAAGGAAACAAACACACGCACACCAACACCCACACCCACACACAGAGGAATAGGGGTTGCGAAAAATATGGTTTCGTACTCCTAAAAGATGGGGCACCCAAAAGGATAGAAGGAAAAAGTTAGTAAAACCAACGATAAACCACTATAAAGAGACCCTGATCCTTATGAATGAAAAGGAATATGAAGGAGTACGGAAAGTATAGAACGTATCTATCAAACCATTACAGAAGAGAACTCTAGTTTCCCTACGTTGACCTATCAAGAAAGAGTTCAAAAGCTGAGCCGTCCGTGACAACACCCCCCACCAAAAAGTTCTGAACCACTGAGGTACGAACTATCCAGCACCTGAAACGTTCTGTTAAGCTAAAAGAAAACAAAGGAACTTCTGTACAAAAATCTTGACATACTCTACACGGCGCCAACGACACTGATCATTGACCACAAAATTTGTACAATTTGCCATTAGCCAGTCGACATCTCACACTGCAGAATCATATGTCTCCATGCGGCTGAGGTAATCAACCTCCACATTTTCTTTCTGGGGAGAGGCCTGAATTGGAATGCCATACTCTGGAGCTCAATTGCCCACGCCGTAAGACGACGACTGACAGGCCGGATTCGATGAAGGTACTGGAGTGGTTGGTGGTCGCTTTCGAGGATGAATTCCCTGCCACAGAGGTATGGGTAAAAACGTCTCACAGCCAAAACGATGGCAAAGCACTCCAGCTCGATTGTATGGTAATGGCGCCCTGCTACCACGAGCTTTTTGCTAGCATATGCCACTGGTTTCAATCCACTCCCGAGATCTTGTAGCAAAGCGGCCCCTAGTCCGCTCGGGAGGCAAGAGCTTCCTTCAGGGATTGGAATGCCTGCTGGTCAGTCTCCGTCCAGGTGACTTTGTTGGGGATGCCTGGCTCCGGTCTTGTCTATGAAGGCACGAGCCATTTTGTTGGGTTGGGCACAAACTTTCTATAATACCCGACCAAGCCCAAGAATGATCTCGGCTTCTTCTTGGGTCGGTGGCACTGCATCTTGGATTCTCCTGAGTTTGTTTTCCTCCAGGAGGATGTATCCTTGGCCCACCACATTACCGAAGAACCCAATTTCTTTCTCCGCTAGGAGGCATTTGGTGGTCAGGTGGCCAGCTGTACCTCTCGGAGTCGAGCAAACAGAATGCACAGCGCCTCTTGGTGACGTTCCCACTCCTTAACAGCCAACAATATGTCGTCAATGAAGTTCTGGGCTTCAGGCAATTGCAGAGGCTCTAGCATGAGCCACATGATGCGACTATAGACAGCTCCTGCTGTCTTCAGCCCAAAGGGCATCACAAGGAACTGGAACTGTCCTTCTGGGGTAGTGAACGCAGTCTTTTCCCGGTCTACTGGGTCCATGGGTATCTGCCAATACCCCTTCGCAAGGTCCAATTTGGAAAAGAACTTAGCTTCTGCTAGCTGGGCGAACGTCTTATCTACATCAGGCATAGGTTCTGCGTCAAAACGGAGTACTTTGTTCAAGCGTTAGAAATCAACGCAAAACCGCGCATCTTGCCATCGGACTTCTTTACCAACAGCATGGGAGACAAGTAGGATGAACTCCACGATGTCCTACACGACTACTGGAGTATATCCAGTCTGGCACCTTTTTTTTTTTTTTTTTTTGGCTGTCCCAACCTCTGCACCACCTCAGAGGCAGTACACACATGCCGCTCATTCCGACACCCTGTCCACAGCCACAACCCTGTCAGCCCTGCCACAGCCCCGGCACCGACAATCCACAGGGAGCAGTCAATGTTAAGTCGTCAAGAGGCAACCCACCGGAGAAGACACTGCACTGCTGCCGAGTCACTTAGGTGGTGTTCAGTGGCGCCTGTTGTGATCTAACATACGCAGGACACCACCTACTAAGCCCCCAGTTGATGACAATATCTGCTTAGACACAGAGCCGGCGTGAGTGAGCTCTCCCTCCGGAGGGCGCCACCACGTCCGTCCAATGACAGCCCCCATGGGCTCGCCGATACCGGTGACCCCCGGCGGAACTAAACCAAGACCACAGACGTGGAGAGGACATCGAAATTGAGGTCACCATGAGAGCAGGGCGTGAAGGGCCACAGAACTTGAGACTTTTTTTTTTTTTTTTTTTTTAATGCTGATCGATGAGAATGAGGATGATTAAGATGATGCTACGGATTTCCATTTCCGTCTGAGACTACATGACAGGGCTGTACTCTACGCTTCCTTTCATAATATATCCCGGCGTCAACCAGGCCCGAGAGATACAGGCACCTGCAGTGTTGGTCCAGAAATTGGAGCAACACTCTCAGAAGCGCATCCATTAAGTGGATGAAACTCGACTGTGTGGTCCCAGTCTTCCCAACTGAGTCCGCAGCAAACTCAACTCTGGGTAGGAGCCGGCTGGGGCAGAAAAACCTACATGACTAATGGGATTCGAACCCACGACCTCCCAGCCGGGAGTCCGCGACGCTAACAACTTCGCCTCGGCAGCTGGTCTACGTCTACGTCAGTGACTACGGCACCGAAGGTAGAGAATTCTCTTAGCGCCATCTGTCGCATCAGATTCCAATTCAGATTCAATTTCACCAAAAAGTTTTGGTTCCCGCTCACGTCAACACTTGTTGGTAAAACTGAATCTGAACTGGACCTCACACAAGGGAATCAGACGTCTCTTCTTCCCACTCATGTTGTGGTAGACTTCATGTCAAAGATGCCACAGATGGCGCTAGCAGAATTCTCTACCCTCGGTGC
>JADBJO010001046.1:27500-30685 GCA_016801955.1 Conus betulinus | reverse complement strand
CCAGTGGAAACTCATCCACACGACCACCAAAAGAAACACACTTCACTGTGGTTCCTAACATCTGACTGTCAGAAACTAACCGTCTGCGAACGCCACAAATGGTAGCACCAGTATCACGCAGAACAGAACTCAAAGTGCCATTCACAGAACCAGACTCCAAATGCAATTTGCCTGTGAACTCACCAGCAGCTAGACAAGCAAAAGAAGAATCAAGAACAGAGCAACAAGCACTGGACTGTATGCTGACAGCTGAGTTTTTGGCAACAGTGGAGTTACTAACCACAAAGGACATTCATCTGGGTGGCTAAGGGTGCAAATTCTACAAGGGTTTCTACCTGACTTCCATGGACACCTAGCAGCTACATGTCCTGTCATTTTACACAAAAAACACACAACACTTGCAAACTGATCAGAAGCACTTCCTGAGGGACTCTTACTGCCAGAGGTATGACGGGCGCCACGACCACGATAACGGCTACCGCCAAAGTTATTTCCACGACCAGCTGAGTAACCAAAGCTCTGATGACCACAATAACAGCTACCATCAAAGTTACTTTCATGATCAGCTGAGGAACCAGAGTAGTGGCCACTGTTTTGAAAGTAGAGTATCTTTTTCCTCTGTCAGACTGACCACAGTATGGAGTTCTATCAGACTGACCAGGATATGGATTTCTATCAAACTGACCAGGAGTTTTGTACCCAACAGAAGCAAAAATGTTTACATCAGCTTTCCTAGAAAGCACCTTAGTGGGATGAGCATGTCTGTATGACTCTGCAGACTTGATCATTTCATCAAAAGTTTTCACATCCTTTTCGCACAGAAAAGTAGCCAAGTCCTTAGAGATACACTCCAAAACTGCTCACGCAAGATAAGATCCACCAGACCTTCAAAACTTATCACTTTTTGACAAAGAGACCCAACGGTCAAACAAACGCCTAAGTTCAACTGCAAAGGTCTCGAAAGGTTCATCTGAGCTAGGTTTAGCTTCACGAAAACGCTTACGAAAACCATCTGGAGTACATTGAAATTTTTTTCAGCAAGCTCTCTTTCAAAAGCTCGTATGACACAACATTATTTTCAGCGAGACTGTGATAGAGAGTTAAAGCGGAACCCTCAGTAAAGCAGAAAGGTATGTGACCCACAAATCCTCTGACCAACCTAAGGAACGAGCATGGGTTTCAAAACGAAACAAGTAACTGTCTATATCATCAGTTCTTTCTTTAAAAGGGGGCAAACTTAGGAAACGTAGGGCGAGGGGCGTTAAACCTGGGAAAACCAGAACCCTGACTCTCACTGTCCTGTCCTGAGACCGCACTCTGCTGAGAAGTAACTTGAAACTGTATGTATTCTTTTAGTTTCCTCTATCTCTTGCATTCTTTTTGTTTCCTCTTCCTCTTGCATTCTTCTGCATTCTCTTTGTTTCCTCTTGCATTCTTTTTGTTTCCTCTTCCTCTTGCATTCTTTTTGTTTCCTCTTGCATTCTTTTTTTGTTTCCTCTTCCTCTTGCATTCTTTTTGTTTCCTCTTGCATTCTTCTTTTTGTTTCCTCTTGCTCTTCTTTTTTGTTTCCTCTTGCATTCTTTTTTTTTTTCCTCTTGCATTTGTACCTCCTTCAACTGAAAAATCTTTAATCCTAATTCTTTCTTCTCTTTCTATGTCTTGGGCAATACATTTGTCAACATAGTCCAGCAGAGCCTGTCCCTCCAGACCACATACCTTACCTCGTTGTAAATATTTTAGCGAAAACTTTGTCCTCGTCCATAGAGGACACAACAGGACTTTCTTCCTTAGCCTTCTGTGCCATTATGAAAATATGAAACAATGTCCTGTCCTGTCAAGCCCGATACACACTATTTGATCAATACAAACAACTGCTATCACAAGCAAGAAAGGTTTGAAACCCTTGTCCACTTAAATATATGAATTCCAAACGAGGATTTTTTTTTTTTTTTTTCAAACAAACATTAACGACAATCACTCTTAAAAAGACTAAGTATTATCAAACCCAACCAACAGAAAAATAGATATAAAAATGAAACAGGATTTCAGGGATATGGGAAGAAAGAAAAACACAATCAGTAATCAATGCCAAATTTTCAGCAACAAGTATAAATCAAGCAATGACATTAGAGTAATAACGAATATAATCAATGTATTGTTGTTGTTGTTATTTATTATTATTTTTTTTTTTTTTTTTCACACACTAAGCATTCAAAATGAAACAACTAATAATTCTTTAAACTGGTTCAGGCAGCCACTCACACACTCACTCATTCAAGAGAAAAGAACCCCTAAGAATGCTGAAGAAGCAACACAATCCCCAAGTAAAGATAGAAACAGAAATAATCAGAGAGGTAACGGAAGGTAATAAAATAAAGCCCACAAAGGAAGGAAGAACTAGGAACTAGGCCCTCGTATCTCCAGAAACTATACAGAAGAGATATACCCCGTTACGCTGGAGACGGGAAAGAAAATAGACACAATCATACAACAAAACAATACAACGCAACTCAATTGTTCCAAAGGAAAGTCTGTGAACGTGACCTATCCTTTTTAACTGGGGCAATTATAAGGGCACAAAACAAATGCTGCCACTAAGGTAATACTGAATTTAGTAGTAAATGAATGAAATTCAACTTCGGGGTCACCAGATGTTACGGATGGTGTGCGGTGCGTGTTTTGCTGTCTGACTCCCGTTCTCAAAAGTTTGGATGCGTGTAATAATTAGTCCCTACACACACCCCACACCATACGCACATGGATAGCCAGGCAACACACGAGTTAAACAGTTTTCTTTATAGCCATGCTGCCTGAACCATCAAAATAAACATTCATGTGAACTGGTACAAATCAACATATGTCACTACACAGCATATAGATCAAGCTATCAATACATAGGAACTTCAATTATCAGATATCAGCGTTCATATTACATATCTTGATATCACTCACAGATCTCGCCGGCGCCGTCCACAGTGTCTCACATATACAGTCAACACACTCGGTTCCACAGTACTCAAGCCACAGTCTACAACACTAAAAGAAGCACCAAGGTCCCCACACAATAAGCACGGCTTTCATAAACATCAGAAGAACCGCAGATCTCCACACAGCAGCAAATAAATCCATAACTATCAGAAGAAGAACCGCAGATTCACATTCACAAAGCACATTAATCCATAGCA
>JADBJO010001046.1:17500-22500 GCA_016801955.1 Conus betulinus | reverse complement strand
AGTGGACAGGCCACTACTACAGGCTGCACACCAAAAAAAGCAATGCGCCAAGGCCTTGTATTAAGAGAAGCCGGGTATTTATAGACTGGCGCAATGAGATTGTTTTTGAAAATTGAAATTATATCTGAAAATATTGATTCTCCTCATGTTTCTTTCATACGGCCATCCAGGTACGAGCCAGGTGGTTCCAAGCAGACAGATTGCAATCAAAGAAATGGGACTATTTAGGCGCTTCCAGCTGGCGCAAAGATAGGGTCACGGGTGAGTGCAAAGGCCTGAAAATGCGACGTCAGCTAAGGGGAAGGTCACGTATTTGAAAATGTTTTGTCATTTCATCGGTGTGAAAAATCTCTCCAAAACAGGGGAAATAATTGGTGGGGAGTTAGTTGTTCTTTTGATAAGTTATCAGTTCAACGTTAAATGCTGGTTCAAATTTATGGTAGGCATCAAAATGCTTACAAGGATCATATAGTGTTTTAGTGCAAAAATCCTAACTGTGGCATGTGGCCACAGCCCACTGGCAGAGCGACCGGCGGGCACAGGCACTGGTCTTGTCGTGGTTCAGTCAGCTTTTACACGACCCACCCCGCCACCACCTAGGGGGGAAGGGGGGACAGGGCAGACGTCATCATCCAAAGTCTTAGCTCAGGCGCCACGGAAGCACAGGTGCCTCCCTTGTTCTCCCATATCCTGCTGACCTCCTGTGAAGTTTGAACAGAACCTCCACCCCCACCCCCACCCCCCTACTTCTTCTCTCCTCTCTCTCTCTATCCTCTCTCTCTCTCTCTCCGCTCTCTTGCAATCTGTGTGCTCTTGTGTGTGCATGTGTGTGTGTGTGTGTGTGTGTTGTGGTGTGTGTGTGTGTGTGTGTATCCGTCTCTCTGTCTTTGTCTCTGTCTGTCTGTCTGTCTGTCTCTGTCCTGTCCCTGTCTGTCTGTCTGTCTGTGTCTCTGTGTCTGTCTCTCTCTCCTGTCTGTGTCTCTGTGTTTCTGTCTCTGTCTGTCTGTCTGTCTTTCTGTCTGTCTGTCTGTCTGTCTGTCTGTCTGTCTGTCTCTCTCTCTGAAAAAAGTTATCTCTGGGTGACTTGTTAGCCTTGTGGTCATAAGAGGGTAAGACTCTCAAGCTGTTCCGAGCTGTATGGGGTTCGATTCCCCCCTGGGAGCACCACAGTCAGGCTGAAAAGAGATTTTCCCCTGTGGAGTTAAGAACACTCTAGTCCTCCCCCCTAGTCCGTCGACTGAGACTCGAACCCCCAGGTCCGCGGCCTCGTGAAGGCCCGTATACCACCTGGCACACAGCTCACTGTCCACAGCACCCCGGCCTGATGGCCTGTATACCACCTGGCACACAGCTCACTGTCCATAGCAACCCGGCCTGATGGCCTTGTACACCACCTGGGCAGCAGCAGCACACAGCTCACTGTCCATAGCACCCCGGCCTGATGGCCTATACACCACTGGCACACAGCTCACTGTCCACAGCACCCTGGCCCGGAAGACCTGTATACCACCTGGAAGCCACAGCTCACTGTCCACAGCACCCCGGCCCTGATGGCCTGTATATCACCTGGCACACAGCTCACTGTCCACAGCACCCTGGAGTGAAGGCCTGTATACCACCTGGCGCACAACTCACTGTCCACAGCACCCCGGCCTGATGGCCTGTATACCACCTGGCCACACACAGCTCACCGTCCACAACACCCAGAGAGAACAGGGTGGGCCGGGGGGAGCGTGAGCGGGTGATGGCACGAGAAATATAAAGTACATACACACACGGATGTCATGTCTGACGTCATCCCCGATGACGGGGAAAATGGCGACTTGAATCCGACGACGGAAAATGGCCGACCTGAATCTGATTGATGACACTGGAAAATGGCGACTTGAATCTGATGATGAACATGGCGACCTGTATTAGTGATGACGGAAATGGCTTATGGTCGTAAGCGCGCGGAAAACCTGACATATGATAAAGTGTGGAGTTCAGCCCGGATGGTTTGAAGAGGAGAGTGTGAGAGATAGAGAGAGGGAGAGAGAGAGAGAGAGAGAGAGAGGCACGAGAGAAGGAGAGACTAGGGGAAGGAGAGGCGAGAGAGAGAGGGGGGGGGGAGACGAGAGGAGTGAGGGGGGGGGACCACCACAGCACACAAACCACACACACACACACACACACACCACACACCACAGACAAAAAGAAAGACAGACAAACAGAGAGAGAAAGAGACAGATAGACAGACAAACAGAGAGACAGACCGACAGACACACAGACCGAAGAGATTACGGTGCCCGTTCCCCCAACCTTTCGCATGAGGAGAGAGACAGGAGGAGAGACTGGAGTGAAGTGAGAGAGGTGGAGGGAGGGATGAGATAGTGGAAGGGAGGAGAGGAGATGGGGAGGAAGAGAACGTGAGAGGGAAGGTTGGAAGAGAGAAGAATATGGGAGGGACGAGGGGGAGAAGTGATGGGAGTGGAGTCCGAGTAGAGGAGATTTGGGAGGGGAGAGAGGGGCGAGGAAGTGGGAGGAGGGGAGGGGGGGGGAGGGAGGGGGGGTGAGGAGGGGGCATACAAGGGGGACAAACACACAGAGGGGGGACGGGGGGGGGGGAGGGAGGTTTTTCACAGACAAAACGAAAGGACAGGGAGTGGGGGGGGTGGTGGGGGGGGGGGGAGGTAGAGAGAGGGAGAGAGGGATGGAGGTGCAGAGAGAGAGTGAGCTCGACCGAGAGGACGAACGAAACGGGGGGGAGGGAGGGAGAGACGAGAGGAGACGCCACACAGAGGATTACGGTGGACACACCCCCCCCCAACACCACACACAGAAACAGACAGTACAGACAAAAGGAGAGATGAGACAGATGACCACTAGACAGAAACGTTTACAGAGCGGCAGACAGAAATATGGTCACACAGACCAGACAGAGAGGCCATGCCTTTCAAACGACTTTGGCACACACCACACATATACCACACACAGGAAGAACACACAGAGGAGAGTGTAGAGAAGAAGAGGAGAGGAGAGATGAGCAGAGGCGAGAGGAGGACGACGAGAGAGAGGGGATATATCACGCAGGTGGGGAGAGAGAGGGAGAGAGAGGAGGAGAGAGGGTAGGAGAAGACAGAGATTGAGAGAGAGAGAGGGATGAGAGGGGAGGCAGAGAGAGAGACAGAGAGAGGAGAGAGAGAGGACCAGAAGAGAGACAGAGGAGACAGAGACAGAGGACAGGACAAAGATTACGGTGTCCTGTTCACCAATTCCTTAGTACAGAAGAGACAAACAGAGACGAGAGAGAGAGAAGAGATATGAGAGAGACAGAGACAGAACAAGACAAGGATTACGTGGTTGTCACGTTTTCCCAATTCCTTAGTACACGCGCGCGCGCGCGGCACACACACCCACAAACACAAACACACACACACTCCACACCACCACACACACACATACAACGTTTACAGTCGGCACAAAAAGACGGATACAAGAAACGCAGGCCATTCTCTCGCAATGACTCTTACAGACAGACAGAGACAAACAGAACAGACAGTCAGAGATCTACACGCAGGAGAGAGAGAGAGAGAGAGACTGAGAGAAGAGAGGGAGAGAGAGAGGAGAGAGAGAGAGAGAGAGGAGAGAGGAGAGAGAGACAGGAGAGGAGACAGACAGACAGACAGACAAGCGGCAGGCAGGCAGGCAGAGGACAGACAGAGAGAGAGAGACAGACAGCAGGCCGGACAGACAGACAGACAGAGACAAAACAGACAGTCAGAGACAGGACAGACAGACAAGACAGACAGAGATTACGGTACCCGTTCCCCAATTCCTTCGTACACACACACACAACACACACACACACACACACACACACACACACACACCACGAGAAGTTAGGTAAGATAACGTTGCCTATAGCCCAGCCGACCGCAAAGGGCCATATCAGGGCTGTCACAGCGTTGAAGTCAAACTCACAAGTCATATTTGAATTCAAAAAAAAAAAAAAAAAAGAAGAAGAAGAAGAAGAGAAAAAGAAGAAAGATGTCTGCGAAGAAGAAGAAGAAATAAAAAAGAAATGAAGTCCCTATCCGCAGAGTGGCGGTCTGATAATTATTACGCCGGTCGCATAATTCCCGAGCAAGCGTGCATTGAGCAAGTCAGTTTGACACCGTGGCACACACTGATTATCATTGTTCACTTGTTGACTTATCTCTGTGGGGCGACAAAACAGCCTACATCTCCCCTCATTGAATAAAACAGCCACCACCCAGTCCCTCATTGAATATACAGCCTCCTCCCCCCTCATTGAATATACAGCTTCCTCCCCCCCTCATTGAATACTAGGATGGACAGCTCTAAGTCTTGTTCTCGGGCAAGTCAGATATATCGGGTTGACAGGAAAGGTTAGGTAGTAACGGTACCCTTTCAATTTACATGGAAATCGCCACGCTTCTCTAGAGATGTAATGGGGTGGACGGTTGACTAAATCAGTCACATGGTAGAGCGTGTGGCTGCAAAAGTGACGGTCACTAGTTTGAACCCACTCGTTGGGAGGGGGTGGAGGGGGGGGGAGGGGAGGGGGAGAGATGGCGGATGAAGCGATTGTTTTCGGCTGGAAAAGCCTGTGTGTCCACCGAGCAGTAAATGGGCCATGGGTGGCTGATACAGTTCAGGGCAGGTTACAAGCGGCGGAAGGAGAAGGGGTGGGGCACCGTCTTCCATCATGCCATGCACTAGACACAGTGAACCTCTGACAGTTCGTTGCCACCTGCGGCCAATAAGCTATGGGAACTTTAACCTTTTCACCTTTAACCTTTCCATGAGTTCAGTGCCCTATGTCAGCGAGGATGGGGAGTGGAGGTGTGCACGACTTGTGGACTCCTCGTGTTCCTATCGTCACAGAGATTCAAACATCCTGCGGATGAAAGCGTGGGTGACGTTGGCAAACCCGTGTTTGCACATAGACAGTTCCAGCTGCCTCTGAGCACAGACCGTAGGACGAACCGTCTTTG
>JADBJO010001046.1:0-12500 GCA_016801955.1 Conus betulinus | reverse complement strand
GGTTTTTTTTTTTTTTTTTTTTTTTTTTTTTTTTGAATTGTTGGTTGGTTGGCTTTGGTTTTTGCTGACCATGTTGTAAAAACCATGGAACGGACTTGGTCTACTGAGTGACTCACTCTGGCAGTGATTGTGAAATGCTGATCTAGATCTATCATGAGGAGATTGGGTGGGGGGTGGGGGTGGGGAGTCTGTGATCATTACGCAGTTAGATTCCAGACGGGGTTTTGATCCGCACGTCCAGCTGTGAAGTACTTACTAGGCCTAGCCTAGGACAGACCCAATCGCAAGTTATCGTAGTTGTAGCAGACACAGTAGTTGTCGGTTGTAGATTTTTTTTCTCCCTTTTATATCCCCCAAGTTTTCTTTTCTCTCTCGCTTTCTCTCTCCTCTCTTCCTCTCTTTTTTCTTTTCCAGTTCTTTAACATTTTTTTTTTTTTAATGAAGCTGCAGCTTCTGTTCGATCTTGCCATTATCCTGTTTATAGTAAAATACAACATGGGCAAAAGACGTACTTAATCAGATTTTAAACTTAATCCACGAAGATTTAAAAAAAAAGAAAAAGGACTTCGATACGATTGCGCATAATTATAGCACAGCTGGCATTGATCCGGCACGCACTGGAACCAGCAGAGAGAACAAGCGGTAGATCAGCAGGCAGTAGCTCAGGCATCCAAACGAGCCATTGCCACTTCATCAGCTTCACACAGTGCTGTAGACACACTCATACATTCTCCTTGCTGTCAGCTGAGCTTTCGATCGCATCACGCAAGTAAAATGGGCTCGTTTGTTGATTTGTATTTGTCTGTTGTTCGCGTTGGTTGTGCTTGGGGTTCGATTTTTGTACTCCCAGTTCTTATAGAACAGGGGAGTACTTGGAATGGGTACGAAGAAATGCGTGTGTGTGTGTGTGTGTGTGTGTGTGTGTGTGTGTGTGTCCATCCGTCCGTCCGTGGTCAAAATGGGTTCCACTCGCTCCAGACAAAACTACTGGGCCGACCTTTCTGAAAATTTGTAGGTATGTTCATTGGGGCCTATAGGTCACGGATGATGCCCGATGTGTTATTTTATCCACAACGGTTTTTTTCATTCTTTATGGAATATCTCCGAAAGTACTACTACGCCGATCTTTCTGAAAATTTGTAGGTATGTTCATTATGGGTCACGGATGGTGTCCGATGTGTTTGTTTTACCGTTATAGCCTTTACTAACGGCTATAACGGCCCATAACAGTTTTCTTCTTTATGGAAAATCTCAGAGAAAGTATTTGCTCGATCTTTCTGAAAATTTGTAGGTATGTGCATTATGGGTCACAGATGATGACCCATGTTTACCAGAATAGCCGTTACTAATGGCTGTAACGGCTCAGAACGGTTTTTTCCTCTCTATGGAATATCTCACGCGTATTCAAACTGGGAGTACGTTTTATATGCTTAGCATCTGGTTCTTCCCTTCCCCTTATGTGGATTGAATAGCGGGTTCCTGACATGTAGTTCAGATTAACAAATGTAGATGTGGCTATCGAAACCCTTATTTCAACTGGAAGAAGATGTGTAATACTGACAAACACGGCTCTGTAAAGACTGCAACACGAATGGTATAACTGGGGGAGGGCGGAGGGGTGGGGGGTGGGGGGGGTGGGGGGTGGGAGGTGGATTGGTGGGGGGGGGCTGGGGGGTATCACTGGATGCTTGAAAACGAGTCTTTAGATTTAATAGTATCTTCCTATATTCACTATACCGCAACGACAGATCTGTTTATATGATATCACGTGTATGGAATTATGTCATGAGGGGAAAATACTGTTGTAACAAATCAGATTTCTTAAAACACAAAACAAAACGAAACAAAACACAAGGACGAGAGAGAGAGAGAGAGAGAGAGAGAGAGAGAGAGAGAGAGAGAGAGAGAGAGAGAGAGAGAGAGAGTTATGTTGTTGCAGTTCCATGTTTGTTAGTTATTAGGATCCAGAGGGATGCACGGCTAATCCTCCATGAGGGAAACGCCTACTTCTCTGTGCATCTCACTGACTGTCATAGTTCTGCTTTTCCTGTGGCGTGTGCCCTTCAACACAATCTCTCTCTCTGTCTCAGTCTGTCTGTCTCTATGTCTCTCTGTCTCTGTCTCTGTCATCTCTCTCTTCTCTCTCTCTCTCTCTCTCCTCTCTCTCTCTCTCTCGCTCTCCTCTCTCTCTCTCTCTCTCTCTCTCAGATCAAATAGAGATCGATGTGTTGTGGAAAATTGTTTTTTTTGCGAAAACGAGATGGGACTCGAGTGAGAGCTTGTGTTGTGTGTGCGTGCGTGCGTGTGTGCGTGCGAGCGCGTGCGTGGTTGTGTTGTGTGTGTGCGTGTGTGTGTGTGTGTGTGTGTGTGTGTGTGTGTGTGTGTGTGCGTGTGTGTGCGTGCGTGCGTGGCGTGCGTGCGTGTGTGTGTGTGTGTGTGTGTGTGTGTTGTGTGTTGTGTGCGCGCGCGCGCGCGCGCGCGTGCATGTGTGTGTGTGTGTGTAACCATTTTGACATCATGTATCATGTCACAGTCTCGAAAGCTACAGCTATAGTTTGATGTCGGATCCCATTCCCAAAGCCTTTCAGCCAACGATATCTAGTAGAAGCCGTTGCCGTGCGGAACTGAATGACGGTTGTGTCATGGGGGCGGCAGCAGTACACACATTGACTGCCTCACTGTGTTTTGTGATCTCCCCTTCCCTTGTGTAACCAGCCTCTGCTCTGTGTGTGTGTGTGTGTGTGTGTGTGTGTGTGTGTGTGTGTGTGTGATAACAAACCAAATTTGTTGGAAACTAGACTCAGAAACTTGCGTTTAGAACGAGAAGGCGCAAGATTCAACATAGCTGGAATCTAAGGAGATTATATTGACCCTAGAGAAACAATAACAAAACTGTGCTAAAACACACACACACACACACACACACACACACACACACACACCACACACACACATTCACACCCCCTCCCCTCTGCCCCCTTTTCTCCAAGAAAACAGAAGCATGTTGAGAACGATGTTTATGACCAAGAGTAGGCTTACATACTGAAAAGCTGCAATCGTAGTACTGTAATAAGATTTCTTGGACAAAGATCAGTAACACTGTTTTGAGCACACACACACACACACCCACACACACACACCACACACACACACACACACACACACACACACACACACACTAAATACTTAAGAAGACACCAGATCGTTTGATAAACGTCGTCTTTGGGTTTCCTTTTTCGTGCCTCTTTTACTATGAAATGTTACCGTGTATGGTGGTGGTATTCATGTATCGTATGTGCAGCGTTTGTACGCTGCCTCGTGAGTGGTAGTGAGAACATGACGAAAACTGCAATGCAAACGTGTCGGTTATTCCCTCTGGTCAAGTGTCAAGTCACTGTCCAGCGACCCACGTGAGGGCAGCGCTGTGCCCCTGGTCAAGTCACTGTCCAGACAGCGGCTGTCCCCCTCTGGTCAAGTCACTGTCCAGACAGCGGCGATCCCCCTCTGGTCAAGTCACTGTCCAGCGACCCACGTGAGGGCAGCGGCGATCCCCTCTGGTCAGGTCACTGTCCAGCGACCCACGCGAGAGCAGCGCACCTACCACAGACACTGGCAATGAACATACAGACCGTCGTGTGTGTGCTGTTCACTCCTTTGATGCCATTTGTCTGGTGCTGTGTTTTTTCTCATACTTTTTTTTTTTAACTTCTGTCTTTTCTTCTGTCTTTTTCTTCTGTGTTTCTTATTCTTCTTCTTCTTCTTCTTCTTTTTTTCTTCGTTCTTCTTCTTCTTCTTCTGATTATTCTTCTTTTCTCTGTGCAAACTTCTTCTTTTTTCTTCTTCTTCTTCTTTCTTCTTCTTCTCTTCTTCTTCTCTATCTCTCTCTCTTCTGTTTCTCTCTTTCCTTTCTCTCTCTCTCTCTCTCTCTCTCTCTATCTCTCTCTCTCTTCTCTCCTCTCTCTCTATCTCTCTCTTTCTTCCCCCCTCTCTCTCTTTTCCTCTCCTTCTCTCTCTCCCTTCTTTTTCTTTCAAGTTCACGGCCAAGCACATGATTTCTGATGCTTGATATCCATCCAGGAGCCGTTGTCCCTTGCTATAGCAGAGCCAGTCGGCCCTCAAGGTCTGTTGCCGTTTTGGGGGGGAGGGGGGGGGGGGGGGGGGGGGGGGGGTGGGGAGGGGGAGGGTGATGATGATCGATCCGTGCAACATCTGCCGCTCACATCAGCTGGGGAAGGGTCGGGTGAGGTGGGGGGGGGGGGGGGGGGGGGGGGGGGGGGGGGGGGGGGGTAGGAGAGGGCGGGGGCCAGTCTGTGTGGTCCAAGACAACTGACCACCCCCCAAGCTGGTAAGCCGGTCACAATCAGCATGTGCTGTTCGGTCGGTTCATTCAGTGTCGTTCTCTGCGTTAGTGCATGCAGGGTGCTCGGTTTCCGTGACAGAGGGGGTGGGGCAGGGCAAAAAGAGGCTCAGCAATACACAACTGTGAAATCCTCCTCATTTGAATTGAAAAGTTTGCGTAACTCGTTTTCGTTGTTCTCCGTCGACATGCCTAACAACCCCCCCCCCCCCCCCCCCCCCCCCCCCCAAAAAAAAAAAAAAAAAAAAAAAAAAGCACACATCTAACGAAACGACCTTGACCTGGGAAAGAGAGAGAGAGAGAGAGAGAGAGAGAGAGAGAGAGAGAGAGAGAGAGAGAGAGAGAGAGAGAGAGGAGAGAGAACGAACGATTGAACGAAAGAAGGGAAAGGAATAAAACACAAAGTCAGTGGCTTTTTCTCATCCAGCCCCTCCCCCCCCCCCCCCCCCACCCCACCCCACACACCACGCACACACACGCACACACACACACACACACACACACACACACACACACAGAGAAAGAGAGGACAAGAGAGAGAGAGAGGGGGGGGGGGAGGGGATGGAGAGAAGAGCGAGAGAGAGGGGGGGGGGAGGGGAGAGAGGGGAGATAAAGCGAACGAACTAAACAATACTGTTCAGGTGGCAGCTGGCTTGTGCATTGTTATTGTCCATTGTTTGAGGCATCGGGGGGGGTGGGGGTTGGGGGGGGGGGGGGGGGGGGGGTCGATCCCCTTTGCGGACAAGTCACTGGGCTGTGTTGTACTGGGTGTTCATCGAGCGCTCTTTCACATTTTATTTTGTCTGGCCGTCTGGGTGTTTGGCCTCCACAAACCAGTAGAACGTTAACCCAACCACCCAATCCCATAGAACTTAATCCAACCGCCCCATCCCATAGAACTTAATCCAACCACCCCATCCCATAAAAACGTTAATCTGACCACCCCATCCTGTAGAACGTTAATGTGACCACCCCATCCTGTAGAACGTTAATGTGACCACCCCATCCTGTAGAACGTTAATCTGACCACCCCATCCCGAAGAACGTGAATCCAACCACCCCATCCCATAGAACGTTAATCTGACCACCCCATCCCATAGAACGTTAATCTGACCACCCCATCCCATAGAACGTTAATCTGACCACCCCATCCCGAAGAACGTGAATCCAACCCCCCCATCCTGTAGAACGTTAATCTGACCACCCTATCCCATAGAACGTTAATCTGACCACCCCATCCCGAATGAGAACGTGAATCGAACCAGCCTATCCTGTAGAATGTTAATCTGACCACCCCATCCTGTGGAACTTAATCCAACCACCCCATCCTGTAGAATGTCAATCCAACCACCCCATTCTGTAGAACGTTAATCTGACCACCCCATCCCATAGAACGTTAACCTGACCCCCCCCCCCCCCCCCCATCCATAGAACGTAGAACGTGAACCTGACCACCCCATCCCATAGAACGTTAATCTGACCACCCCCATCCCATAGAACGTTAAACCTGACCACACCCCATCCCATAGAACGTTAAACCTGACCACCCCATCCCATAGAACGTTAACCTGATCACCCCGTCCCATAGAACGTTAAATCTGACCACCCCATCCCGTAGAACGTTAACCTGACCACCCCGTCCCATAGAACGTTAATCTGACCACCCCATCCTGTAGAACGTTAACCTGACCACCCCATCCCATAGAACGTTAACCTGACCACCCCGTCCCATAGAACGTTAATCTGACCACCCCAATCCGTAAAACGTTAATCTTGCCATTAGTGTGAAGGGCCTCAAGAGTCGTGAACAGTTCTTCCCCCTTATTACTCAATGATGATTGAGGAGGGGCGAACACGCTTAAAATATGATGCAGAATAATTTGTTTTTCTCCCTTTTTTTTTTTCTTTCTTTCTTTTGTATGCCCTCCAACCTCCTTTGAAACATCTGTTTATTTTTTTTTCCCTTTTCTTTTTCTTTAATATTCTTTCTTTTCTTTCTTTCTTTCTTTTTTAAGATGGGGCCTCCATCCTATTTTTTTCCTTTTTTTTTTTTTTTTTTTTTTTAAACCCTCTTTCCCTCCACCTCTTACCTTCTCCTTGACTATCACGCGTCATGCAGATCGGTCGGTTCCGTTACTGATGGACATTCTAATGCGAATTTGAGTATTTTGGAAGTTTGATACACAGCGTCTTAGTTTTTCTTTTCTTTTTTTCTTTTTTTTTTTTTTGGTATCCCCATGTACTGGTTGGTGTTTGGTGTGATGATGCTTTCATCCTATGGAAAAAAAAAAAAACAAAAAAAAAACGATAACGACAGCGACAGCGGATCCGCTGAGCAGATGTGTATGTTAGGTCTGAGGCTCCATCCATATTGGGGGGGGGGGGGGGGGGGGGGGGGGGGGGGGCCCGAGTGGACGCTTCCTCTCACGTTACGTCAGACTCCCGACACCAACAGTGGGATCAAGAGTCGCAGACGCCGGCGATGATTATGTGTGGGTCTGGCGAAGGGAAGATGGGACTGTAACGCCCCCCACAAGAAGCATCCGTCAGATCGGGCGGCAGTGGGTATACAGGGGGTGGTCCGTTTCCTTCCAGTCCCGTCATGCGCGTGACAGCTCAGGGTGGCAGCATAACCTGGGACAGGCCCACTTCAGCGATGACGGCATTAGGGAGGCGGCTCTCAGATTCAGGACTTTTTTTTTTCTTTACAGTTCTAGGTTAGTGGTATTTTGGCGAAAGCCCTCAAATTCAGGACTTTTTGTTTCCCCTACCAGTCGCTAGGTTAGTGGTATTTTGGCAAAAGCCCTCAAATTCAGGACTTTTTTTCCCTACCAGTCGCCAGGCTAGTGGTATTTTGGCGAAAGCCCTCAAAGTTAGGACTTTTTCCCCTACCAGTCGCTAGGCTAGTGGTATTTTGGCGAAAGCCCTCAAAGTTAGGACTTTTTTTTCCTACCAGCCGCTAGGTTAGCGGTATTTTGGCGAAAGCCCTCAAACTCGGGACTTTTTTTTTTTTCCCTGCATTAGTGGTACTTTGGCGAAAGCCCTCAAACTCAGGATTTTTTCCCTACCAGTTCGCTAGGTTAGTGACATTTCGCGAAAGCCCTCACATGACTTTTTTTCCCTACCAGTCGCTGGGTTAGTGGCATTTGGGAGTCGGCCCTCAAACTCGGCATTTTTCCCCCCCCTACCAATCCGCTGGGTAAGTTGCCTAAAATTTGTACTGGCTGAATCAAAATTTGAAGGTGCCGGCCGAATTTTTTTCTTCTTTTTTTTTAATTTAATTTTTTTTTTTTTAAACCAGCGAAAGCATACTATCACAGGAGAGAAAAAAAAAAAGGTGACCAGTAACTTTGAATGACCTAGCGTGGTATGTCAACAACGACAAGGGCTGAGAATGCAGAGTTCATGCACACCCGGGACAACATTCATATATTAAAACAAAACAAAACAAAAACAAAAAACAAAAAACAAATAAAAAAGAAAGAGCATGCGCTATGGTGCATTTTCCCAGGAAACCACCCTCCAGTGGAAAATAACAACAAGAACTACAACAACAACGAAGACAACAACAACAACAACAATACCAACAACAGCAACAGCAAAAAAAACTAATCCACTCCATCAAACAAATAATGAAAGCAATGAACGGCCAACAGACCGGATCGGAAAAAAAAAAAGCCGCCAGACGAGGAGGACGCAGTGACGGCTAACCAAAATCCGCCATCGTTTTCAGTACACACACGCATTCGGCCAGCGAAGTTCGACTTGTGCTTGCCAAATATTTGTTTGTCTTCGCTACGGCGACGGTTTCAAATCCTCGCTGCTTTCAGGGAGGCTTGCTAATGATTTGGTCCCTTTGAAGCGACAAGTAGGGCTACCTGTTGTCCCGCGTCCTTGTCTGACCAAAGATAGTCCGTAGGGCGTACAGCCTTTGGTCTGACTATATTCAAGATCGAGAGGGCTGTGCCAGTCTTGAAGGAAATGTTAAATTGTATTGTTCGCTTCCCCAGTTGTTGTTGTTGCTGCTGCTGTGTGGATGGTCCAGTACGGGTGTATGTAGGCAAGTTGGCATTCGTCAGGGGAATATGGGTGGGATCGGGGGGGGGGGGGGGGGGGGGGGGGAGGAGAGTTTTCCTTCCATGTTCTGTGTGCTGTGTACTAACTCATATCTGCCACAGGCGATTCGGGTCGTGAGCAGCATTCGTTTTTGGAGTTATGGGCCTGTATTGATTTCGACATGGGAACAAGAGTTACCCTACTTGTTTGTTCATTACTGTTTACAGTTCCCTGCCTCATTTAAGGTTTCGTGTTTCCTTTCACAAACAAACAAGCAAACAAATATGTAAACTTTCATAGTACACTTTGGCTTGCCTCATGTGCTCTCTCTCCTCTCTCTCCTCTCTCTCTCTCTCTCACTCCATCTCTCTCTCTCTTCCTCGCTCTCTCTCTCTCTCTCTCTGTCTCTCTCTCTCTTTACCACGTAATTATTGTTATGTTTGATATGTCGGGTGTCTTCTTTATTCATCATTTGTTTGGTCTTTGTTCTTTTTTCTTTGATCTTTTCCATTTTGTTGTGTTATATAAACTTAAATTGAATTACCAAAAAAAAACAAAAAAAAAAAAAAATCCTTTTATTTAAAGTTTAACGTCATAGCCACAAAAAAGAGGGATGGGTGGTGGTGGTGGTGTTAGAGCAGAAAGGGGGGATAACTCGTTCAGGAGAGTGAAGGTGGTGGTGGTAGGAGTGAGGGAGGGAGGGAGGGAAGGAGGGGGCGGTGGGTTCTGTTCGAAGCGGCGCTGCTACTCCACCGACCGACGAAAAACGAGAACAGTGGGGGCCCTTATAATAGTAGGCGGGACTTTCAACCCGCAGAGCCGGCTGGTGTGACATTGGGCTTGGGCACTGAGCCTAAGCACCCGTATCCGTTTCTGACGGGAGATGGAGGGTGGAGGGGGCGGGCGGTGGTGAAAGTTGGTTGGTCTGGAGAGGATGGGTCCGATGTCAGTGTGGAGGTGGGTGGTGGAGAGTCATCTGTCTGGGGTGGGGGGGGGGGGGGGGGGATGGTGACAAGGTGAAGGTAGGTGATGGTCACAGGGTCTGTCTCCATGGTTAGTCCTGGCGTAGTTTAGTCCTGGTATAGTTAGTCCTGGCATAGCCTAGTTAGTCGTCGGCATAACATAGTTCGCGCCATAGTCCTGGCATAGTAGTCCTAGCATAGTTAGTCCTAGGCATAGCTAGTCCTGGCATAGTTAGTCCTAGCATAGTTAGTCCCGCATAGTTAGTCCTGGCATAGTTAGTCCTGGCATAGTTAGTCCTTAGCACAGTTAGTCCTGGCATAGTTAGTCCTGGCATAGCTAGTCCTGGCATAGTTAGTCCTAGCATAGCTAGTCCTGGTCCTAGCATAGCATTAGTAGTCCTAGCATAGTTAGTCCTGGCATAGTTAGTCCTGGCATAGTTAGTCCTGGCATAGTTAGTCCTAGCATAGTTAGTCCTGGCATAGTTAGTCCTAGCATTGGTAGTCCTAGCATAGTTAGTCCCTGGCATAGTTAGTCCTGGCATAGTTAGTCCTAGCATAGTTAGTCCTGGCATAGTTAGTCCTGGCATTGTTAGTCCTAGCATAGTTAGTCCTGGCATTGTTAGTCCTAGCATAGGTAGCCCTGGCATAGTTAGCCATGCATAGTTAGTCCTAGCATAGTTAGTCCTAGCATAGCATAGCATAGTTAGTCCTGGCATAGTTTAGTCCCTCGCATAGTTAGTCCTGGCATAGTTAGTCCTAGCATAGTTAGTCCTAGCATAGTTAGTCCTAGCATTGTTAGATCCCTGGCTTAGTTAGTCCCTAGCATAGTTAGTCCTGGCATAGTTAGTCCTAGCATAGTTAATCCTAGGCATCCTGGCTAGTCCTGGCATAGTTAGTCCTAGCATAGTTAGTCCTGGCATAGTTAGTCCTGTACAGTTAGTCCTGGCACACTTAATCCTGGGCATAGTTAGTCCTAGCAGTTATCCTTGCATAGTTAGTCCTGGGCATAGTTAGTCCTCGCATAGTTAGTCCTTGCATACTTAGTCCTAGCGTACTTAGTCCCTCGCATACTTAGTCCTCGCATAGTTAGTCCTCGCATAGTTAGTCCTGGCATAGTTAGTCCTAGCATACTTAGTCCTAGCATACTAGGTCCTGGCATAGTTAGTCCTAGCATACTTTAGTCCTAGCATACTTAGTCCTAGTTCTAGCACCCCTCTGCACGCAGTTCTGGAGGGATGGACGAGGCGGAAGGGTTGGAGTTGTGGTGGGAGGGTGGGATAAGGGGCAGAAAGGACTGGTGTGTGTGTGGGGGGGGGGATGGGGTGGGGAGGAGGAGAGAGAGAGAGAGAGAGAGAGAGAGAGAGAGAGAGAGAGAGAGAGAGAGAGAACAGTAACTGCAAGCACGCGGGCAGGCAAGCATGTAGAGTAAACCACGAGAGCATTTGTGTGTGTGTGTGTGTGTGTGTGGGTGTGTGTGTTTGTGTGTGTGTGTGTGTGTGTGTGTTGTGTGTGTGTGTTTATGCGCACCAAACACACAGGCACACACTCACTCACACGCACGCACACACACACACACACACACACACACACACACACACACACACACACACACACACACACACACACTCACACACACACACACACACACACACACACACACACACACTCACACACAACACACACACACACACACACACCCACACACTCACACACACACCACACACCACACACAAACACACACACACACACAATTATTCATTTGCGCATTCATGCACACTCATGTACTCAAAAACACATTCATTGATGCACACTCACGCAGATACCCGTTGATTCATGCACACGCACATTTCACACCCACACACGCCGCGCCGCGCGCGCGCACGCACGCACGCACGCACGCACCACGCACTCACTCACTCACTCACTCACTCACTCACTCACTCCTCCACCCACCCACTAACTCTCTCACACACACACACACACACACACACACACACACACACAACACACACACACACACTCTCTCTCTCTCTCTCTCTCTCTCTCGAACTCAAACACACACATATATACACACACGCGTGCGCGCACGCACGCACGCACGCACACGCACACACACACACACACACACACACACACACACACACACACACACACACACACACACACACACACACACACACACAGAGTATAGGACATTATTTGATTTCTGACCTGCCTCGTGACAGCTGTGACCTGCCTGCAGGCAGAACCAACCTGCCCATCAATTAGCATCAATTGAAATTCTATAAAATGGTAAGTGACGAACACATCTACTCTAGGAGAAAGCTGGTGCCTACAGCTTTAATAGACTACCACATAGACACCACTGTATGAATACACACCACATTACGAATTCTCTCCGTCTGTCTGCGTCTGTCTGTCTGTCTGTCTGTCTTATACACACATTCTCTCTCTCTCCTCCCTCTCTTCCTCTCTCTCTCTCTCTCTCTCTCTCAACACACCCTCCACACACACACACACACACACACACACACACACACACACACATACACACACACACACACCTGCGAAGATATGCGCGCACATACACGCGAACACGCCCACAGGCACACTTTGTAAGTATGCCTGACAGTCCGTCCTCTCTTCTCTCTTCTCTCCTCTCATCTCTCTCTCTCTCTCTCTCTCTCTCTTGCATAAGCTTTTCCCTTTCTTGACTAGTCAGCGGATAAGTCAGAACATAATCTCACCTGAATAGGTATAATAAAAAAAAAAAAGGGGAGGGGGTAGTGGTAGAGGGAGGGAGGGGAGGGAGGGGCAAAGCCAGCAAGATGGCTAGGGTGGTTGTAAGGCTGAGAGATAATGGGTGTGGGGTGGTGTGGTGTGTGTGTGTGTGTGTTAGCTGTGTTGTAGTGCTCACGTAATAGCTGGGTTTGGGGAGGCACTGACTGGGTGACGGGAGCCGGCTGGGGGGTTGGTGTTGCAGCCTTGTGTTTCTTTTTGTTGTTTGGTGGTAGCGGGGCACGGGGGGCCCGCCGAAGCGGTCATGCGGCCTCAAGCAGGCTTCCAACTTGGAAGGCCCCGCCATCGGTCGTGCGTCCGGGCTCGGCGGGGGCAAGGAAGAAACA
>JADBJO010001045.1:499092-501174 GCA_016801955.1 Conus betulinus | reverse complement strand
GGAGAAAGGGAGGGGAGGGAAAGAAACGGAAAGAAGTGTGTGTTTTTGTTTAACGTGTGTTTTAACAACAACGGCCATCACGACGAAACAAACCAAGACGAAATGACCCAAGCAATCGAATTAGAAGGAGGAAGAGGGGTGGGGGGGGGGGGGGTAGGGGGGGGGGGCGACAGGGAGGAGAGACGAATGAGAATCAGATAATCGGGGGGGGGGGGGGGGGGAGCGGGAACGGCCAACAGAAGTGGACCGCCCGAAACAGAGTCCCCCCCCCCCCCCACGTCAACCCTCACCCCCCACCCCCCAACACTTAACATAGTCCGCCGACGCCAGCGTCCAAGTTGTCAACCCCAAATTGATGTACAGTCTCCAGGCATGAGACAAATTGGGTGTAATCTAACAGACAAACAGAGAGAGAGAGAGACGAGAGAGAGAGATGAGAGGAGAAGGGGAGAGAGAGGTGGAGGGAGAGAGAGGAGATGGGAGGAGAAGAGAGTAGAGAGGAGGAGAGAGAGGAGGTAAGGGGAGGAAGAAAAAAAAAAAAAGAGAAAACAGAGAGGAGAGAGAGGAGAGGAGAGAGGGATTAAGGGAGAAGAAACACCACACACACACACACACCACACACACCACACACACACACACACACATTGCCAGGAACCTCGCCCAGCAACATCAGTCAAGTCCTCCAGAGCGTCTGTGTGCTCGACAGAGTGCAGAGTAGTCAATGCCCCCAAACTAAGGCAGCTCAAAGGTTACTGAGGGGTCAGAAACTTCTAAAAGATCGATATCTCGACATTTTCTGAGAATGAGCATTTCCAAATTTCCATCCGATCAGTCTCAACTTTTTTTTTTTTTAAATCTGAGCAGTCCTCATTTTTTTTTAATCTGTGCAGTCCCAAACTTCTATCTGATAAGTCCCAAAATTTCTGTCTCAGCAATCCCAAATTTCTATCTGATCAGTCCTAACTTTTTTTTTTTATCTCAGCAGTCCCAAACTTCCATCTGGTCAGTCCTGACTTTTCTATCTCAGCAGTTCCGAACTTCTATCTGATCTGCCTTGACCTTTCTGTCTGAGCAGTCCTGAACTTCCGTGTGTTTCAGTCTATTATGTTTTCTATTTGCTCAGTCTAACATCTTCTGTCTCTGATCTGAGCGGTCCAAATTTTCATCTGATGAGTCTCCGTTTTTTGTTTTTTTCTATTTGCCCAGTCCCCTCTTCTAAGAAGACTCTAATTTCTATCTGAGCAGTCCCCAAATGTCTCTTCTGATCAGTCTCAGCTTTCCATTGAGCAGTCCCAAATTTCTATCTGATCAGTCCCAAATTGTCTATGTCATCAGTCTAACTCTTCCAAGCAGTCCAAATTTTCTATCTGAGCAGTCCCAAATTGCTATGTCATCAGTCTCAACTCTTCTACTGAGCAGTCCATATTTCTATCCGATCAGTCTCTATATTTTTCTAGCTGAGCAGTCCTAAATTTATAACTACTCCGTCGCAGGCTTTTCCAGCAGACCAGTCCCAACCCACATGCACACCCGAGCATCGCAGATCCAACCGGCTTTCTTGCTGACCAGTGCCAAGTTTGCTAACTGAGCGGTTCCACTTTGACTGACCGAGCAATGCAAACATTCCTTAATGAACAGTAACCTCAGTTTAGTGATGAGTAATTCAAACGTCTTCATCTTCACTTCTTCGTCGGCTTCCCTTTTCCTTCCTTGAGTCGTCTCACTTCTTCTTTTTTTCCTGCACTTGCCTTTGATCTTGTCAGACTTTTTTTTTTTTTAGGAATATGAACTAAAAATGCCATTATTCAAAACAAAACGAGAGAAAAAAATCATAATAATAATAAAAAAAACTTTCTGACAAGATTTGATCACGAAGATATATTTCAAGTTGGCTTCCTTCCTTCCCACCAGTTGGAACGGTTTTGTTTCCATGTGATGAATTAACTGAACACACACACACACACGCACACACACGCACACATTACACACCAATGCAAACACACACACACACACACACACACCCACAACACACACACACACACACACACACACACACGCACGCACGCACGCATGGCACACACG